>JAUIMM010000591.1:2202500-2802500 GCA_031769625.1 Taudactylus pleione | reverse complement strand
ATCCTTATTTTACTAATTATTACTTTATTAGTATTATTCAGAATAATCATGTAGTATCTACACAATCATTTGTATTACCACATTGTCATGCAACATGCCTGCTGAAATTGAGCGGTGGGTTAATTTATAGCTATTATGGTACAATGTATGGTAAGCTTATATTATTTAATGTGCTGTACTCATCAGTCAGTATAAACTATCATTTAAATGCCACATCAAAGTGACGATGTTAAACACTATGGACTTCATTCAGAGTCGGTTGAACCGGCCGCACGGTCATACGCAGCCGATGTTCGCTAAACTGCGTATGCTTAAAGGTCGCAATGCGTGTGCGCAAACTAGCAGCTATGATCAGAAATTTCTCTCTCCTTGAACACTGCCAGGTCGGCGTTTGTGGGTGGTAACAGGGGAAGGTGCTTGAAAACGGGCGAGTGGAGATCCAAATGTAGGCGTGCCTAATTATGCAAATGGAATTTTATGGGAGTGCATAATTAACAAAGTAGTTGTCATGACACACGTGACAGGGGAGGTTTTACACTGACATGAACATAGAGCTTGAGAGAAGGTAAGGTCAACCTTTAGCTCTACGACCAGTTCCGGTGGTTTCCGATGCTCGCGATTAATCCTTATATAGCTGGAGATGACGTGTAATGCGTACGAGATGGGGCGTTTTTTTAGCGAACCGACCGCATCCTCCCCTTAGTCGGCCAGCTAACGATCCAATCTTAGGGACGCAACATTCGTGTGCATCATTTGCATATCCGGCCCCTTTTCCTATACGACCGTGCGGCCACAACAACCGACTCTGAATGAGGTCCAATGTCTCCTGAGATTCACTATAAAGATTTCATATTTCAACTCTTACAGCTTTAACAATCAGATCTATCTTTATACACCCAGGCAGTGTTGATTACTGGATTGGTAGTTCTTTGAAAGAGTTATCTTTATTATAGTCACAAATAATGATTAATTCATGTGGCACTTTTATCATACCAGAGCAATCCATATGTGTGAATAAATATAGCTGAGTTGACAGAATGAATCAGTAAATTCAATCTTCATTTAAGATTTCCTAATGTTATGTATTCACATATCTCATTTGTTCACTAGAGTGATCATGGGAAAATATGCAAATTGATTGACTGTCCAGTGTAATACATATTGTACCCTCAATGCATAATGTAGATTGTTCCAATCCCTATACAAAGTACACAGTGTTACTCTTCACTCAGCATTTACCTGGTTTACACTGTCACACAAGTACTGTGTACTGCATATAGGGATTTAAACAATCTATGTAATGCATTGAGGCCAACTGCAGATGAGATTTTGGAGTCACTGCTACTGGAGGATTTACAGGAGCAGATCCAGAATGGGTAAAAACTATATTGGCCAGAGTCGAAGTTCCTGGAGACTTTGGGCCACCTAGTGTTATGCTGCCTCCTGGTTCTCAATACGAGAGGCATGATCTTGCAATGCCCCTGCACCCTGCAATCCAATGGCTTCCATAGGGCCTGTACAAATTGTCACATTCGGGCTTAGGTGATTCTCTACCATGAGATTGGAAGATTTGGACCCAGGTTGAGGAGGGAACAGCAGTTGAGGAGCCTGGATAAGTGTCTTCCACCTCCACCAGTAAAGGATGTTGGTGAGATCTGACCAAAGGTGCGGAGTCTAACTTACTGGGAGGTGTTCACCAGTGACCCTTCCAAGTACGATTTGGGTTTAAGCTGCACCCAGTAACAGGTCGTGGCCATTTGGTCAGGCATCCAGCACAAGTGCAAAAAAAATTAAGAACACTATCACAGGGAAAGCACAGGAGAAATAAATTGAAGGTTTGTACTGAAGTGGAGTATTGAGTACACACTTAGTGGTTTCAGATGCAATGCTGGCATAAGAGATTAGCACTGGTAGATAGTATCAAACAAAAGAATGGGATATTCTGCAAACAACCAGATATGGATAGATATTTATTTATATAAACCATCCATCCTACATGTCTCAAGCATCATAGTTAGTGGTGTTGGTGGTGCTCCTAAAGCCTGCAAATTGACATATCACAACACACAGAAAACAAGGCTATTTGCTGGGGCATATGTAAATGAAAATTCATATAGAATTTTTTTTAAAATGTTACTTTTATTATGTTTCCATGAAATTAGGAGGTTCCCTTATACTTGTGATCTATTTAGTCCAGGAAATGTCTAAACATACACTGAAATAGTTAAGTTTAAAATACCACACAGGTGTTTGCATCAAATTTTATGGCGAAAATATCACATAATATTCTGCATTCCACTTAACACACTTGGAATAGATATCAGACTGTCTTATAGTCATATAATAATGGCACACTGACATTTGTTACAGGTTGACTGTATAGTTGCAACACCATGTGCTGTCCCATTCATACTACCGTACAAGTTAACCTACAACACCTAGGGCCAAATGTAATAGGTAGTCTGCTTTTGGTAAATTGCGAGTTTGGTGCTAAACTCACAATTTTTCACAACTCTCCAATGTAATAGGGTGTCTGTTCACTAAAACTCGCATTTTTCAGAGTTACTAAAACTCTCCATTCTCAAACTCGCATCCAGATGTTTTCACATTGAAAACAATCAACTCGCGACATTGTATCATTGATGTAACCACAAGATTAACCTAAATTAATCTTGCAGCTATGATGTAGCGGTTCCCACCATAGACTTCAATGGTGATTTCTCACCATAGAAGTCTATGGGACACACAGGCTGGTCGCATTCAGCTAATAAGGGAGCTGCTCCAACGGAGATGCTCCCTGATTGGCTGGTGGCCCCTTCACTGAAGGGGCACACGTGTGCCCCAGTCATTTACGCGGAGCAAAGGTATGTGTACACACATACCTTTGCTCAGTCTGGCATGGATCGGTTTTTTGGCGTTTATTTATTTTAACCCCTGGATTGCCTACTTGGACAAGTGGATGTGATCTACGCATAGGAGAGGTGAGTATGGATTTTTTTTTCAGGTACACACCTATGGATTACTTCGGATACTAGGTGAGTATGTGTGAGTGTGAGTGTGCATGTATGTTTTGATAAAATTTTACATTCACGGTGTATGTTTGTTTATTTATGTATTTCTTTAGTTGTGGAACTACTAGTGCCAGCAGGCCCGTAATGCCCCGCATGCTGGTATTTGTGGTTCTCCAAATACCAGCATGCAGGGAAGGCTTGCTGGCACTTGTGGTTCTACAACTAAAGTCAATATGGAACATTTATTTTACACTTTACACTATCAACCGGGCACCCATGGGCATAGGGTGCCGGGGATAGCCCTGGGCTATCAGTCTAGGCCTGGGGTGCCCTGGAGAGGGGTACCCCTTTATTGGGGGGGTGCCCAACTCCCCAGGGATCCCCGGCCTGGACTGACCAGCGGTCAGGGATAATGCTTTGGCCGGGGAAACTGTTGAAAGGTTTTCCCTGGCTGTGGCATTATCTCCCCGCTTGAAAGAGTTTGGTGCTGGTTCTGGAATTTTCAGGGGACCCCTACTCATTTTTTCCCCTGATTTTCCAGGACCAGGACCAGCTCAACAAAGCCCTGTGCTGGTTCTTAATATACAGGGGCCCCCTACACATTTTGGCCCCTGTATTTTTAGAACCAGAACAGGCTTTATAAAGCCCGGGGGTGGTTATGCTTTTGGGGAGGGGGTGCACTTTTTTTTTTTTAAACACACACAGAAGCCATCACGGATCTCACTGATCTGTGATGGCTTCTCTAAAACTCGCACCTTTTAATGCTACTCGCATTAAAAGGTGTCAGTTTACATAGTCCTAAAGTCGCCTTAACTCGCAAATGCAGTTGCCTCGAGCTGAAAAGTTTGCAGGCTATTGAATTTGCTAGTTTCAGTACAAACTCGCACTCTTTAAAAGTGCGAGAAGGTGCGAGTTTGTACTGTTACTAAAACAGACTACCTATTACATTTGGCCCCTAGTATACCTAGGTGATCTCCCATCCAAGTACTGACCAGGCCTATTGCTGTATCACTTCCAAGATCAGATGATATTGGGCTAATTCAGTAAAGTATGGCTGTAGGTTACGGTTTTACAGACAGAGGTAAATATTGCTTTTGCACATGGTCATCACAAAATTGTAAAAGTGTAGGACTAACATTTAGAAAAGTCCAATTTGTTAAAAATAGACAAAATTCAAAAAAAGTGATGCATGAGCATACTTAAATAATTAAAGTAAAGACATAATATCATTCATTAGTCTGTCTACACATTGACATGAAATTATAACAACAACATATGCTCCAAAAATGATTTATGTTATGATAAGTGGTATCAAAACACCACATAGCTCAGTACTGTTTAAAGAAAGAATACCAGCTATTAAACTCAGAGTTCTCTTATGCTGGGTACACATTGACAGATACATTGGCCAATCAACTGATCGGCCAATATATCAGCTGCCCATCAGCCACTGTGTACCCGTGATATGTCGGTGAACATCACTGCTCACCAACATAGAACATTGGCTGTGCTGCACAGCTGATGGATAAATATGTCTGCAGACCTGCCCATACACACACAGTGGCAGCCATGAGGAGCGGGCAGGATACACCCACGACATACACACCAGCCACTGGGTCCTACACCCCAGCCTCTGGGAGATGAGGGCACAAACAGATGATGGCCGTTCAGTGTGCATGAAAAACCATCATCTGCAGATATATCTGTCAGGTGTGTACCCACCTTTAGTAACATCTAAATCAAAAGTCCATTACTTAATAAACAAACAGACTGAGGTCATGTGATATGAGGGCTGTGATGAGGGGATATGAGGGCTGTGATGAGTTGATATGATTGATGTGATGAGGGGATATGAGGGATGTGATGAGGAATATAAGAGCGCTGTGATGAGGGTATATGAGTGCTGTGATGAGGGGATATGAGGGATGTGATGTGGGGTTATGAGTGCTTTTATTGAGGGGATAAGAGGTCTATGATGAGGGTATTTGAGGGCTGTGATGAGGGGATGAGCTGTGATGAGGGGATTGAGGGATGTGTTGAGGGGATATGAGGGAAGTGATGAGGGGATATGAGGAATGTCATGAGGGGATATGAGGGCTGTCATGAGGTGAAATGTGGGCTGTCATTAGGGGATATGAGGTCTATGATGAGTGGATATGAGGGATGTGTACGGGAACATGAGGGCTGTGATGAGGGGATATGACGGATGTGATGAGGGGCTATGAGGGATGTGATGATGTGATATGAGGGCTGTGAAGAATGTATATGAGCCCTGTGATGAGGGGATATGAGTCCTGTGATGAGGGTGATATGAGGTGCTGCGATGAGGGTGATATGAGGTGCTGCGATTACGGTGATATTAGAGCTGTTATGATGGTGATATGAGGGCTGTTAGGAGGGGATATGAGGGCTATGATGAGGGTGTATATCAGGGCTGTGATGAGGGGATATGAGAGATCTGCTGAGGGGATAAGAGGGCTGTGATGAGGGGATATGAGTGATGTGATGAGGGTATATGAGGGATGTGATGAGGGGATATGAGGGCTGTGATGAGGGGATATGAGGGCTGAGATGAGGAGATATGTGGGATGTGATGAGGAATATGATGGCTGTGATGAGGGGATATGACCGCTGTGATGAGCAGATATGACTGATGTGATGAGGGGATATGAGGGATGTAATGAGGGGGATAAGAGCACTGTGGTGAGGGGATATGTGCGCTGTGATGATGGGGATATGAGCACTGTGATGAGGGGATATGAGAGATGTGATGTGGGGGTATGAGGGCAGTCATGAGGGGATAAGAGGTCTATGATGAGGGGATCTTAGGGCTGTGATAAGGGGATTTGAGGGCTGTGATGAGGGGATTAGAGGGATGTGTTGAGGGGGTATGAGGGATGTGATGAGGGTGTATGAGGGCTGTCATGAGGGAATATGAGGGCTTTCATGAGCAGATATGAGGTCTATGATGAGGGGATATGAGTGATGTGATGAGGGGATATGAGGGCTGTGATGAGGGGATATGAGGGATGTGATGACGGGATATGTGGGATGTGATGAGGGATTTTAGGGCTGGGATGAGTAGATATGAGTGCTGTGATGAGGGGATATGATTGATGTGATGAGGGGATATGAGAGATGTGATGAGGGGGATAAGAGCACTGTGATGAGTGGATATGAGCGCTTTGACTATTGGGATATGAGCACTGTGTTGAGGGGATATGAGGGATGTGATGTGGGGATATGAGGGCTGTCATGAGGGGATAAGAGGTCTATGATGAGGGGATTTGAGTGCTGTGATGAGGGTATTTAAGGGCTGTGATGAGGGGATTTGAGGGATGTATTGAGTCGATATGAGGGATGTGATGAGGGGGATATGAGGGCTGTGATGAGGGGATATGAGCGATGTGATGAGGTGATATGAGGGATGTGATGAGGGGGATATTAGGGATGTAATTAGGGGATATGAGGGATCTGATGAAGGGGATATGAGGGATGTGATAAGGGGATATGAGGGATGTGATGAGAGGATATGAGGGATGTAATGAGGGGCAATGAGGGATGTGATGAGGGATATGAGGGCTGTGATGAGGGGATATGAGCAGTGTGATGAGGGGATATGAGGGATCTGCTGAGGTGATATGAGGGCTTTGATGAGGGGATATGAGGGCATGATGAGGGATATGAGGGCTCTGATGAGGGGATATGAGTGATGTGATGAGAGGATATGAGGGATGTGATGAGCGGATATGAAGGCCGTGATGAGGGGATATGAGGGCTATGATGAGGGGATTTATCAGGGCTGTGATGAGGGGATATGAGGGCTGTGATGAGGGGATATGAGGGATGTGATGAGGGATATGAGGGCTGTGATGAGGGGATATGAGCGCTGTGATGAGGGGATATGCGTGATGTGTTGAGGGGATATGAGGGATTTGATGAGGGGGATAAGAGCGCTGTGATGAAGGGATATGAGTGCAGTGATGATTGGATATGAGTGCTGTAATGAGGGGATATGAGGGATGTTATGTGTGGATATAAGTGCTGTCATGAGGGGAAATGAGTTCTATGATGAGGTGATTTAAGGGCTGTGATAAGGGGATTTGAGGGCTGTGATGAGGGGATTTGAGGGATGTGTTTATGGGGTATGAGGGATGTGATGAGGGTATATGAGGGCTGTCATGAGGGAATATGAGGGCTGTCATAAAGGGATATGAGGGATGTGATGAGGGTATATGAGGGATGTAATGAGGGGATGTGAGGGATGTGATTAGGTAAATATGTTGGATGTGATGAGGCAGATATGAGGGCTGTGATGGGGGGATATGAGGGCTGTGATGGGGGGATATGAGGGCTGTGATGGGGGATATGAGGGATGTGATGGGGGGATATGAGGGCTGTGATGGGGGGATATGAGGGATGTGATGAGAGGATATGTGGGATGTGATGAGGGGATATGAGGGATGTGATGAGGGCATATGAGGGCTGTGATGAGAGGATATGAGGAATGTGATGAGGGGATATGAGGGATGTGATGGGGGGATATGTTGGATGTGATGAGGCAGATATGAGGGCTGTGATGGGGGATATGAGGGCTGTAGTGAGAAGATATGAGGACTGTGATGGGGGATATGAGGCTTTTGATGAGGGAGGATGATAGGGGCTGAGATGAGGGGGGATGTTAGGCGCTGAGATGATGGGGGATGATGGGGCTGAGATGAGGGGGATGATAGGGGCTGTGAAGGGGAGTGCTGGGCTGTAATGGGCTCCATGGGTGGTGGGGAATGAGTGAGTCTGAGATGAAGGTCCAGTGAGCGGCGCCAAAATCTATATCCCCTTACCAAAAAAAAGTGTCTCAGGTCGGCCTTGGACACATTATATGCAGATTGAGAGGTCTGTTTGGAACTTTAAGCACTGAACAGACTTGGTGGTCTGTCAGCTATTATCTACATCGCAAAGTCCTTCACTTTATATACAGAATCAGTCTGAAATAATATCATAGTCTGCTCCCTCTCAAATGGATTTTAGCAAACTGTGTTTTCTCTGTTATTGTAATCCTATATTACAAATAGTCACAAGATGTGAGCATAAAAACAGAGAAAAATAACAGAGAAAAGAGCATCAGTCATTATATGTACACAATCAAAACATGTCAATATTGAAAACTTTTTATATCAAACACATATAGAAAGCCATTAATATAATGTGTGAGCTTTGTGAATGGGACAAAGTATGTACAGGCTGGAAAGTTTGTTTTAGAACTTAGAGCACTGACCAGACACAATGGTCTATCAGCTGTTATATGATACCAGTGTCATAGTAGTGTGGAGTCCGGTCCATGCACTGACTGATTCTCTGGCAATGTTTGGCAGATAAATGGAGGATGCACATTTTGCCCAGGTCAAGGCTTGTTCATCTCACCATTGCCGCATGGTTGACAGTCACAGGCTTTTAAACATGTATCAATGTACATGTCACATACCAGCGGGTATGATCTAATTTGCCTAATAAACAAGTAGTGGTTGCTAGGATATTGATCCCACCCCACCATGTATATAGCAATTTCTATTTGTCCTGAATTGTCCCACAACTTATAAGCTAGCCAATCATATCAACAGTGCAACACAATGCCTTCTGGTAAATGTAGTTTTAGCTGCTAACACATGTATCTGCTAAATAAGATGACAATGAAAAAATACCAAATGTCCATAATAAATCATATTACATATTAACATACCACATATATGAACCACCTATAGGAAATAAAATAACGTGTATAATATAAAATCAGCAGTGGTTACACACTATGGGAAAAATTTACTAAGCAGTGGTTTGATGGCAGTTTCTATTCTAATCTAAACCCCGGGGGTTGGGTGGAGGTTTTGCAGCAGTTACTAAATGACAGTCCTGTTCTATTATATTCTAAAATCTGTTCTGACTGTGGTTTGGCGGCGGTTTTGCTATCTGCAGATTTACTAAGTCCAAAACCGCTGCAAAACTGCCATCAAAACACATTTTACAATACAATAGAACAGGGCTGTCATTTAGAAACCGCTGCAAAACCGCCACCAAACCCCCGGGGTTTAGAACAGAATAGAACCCGCCACCAAACTGCCGGGGTTTAGAATAGAATAGAAACCACGGTGAAACATGAAGCATGAAGCACACATTGCTGTCAGCCATCCACTTAAATTTTTCCATAATAAGAAGGATTGTTGTCAGGCTTACTATACAAATCTGGTGATCTTATATAATGGGGTTTATGAACAGCCATTAAACAGACTAAATCAGGATAAATTCAACAAGACTGCACTATTGGTAAAAACCTCTAAAGTATTAAGTGGCAGAAAAAATGTAGTAGTCAAGGCTCCGTTAATTCTAAAAAATAATATTGTATTTAATTGCATATAAGTTATCAAAACACACATATATATATATATATATATATATATATATATATATATATATATATGATCCGGGTAAGGCGGATTAATGATAATGCGGCAACAGCATGTTTCCAAATGGATGTTTTAATTGAAAAATTTGTTGCTAGAGGTTACCCCCCACAAATGCTATTAGAAACTAAGGAGAAAGTTCTATCTATGGAAAGAAATCAGTTATTGATTCCCAAAAAAGATACTCAGGGAAGTAAGAAATTCCCATGGGTTAATAACTTTAATCCTGTATCCACTCAAATTAACAAAATCTCAAAAAAGTTATGGCCCATTGATAAAACAGATGAATCATTGGGTCTTACAGAGACATCCATTATGCCTTGTTATGTCAGGGGTAAAAATCTGAGGGATACCTTAGTTAAAACTAATGTTACTGGAATGGGGGTTCCCCTACCTAAACATTTTCTATCCACTAAGAGATGGGGCTGTTTTAGGTGTTCATGTGTCACGTGTCGTCATCTTATTATTGGCGACACTTTCTCTCACCTCCACTCCGGTAAGCAATTCCGTATTAGACATCATCTTACATGTAATAGTTCTTTTGTGATCTACCAAATTATATGTCCTTGCTGACTTTCATATATTGGTAAGACGCAAAGGAAATTCAAAGAATGGATGGGTGTACACCTTTCGGTCATCCGGGCTGCAATTATAAATGGTACAAGTGGGCAGTTGGTTGCACGGCATTTTGCCAAATCTGGACACAGAACGATCACATCCCTCCTTCTAATAGAGGGGGTGATCGTAATCTGGCAATATTAAAATCTGATTCCCGGTGGATCCATGGGTTGGATGTCATTAGCGCATGGGGGTTGAATGAGAGTCTGCCTCTTTCTTGTTTTCTGTAATTTTTGTGATAAGGTATACTATCTAGTTATATTTAAAAATTTATGTGGATCATTATTATACTAGTACAGTAATTAATGTCATATTTGTGTGTCTCTGTACAGCTTTTATTTATTGATGTGTGATTGTGACAATCGAGTATAATTTTGCTCTGTGTATTCTGTTTCTATAGTTACTGTATGCCTGGTGATGGGTGTCACATGCGTCACGTGCAATACGCGATGACGTCATTGTCCAGCGTCTGCTGATCGGGAGCTGGGTCCCGTTTCTGGCAACATGGTATTAACTTTGGTGATGTGTCTATAAAGGTAAGATGTTTTTGTATGTGCATTTATATTCTCTAGACGGTGACAAACCGAAATGTTAATACTTATTGCCTGCTTTGTGTGGAATCATTTATATACAAGAGTGCCGCACCTTTTGCATTATATATATATATATATATATAATTACAGAGTGCTTCAATACACTATTAATACAGAATTGTCAAAAATAATTAAAACATGCTTTTCTATATATATCACTTTGTTGCAATCTTTGATGTCCATGTATACCGTTATAAATTGTCAAGGTATTATGTCACAAAATAATGATCTCAAAGTAACTGCGGATAACTGTTTCAAGCTTAACCTGTATTTTGCTACACCAAGTGGTGGATCTGACCTCCTGTAGTCTTTAGGCAGCAGTAGGATTTGGGCTACACTGCATCAACAGTCTATCTGTCTCCTATGCCTGTCAGCTGGATGTGCTGTGGTGGTCAGACTGGAGCCTAATTAAGATCCCACAAGCATGGTGTATGCTTTTATTGATTACTCCGCTTGGTTATTTGATTAGATTCCTCCAGAAAAGCTTGCCACACTTTAGGGTGCTATCAATCAAGGTGTCCTCTGATGCATTTCACCCCTTTGAAGTGGGGGCTTTCTCAAACATACAGGTTACGCTTGAAACAGTTATCCGCAGGTACTTTGTGATCTTTTTTTGTGACATTATAGCTTGCTAATTTATAACGGTATAAGTGGACATTGCTGTGATACTTTAAAACCGAATCAAACACTTTGATATTGGAAATCTTTAAGTCCAATCAAAGATTGCAACAAAGTGATACTGTATATATATAAATATTTTAATTATTCTTGCCTATTCTGTATTGAATGTGTATTGTTGCCAGGCTTACACAGATTTCCAGGTCTGATATCTTGATTGATTTTCCAACTTATAAATGGTATAGCACAAAAAATACAAGAAACACCTATATCATATTATCATTGATTACCATTGATTTAAAACAGTAACCATCTTTAATGTAAACATATATGTTTGCTTAGAATATAAAAAGATAAAAGCAGTCAATATAAGCATTGCTTTCGACCAGATGGTTACATAGATAACGCACATCGTAATGTTTTCGGAATTAACAGATTTATCTCCAGATGCCTTCCAATTGAACAAGATCTTGCACCATTGACTCTGAAAAATGCAGAGACTTGATAAATTTCAGCAAAGATTTACATAACCACAACATACAATAATGTTGTGGATTTTTTTTCATATCACTGTCACTCATGAAGGCTGCTCTTACAGCATAAAAACTGCTGCTGAGTGGACCACCCTACTTGAATTCTTGGGTATAACCATCACTCATTAAGCATCTGCACCCTCCACATGCCTTCCTGGGTCACCTAAGTGGTCTACAGCATATGCACCTCATCCTTTCCATCCAGACCCAAATAAAAGGAGAACTGACTTTGAAGACTCTCATTTATTCCGTCATTCACATGCAAGTTGCACTACACATAACTATTGTTTACTAATGCTTAGCTGACCTAGCTCAACTTTAATCTGCTTACTATGCTAGTCATTTAGTTGCATTTGGACACTTAAGGTTGGGTCTATTTGCACTGTCTCTCCTGATGGACCAATCCTCAAGGTATTTTGCATGTGACCTGGTTCATGTGACTCTTATGTATCATTGTTTAATTGCATAACTTATTATCCCTTCATGCCCATATTAGTCTGTCTTAGTCTTTTTTAGTGTTTTTTATTACTTACTCCACATTATAAGACCTTTGTTTGTTACTACTTAGCTGCAAATGTGTTCTTCATATGATCCTCATTTTCAATGAATCTTATATAATTTATTCCAATGTATTTTTTTATTTTGCTTCTACCTATTTTTACTTCTCTTGATTTTGTCAATCCTCCTGATATTCTTTCCCTATTCTCATTTTTGCTGACCTGAATTGAAAGTATTTCCTATTACCATTTTCCTTATTAATTTTTAAGCTAGTGGTTTGCTTGGACTGGGGCTCCCAGTGTTGGATGCTTATTGATCTGAAGCTACACAACCTCATGACTTTTTCTTGTGTTCTCGACCCCAATCGTCCAGTCCCAATGTTCTGTTGTAGTCTTATTGGGCAGGTTTGATTTTCATTGTAATGTTGTATGTTTTGTCCTTTATGTATTTCTTCTTTTTCTCTTATTATGCTCTCAAGTGTGCTGCTCTGATGGTTTCTCCTTTTATCCCACCATTCTTTTAATTTTCTTTTTTGTCACTCTGTTTTCTATTTACTCCTCTCATTCTGAAGATCTTCCTTCCCCACACAACTCTATCCATGGGTATAATAGCCTTTGTTCACCCTTGTGGCTAATAAGTTTCTCTTTTTCGCTTAGATTTTTTTTCATTTCTGGCTTTGCTGAGCCCCCTGCAGTCTAAGTGTTTGGGATGCATGGTGTCACTTACCCTGGAGCCATTTTCAATGGTATGGTCATGTCTCAGTCTCCTCACTCTCTTTACAATTGACCCTGTCATGTCTATTTCCTCTAATTTATCATCCTCATGCCCATTACCATTCTAACATTTCTCTCATATTTTCCCTTTTACTACTAGTTTATCGTGACTTTGGAATTCTCCAGCTTCTTTTTGTTTTCCATACCTTTTATCACCCATGACACTTAAACTAGTCTTGCTCAATATCAATGGCCTTAAATCTCCTGATGAATGTACCTCTTCCTGGTGTGCAATACTAATATGATGTCAAGGGTTCTGGCACTCATGCTTTGGTGGTCCTATCTGAGTTATGGGAGCAGTTGAGCACACAGGCTTTCCAAACTTTTGACATACATTATGTATAAGAGAGGTTAGGTGTCCAGTGCTCACCTGCATATGTACGCCTATTAAAAGTAGGTGTAATACACAGAGGATACAGAGATATATGTGTGAAATTAATAAATGTGAGAATATACTGTAGTAATGTGAAGTACTTTTTATTGAATTGCACCTTATGTGTAAGAAACATTGCTCCAGAACAATCTCAGTTATACTTCTAGTAGAAACTGTGATAAGGGTGGTTGCAGAGGAAATAAGTTGGCTCCCTTAGGGTGCCCCTTCCATATTACACAATATGCCTACACCTCCCTTACTACAGAGGTGGTATAGCAACCTGGATATTAATTGCAGTATGTGTCCTCCTTACACCCTAGGTTGCAGGCGAAATAAGTAAGCTCATTTAAGGTGCTTTTTTCACATGGCATGTTGTGCTAAGTCTCACTTTTAACATTAATTTGTGGCAACCTTGCTCATGTGGGTATGAGATGTTTATTCTTACACTAATATTTTACAGTACTACTTGACAGTAGATGGGCTGTTTGGGAAGAGGGTTAGTATCTACTGGATGTCACCCACCTTATCTTATCCTTTGGTACATATCCCTCTCTGTCTTCCCATACTCAACAGCTCTAGAAGTTTATTCAGTAGTGAGATATTGGTCAACCCTTGCTAGGGGCTTTCCTCTGTATATCTTGTGAGGACATACATTCCCCTAACTCTGACATTGAGGTAGTCAGTGATATGTTTGTGTTTGGAGTTGGTGGCGGGCAATTGCAGCGTCCCACACTTTTGCCCTTACCAGTTTGATGTTATCTGCAGCCCTGCAAAGTTGCTTCACAGATCTCCACAAGAGCCAGCTCTTCCCCTTGCTAGGGTCTCTTGCACTACCCTTTGTTGATGTTGTATGTCAGGAGCATATTTCCTTAAGCCCGGGGTATTTCATCCTGTATGGGCATAGAGAAATTTCCATAGGATAATAAATAAATATTTGTGCCACTGAGTTTCTGCTCCTACAGGTAGTATCTCTGTTGGGCTGTTCTCTTTGAAGTTTGGTAAATCTATTTCTCACAGGGACTCTATAGTCATCCTCATTTCTATTCCTCAATTGTCTAAAATTATTTATATTATGGTTCCCATTCATGGGGGGTTTCCAAATATTGTCTCTAAGAAATGTGTCATTATTCCAATTTTTTCTACCTGATTGTTGGTTTGACAATTTTCTAAAATTTCTTGGACTAAAAATTTTTTCTGTGTGTGTCATTTTCCTCATTGTTTGATTCATTGGTTTTATAGGTGCCAATGAATCAATGTTTTGTCTTTCTGTGGGATAGTATGTGTCACAGTTATTTCCTGTGTCTCTACTGAATTTTTTTATTTCTTAATTTTTAATACTTTTGTAGTACATTCTAATTTTTTCAGAATAATCTGTTCCCTTTCTTTGACATCTTCCAAATCTTTGAAAGGTTCCAAAAGGATTTTCAATGAATCAATATCTTTATTTATTTCAGTTAGGTCTATATGCCTTTCTCTTAGAAAAACCTCAAGAGAATGTGAACAAATAACCAAGATATGATTCCATCCTTTTAAGAAACCTTCTTTATTAGTAGAAAAAGAAGGTTATTTTTGAATCAGAAGACCATTTGGTATGATGTGATTCATTTGATAGTGTTCAAATGTAATAATCTCCCACTACAAACGATTTTCTTTATGCATTAAAGTCTCTAATTTATTCATAATTGACTACAGAGTCCCTGTAAGAAATAGATTTACCCCACTACAAAGAGAACAGCCCAACAGAGATACTACATCTTTTTTACAGTGGGACCCATGGACCCCAAGAAGGGAATAATACCCTTAAAAAAGAAAATCCAAAGAGGTAAGAGGGGCGGAAAAAGAAAAGAAAAAGTAAAACTTCCTTCTAAAACTAATTCACATCCTCTACTGGGGAGAAATCAACAATAGAGGAAGGAAAAGTCTTTAATCTTATTAATCATGTTCTGACAGACATTGAACTAAAAGTTCTAAAAAAGGGTTTAAAATTCCCACCCAGCTTAAGACCTGACAATTTTAAGCTTTTTATTGATCTGGAGACGTATATTTGTAAATTGAGTGTTAAAAAATTATTTCTAACACAAAAACTGGAGAAAGAAGGAGACATCAATATAAGATCAGGGACAGGTTTTAAACCAACATCAAAATTTTATACAAAACATATGAAAAATGGAAGTATAGAATGTTTCACCTCAATAGTGGGAAAAGAATTAAAAAATATCAAACCAATTAAAAAATTAAATTTAACAAAAAAGAATATCAAGCAATCGAGTCTTTGAGAAAAAATGATGATTTCATTTTAAAGCCAGCCAACAAAGGTGGAAGTGTAGTATTAATGAATATAATTGATTATATAAATGAAATTAATTGGCAGTTAGATGATCAATTAACTTATAAAAAGCTAAAGAGTGATCCCACCCTTAGCATTTCAAAAGCACTAATTTCACTGACCAATAAAGCATTTGAAAAAGGTGTATTAAGTAAAAACTAAATGGATTTTAAAAATATAGTAAACCCGAATATTGCAACCATCTATATATTGCAGAAGATACATAAACATACAACCAAATCACCAGGCCAGCCAATTATTTCAGGAATAAATAGATTGATTTCCAATTTATCGGCTGTAGTAGATTTCTATCTACAACCTCTGGTATCCCAAACTTCAGCATATTTAAAAGATACAGGGGATTTGTTAAGAAAATTGAAACAAATAGAATGGAAGGATAATTGTTTTTTAGCTACTGCCGACATAAGAACTGTATATACTATTATTGAAGAATCAAAAAGACTGCAAATGGTGAGATATTTTTAGAACAAAGTTCTTATAGTGAAGATTTAAAGGACTTTATTTTAGAATCAATTTTTTTTATCCTGAAAAATAATTATTTTTATTCCAATGGCCAATTTTATCTACAAATTTAAGGTACTGCCTTGGGCACCAGGTTTGCCCCCAGTTGTGCAAATATATTTATGGCCTATTTGCAAATGAAAAATATTGATTGTATGAAGAATGATGGGGCAAACCTGGTAGCCTGGTGGCATTTTATCAATGATATTTTTTTTATCTGGAAAGGCAAAGATACTGGTTTGGATCATTTTTGTAAGGATTTAAATCAAAATTGATCTCCCATTAACTGTTTTACTAATATCTTTAACTTTGCCACCTCCACTCCTCTCAAGTTGGTTCCCAGTGTAGTCCACAATATACTTAGGAGATGTTTTGCTTGGAACTTATGAATTCCCACAACATCATTATGTCTATTTATGGTCTCTTCATTCACATAAATGACCTACTTAGAAACTCCAATTAAATTAGTCTTGGAGAGAGAGAGATAGAATCATACTTGGCACTGGAAATTTAGGATAATTTCATTCAAAATGTTGCTTGATCATCAATAGGTGTTAGAATAAAAAAAACCTACAAATGCATATTCCATTAGTACTTTGTACCTTCTTCTCTACAAGTTTTTTTTACCTTAAACAACTTACAAGTGCTGGATGGGCTGTAAGGAGAGAGGCACTAATGGTCATACAGTATCTATTGGTTCTGTCTGAAAGTTACAATATTCTGGTTAGTATCACTGCACTTAATTGCCTCCCTCACTGATATTACCATGCAAACTGCCCTTCATTCTCTCTTTTAGCTTGGTTTATTTCTGACATAAGCAAACATATGCAGTAATTTTGTCCTTAATGAAACCAATTGTACCATTGCTGTCTATTGCACAACTCTATCTGGAACACATATCAACTTAAATACATATCCACCATTTTACATGAATGTCTTAACAAATTTGCCTTTTTTGTCTCCATGGCTCTCTCTCAAATAAAAGAATAGATACAAAGTTATATCTTAATTTTACAATATTGACTTTACATTTATGTTAAAAGAGTGCCCCAAAAATGAATCTCTTGTTGTATATTAGCCTAGGCTAATTATTATTGTTTGAATATCTCTCTCAATGAGGTCACATTCTCATAACATTCCAGCTCATTTCTAGGTGCATTGTCCCTCCCCCTCTAACATTACCAATGTTCCCTCTTCTTATGCTGTCAAACCAACCACTGCTTTTCTCCTCCTTTTCTTTTCTTATCATTTCTTTCAACATGTCTCTTCTTGATTATGTTGCTGTCATTTATTTTCCCCTGCCAGAAAGGGTTCATTGGCCTTTGGTTACATGAGCTGCAGTTTTGGAAAGTTCTAGAAATGCTGTTCATCAAAGTCAATTCTGTAACCAGGGGTCAGTTGATTTACTACTAATCAACATTATAGTTTGCACCTTACACCTGCTTATTTAAGTCTGCCTAGGTCCCAGTATTATTTGATAGGTCATCAATGTTTAATGCTTATATGTTTGGATTAATGTACTGGCTATGTTTCCTGGGAATACATACGGTACTAATCCTGACAGCGGCAGAGGTGGAAATCCAGAACCTCAAAGGTAAGTATTTATTAATCTAATTCTACCCCCTAACCCTAACCCTCCCTTAGGGGTGCCTAACCCCAACCTACCCCCCAGTGTCTACCCCTAATCCCCCCTCTAAGTGCCTAAACCTAACTACCCCTTCCCCGCCACCTAAACCTAAGTTGCCGGGGGGGGTGCCAAACCCTAACCTCCCCCCAGCGGTTCCTAAACCTAACTCCCCATTCCCCTAGCCTAAACCTAACCTCCTTGGGGTTGCCTAGTCCTAAGTCCCCCCTGGGGAACCATAAACCTAACCAACCCACCCGCACGGCTGTCCGGGCCCGGCTTACCATCGATCAGTAAGCCAGGTGTAAGGTTCATTGGGATATCGATGCCTGTCATTTAACCCCATTGTTAGGATTAGAGAGTTGGGAAGCCAATGGTCGAGATACCATCCATTGGCTTCCCGACTGCTTCTCATTTCCTGCAATGTTCCTATAATGTTTTCCTGCAAGATCTCTGGCTTGCTTTTAACATTTTTATGCCTGCCAAGGGAAGTCTGCAATTCATCAGTTTATCCTCCTGCTGTGCAGTATTACCATTTTTGCTGGACTTGTGTTCAAGTTGATATTTTGTTCTGTACTAAACTAAGGATCTTCTGCCACTAACTAGGTTATCATTACCACTGTTTCTGGATTTGTGTTCTTATTTGTTCATGGGTCTGATTCAGCATAGGATGGAATTGCTAAGCTGCACACAGACATCTTTACAATTCTGTCCTTGCAATTATGGTAATGCAGCAGGCAGGTGTCAGGTCTCCATTAATTATCCGAGCTACATCCAAGGACTCAGCATTGGCCTACTAAGTGACCCATGGGGTCATGCAAGCTGGCTGATGTAGTTACAGCAAATAGGTCAGGAAATATCCATCAGCCAAATTAATCTGCTTTGCCAAGTTCCTGTACCTGCATCCTGTATTCCCCTGTCATTTTATCATCTCCAAATAAACATCTTAATATATTTTACCATTCTCTGTGACTCCTTGTTCATGGCTCCCAGGGGGTTCATAACATTGATACTGTACCTTTTTTTTTGAAAATCAATAAAAAAACTGTTTTTAAAAATATATATTTAAAGTTCATACACAGAGAAACAACCAGATCATAGATCATACATGTCTAATATTAACCTACTTGAACACATGTTCTCAAACTTGGTCCTCAGGACCCCAAACAGTGTATAATTTCCATATCTTCACAAAGAATCACAAGTAAAATAATTTGCTTCACCTGTGGATCTTTTAAAATGTGTCAGTGAGTAATGAATGCACCTGTGCAACTGCTGAGTGACTTGGAAAATGTGAACTGTGTGGGGTCCTGAGGACAGAGGGCCTGATAGAGCATGGTCGCAACAGCATACACACTTGAACAATTGTTGCATATTGTGCATGTGTATGCATCACAATGCACATGCACAACCAGTGAACTGTGATCATGCAGAGCACAGAATCCATTTCAGAGTGAGTGACAGGTAGTCAGTGTTTGGGGGTGGTGACAGGAAGGTGGACGGAGAAACACAGGCCTGCCTGTCCATTTGAAAATCATTGCATGGGCATGCATAAATTATCCACTGCGATGGCATGCAGAATTTGAGCACTCATTGCGAGCACAACATTTAGCAATTTCTGAGTAAGGTCAGACCTGCTGATATTGTCATGAGGCTCCAATGATACTTGTTGGTACCGATATTTTTGCTGAATTGCATGGTATTATGGATGTGAGATAGGAGAAGTGGACGTCTTTATGTTATCCTGTGACAGCTTTGCGATTGCGGACATTAGCATATTTTCAAAGCAGACCTGCATGCATAATCGCAACCATTTTCACAATAGCGATCCATGCTAAATGAGGCCAAGAGTTTGAGAACCACTGCTCTAGAATGCAATACTGGCATGTATATCTATAAAGTACTAGATAATGTTATGGTTGCTGTCTGAATTTTTTTTCTCTCTTTCCTACTCTGTGTATTCAGTACTCCCTGTCATGACCCTGGATACTTTTTCACCTTTTGCCTTGAGACTTTTCTCTGTCAACTGTCCCGTAGATCTGTTTGTGTAGTTTGCGTGGGAGATCTGCTCTGATCATGCTGGCTGCATCACTTATGTGTATGCATTTGGACTGTGCTCTCCTTTTCACATTGATTATTCACCTGGGTCCTTTACTGTCTGTGACCACTGCTAGTCTTGATTGGAATTGCAGGTGAAGTTCGGACTATCAGTACTGCAGATATGTTTTCTCTCTCTGCATGCTGTGCCCTCCACCACTCAGAGGACCTCATTCAGAGTCGGTCATTGCAGCCGCTCGGTCGTAAGGTAAAAGGTGCCGGATATGCAAATGAAGTGCTCGCAAGTTGCATCTTTAAGATGGGATCGTTACCTGGACGAGCAAAGGGAGGATGCGGCCGTAAGACTAAAAATATGCCCCCTTCTTGTTCACATTACACATCATCTACAGGCATATAAGGATTAATCGAGACCATCGGGAACCATCGGAGCTGGTCATAGAGCTTAAGGTTGACCATACCCTCTCTTAAGCACTATGATCAAGTCAGTATAAAAACCTCCCATGTCACATGAGCCATGACACTACTTAGTTAATTATGCACTCCAATAAAATGCTTTTTGCATAGTCAGACACGCCTGCGTTCGGATCTCCACTCCCCCGTTCACAAGCACCTTCCCCTGTTTCCACCCACAAATGCCTCATCCTGTCACTCAAACTAACAACCTGGCTGTGTTCAAGGAAAGAGCAATTTCTGAGCGTAATAGCTAGTTTGCGCACGCACATTGCAAATTTTACGCATGCGCAGTTTAGCGAACATCGCTGGTGTACAACTGAGCGGCCACAACGACCGACTCTGAATGAGGTCCAGAGTGCTACTGCCAGACCACCTGACTGTACCCACCAATTCCTGCCAGACACAATGGTATAAACATCCTCCTATGATAGCAGTCAGGGCCTGAACATCTCGTTACTTCCCATAGTGTACATATTGTGCTATATCTGTCTCTCTGTGTGCAAGTGTATCCCAGGCTCCTGCTGGCAGCAAACCCTGATGCATGTGGAAATCCTGCTGGTTCCCAGACCAGTTTATGCAGTAATCCTGCTGGCAACAATACCTGGGATATCTAGAAATCCTGCTAGTTCCCAGACCAGTTCATCTAGTAATACTGCTAACAGCTATACCTGGTGTATCCAGAAATCGTGTTGGTTACCGGACCAGTTCATCTAATATTCCTGCTAACAGCTATACCTGGCATATCCAGAAATCCTGCTAGTTCCCAGAACAGTTCATTCAGCAATCCTGCTAATAGCTATATTTGGCACATCTGGAAATCCTGCTGGTTCCCAGACCAGTTCATTCAGCAATCCTGCTAATAGCGATACCTGGTGGATCTGGAAATCCTGCTGGTTCTGAGACCAGTTAAGTCAGCAATCTTGCTAATAGCTATACCTGGTGCATCCGGAAATCCTACTGGTTCACAGTCAAATTCTGCAAGCCTACCTACTGTTTTTTCCATCCAGCTCAGCAAGCCTTCCTGCCAGTCCCAGTCCAGTTCCTCCAAGATTTCTACTGGTTTCACTCCAATGTTACAAGTTTCCTGAACCTGTCATTTATCATCAAAGGCAGTTCTCACTGCCATACAATTCTTATGCAAATAGAGCTATTTACCTCATCCATGGTTCCAGTCAAGCCGGTCTCCGCTGAATCCAGTTCAACACCTGAATCAGGTAACTCTCAGACACCAACCGTGACACTCCCCAATCTTTTGCCCTCTTTTTTCATGACTCTCCTCACCCTCATCTGTCAATTTCTATAATAAGTGCTCAATTTTATTATATGGCTTATCCTTAGCACGACCTATTTTCTTTTAGTCTTGAATATTATACTTTTTGTGTTGTTCTCACCCTTTTTTTCCTCCAGAGTGTGTTTCTTCTCTGAATATGTTCTGTGTATCCTGTGTGCTTTTTTCATTCCTTCTATACTGTTATACATTTTTGATTGGAGATAATTTTGTTACTGGGTGATTATCAGGAGTGTCTTTATCTTCATCATGAGGTGGTATGTGATGAGTAAATTTAGGAGACAGTAGATGTGATTTATGCATTAACTCTAGAAGTGGCATCTCTGAAACCGGTGGGAGTTAAGAGCAACTGTCATTACATGTCAATGTAATGACATAATTACTTTATCACTCTTCAGCTTTATATAGATACTAGTAAAGGGACATAGGTCAGTATGTTAGGTCAACATGGTCCAAACCCCACCAGCCTCATTCATCTCCCACTCCCTCACTGCTCCAGCTCACACACTGTCCTGCCACACCCTTCTATCTGCTGCTCCACTCCATCCCACTCTAAAACTCCACCTTGCTTGCTCTTGTGCCCCATTCCACTATGCTGTCTGCTTCTCTGTACTAATCTGACACCAGCACTGCTCCCACATCCCATATATCCCACCCCTCCCAACCTGCAGCTGCATACTTCCCTCCCCATAGGTCCTCCTCTGTGTCCAGTCTCCCTAGATGTGGGAGCCATTTGTGGGTTTATACAACATAGTAAATACTGTATAGTGTAAAAATGTTTATACCTGGAACAATAACTAAAACCACTTATCACATGACCTATATTCACCTAAGACTCTTGATATTAAAACAGTATAAAAACCTCTCAGGAAATGGCTACAGATGTTCATCTTACACAGTGAGACAATGCCAAATTTCTTAACCAAATAGGGACAGAATAAACTTATTTTTAAAGTATATCCAGTAACCAATTATTTTATGCAACAGTACACATTTATATATGAAAATATGAAAATAATTAACACAAATCATATATTGTTCTTATTACATATTGGATTCTATTTAATTAAACAAGGCTTATACCTAGATGGGCTGCACCCTGGTAGGGGAAAATCATTTGAATAACCTTGTAGTGTGTGATGCTGATGCCTACAGTCAGTATGCAGTATGTAACATCACATATTGAATGTATTCTAATTAAGGTATAAATAAATGATCTTGAGAGCAATGATTAGAACCAACAATGCACCATGTCTGGATGACCAGTCTCTTACCCATTAGTAAAACCTTTGGAACATATATATTATGGGATTTCCTGTTACACTCTTACAGGTTTATGCCTGTTTGACAACCTAATAAACTAAGTAAGGAATGTGGGGGGAAAAAGAGTAGGGAGATTTATGCGTACGCAATGATCTGTCTGTATTCTGTTGCAGCTTCAGCACCGAGGCCATGCTGGTACATGTGTGCTTATAATGACTAT
Organism: Taudactylus pleione; assembly: GCA_031769625.1. NCBI lineage: Eukaryota > Metazoa > Chordata > Amphibia > Anura > Myobatrachidae > Taudactylus > Taudactylus pleione. The sequence goes on along the minus strand of JAUIMM010000591.1, from coordinate 2,779,274 downwards.
GGCTATAATACCGAGCATATGGATAGGGGTGGTTCAGTCATGTAGATGCATATAACTCAGCCTAAAGGCAAATAGTCCCATTTAGCTGTGTGCATACAATGCAAATGCCCAGGCATTTCTTATTATTCATTATATTTAGATGTCTGTAGTTTTTTCCTCATACAAATGCATGATGTTAGCATATGAGTAGAGATAGTCACACCACATAAATGCATATACACCTATAGTATGCATGCTATGTATAAAAATTCCTATTTTATGCACATAATGTAGATATAGGACCACTCTGCACAAGGACATCAGTATTTATACTTACTTGAATGGCATTTGTTTTAAATAAGTTTCTTGCTCCATTATTGTTAAAAAATAAATACATATCATGCAAGGCCTGGGCCATAGTATTGACAGCAAGGTACACTCTGTAAGGAAGTGCATCTCTAATATAAGTTTCATCCATTGTAGACCTCTCCTTTGAATTGCAGTTTCTATTGGGCTCTGAGATATTTTTAAAATACTCATTTTTTAACTTTGTTTTAGAAATGCAGCCATATGCAGATGTCAACATATCGTCCATTAATGAGTGCTTGGAATTCATATACTTATTTATAAAATTTGTGGCTCCAGGGATGCTATAATAAGGAACTGATAACACAAGACTGCAGTTAGCCGGTGATCCTAAATTCACTGTAACTGTTGATACATCTGACCACGAAGTTGTAAAAATTAATGTCTTATTAACAAGAAGTTGTGTTATTCTATGGATAAAATGTACAGAGATCTTGTTATTTGTGCCACAAATTATTATAATGTCAGTAGCAGAATTACTAATAAAATTCTGAATGACTGAAAGTTTATTATCATTATCATCAAGAGCAACTGCTTGAATCTGAAATTCTGTACATATTTCAAAATCTGCTAGCTGCCTTCTCAGTTGTTGGAGCTCCTGTTCTCCGCCATAGTCATTTGAAGAAATGATTCCAACCCAGTTCCAGCCGAAATATTTCAAAAAATGTGCAATTACCAAAAATTCCATTTGGTTGTTGTGAATTATTCGAAAAAAATGTGAATAAATCCTTCTGTCACTCAGCAAAGGGTCTCTTGCACCATAACTGATCTAGAATGGGCATTAATTTATAGTTCTAAGACATAATTTATAGTTCTAAGACAACTTATTGAATAAAAAATGTTCTTCTCTCAAGTGTATACTACATGTAAATTTTAAAAATGTCTAACTTCAATTAAAGAAAACATTACCTTAACATTATGTACTCTACAATGTCTATATTCTTTAGATCTTTGTACTAATAAATATATTTACTACTTAGTAGCAATAATTAGTAACAAATTAATTTTAAACTCAGAGAACAAATAAAAGAAGAAAAATAGATATATTTAAAAATTGGTAAAAAACAAACAGATGGAGCACATAATTTTTGTGTAACTTTTTTTTTACATTTGTGCAGAAATATTGATGCACACTTCTACTGAGAATTGTGGATATTTGTCTGTACAGTTGTATTTTGTATGATGATTTTTAGAATCACAGTTATTTGATGCACAATGATGACAAAATTAGCATTTCTCTTTAAAGTCTCGCTATTATCTTCATTAATTTTGTACCCTTTAGTGTACATGCTGTTATTACAATGGTAAAAATGTGTCTATAAAAAGTGATTCTAATGTTTATTTCACCCAGTTTCATGTATGAAACTAACAAAAAGGGGTGGGGGGAAAATTTGAAGTAGGTTCACTAAATATTAATATTTACATTTAAATAAAACATTGTTTATATGGTATGCTTTAAAATACAATGGTATTAAACTACATTTTATAATCAATAAAGAAAAACAAATGCAAAATATACAAGATAACTCATTTATTCTGAAAAATATTAAAAGTACAGATACAGTATTTAGAGAGTCCTCAAATTGAAGCATATTATGGATCACTAAGAATATATAGTTTAATCATTTCAATAATGCTGTTAAATAAATAAAGTTCCAGTGCAATTTTCTCTAGTTTCTTTCTATATGGCAAATATGGCAAAAATTCTAACATGCTATAGCAAATAAAATAATAATGCTATGTATCAGAGGTCACTTACTGTACTTTATTAGATAGGATGTTGTGATGCTATGTATCACTGTCTGTTCCTCTTACAATGATATACACATTAACAATCAAATACTCTGTATCTAGGTTTTGCAAATGTGTTGTGATATAAGCATCCCCTACACTACTGTCCTTCTCATAGTTCAACAGATTGTAACAGTATAGAGAAATTATTTAGCTCTATGGCCCCTACTCTATTAGAGGTGAAAAGCCGCATTTGGCAAAAAAGTTTCAACGATGTGATGTGTTCCCGCTTATCGCCCTATTCAATTCTGGAATGTTTTCGCATGTAAGTCCATAAGCTAAAATAGGCAAAAAACTTTCTCTACCCCAAGGCAGGAGAGATGTGCAAAATACCTATTTTTGTCTAAAAATGTTGGGACTTGGTTCAGAACCCTTTGCACCCCCTTATGACTAATTAGGCAAAACTTTTTTTTTAATCTAAATACACCCTTAAAAACTTATGTTAATTTTGGGGTGAAAATGTAAAAAGTGTGAAAAAGGGGCATAAAGTATTGTTTTGGGTTTTTTGGGGTGTTGTATGGATGGGACAGGTGTTGTAGGATTGCAGGAGGTTGCAGCAGGTGTATTTTTAAAACTTTTTTATAATGCACTTTTATAGACACCAGTATATACTAGAACCCATTTTAATGAACCACAAATTTATTTACGACAATTATTTTTCCCATAAGAAATTGTTTTTCTTTGTTCCACTCTAATGCAAATATGCAAATAACAGCCCTATGATTCATTTTAAGAAGCTAAAATACTTTTATTAGGTCTATTAATTCACTTCTATATTGGTATCCTGGGTCAATTAGGCATTTTAGGGGTACATACTGAATTTGCCCCCCAAAAAGTTATTTTGGCTAGTTTCGCCATTTTCCGCATTCTCACATAGGTGTTTTCACCTGTTTTGCAATTGAATAGGGCGAAAAGCAGGAATGCACGTTGTGTAAGTAGACAAAAACTTTGCCTCAAAACAGGCAAATTAGGCTAAAAACATCACGCTTTTCACCACTAATTGAAACCAGCCCGTTATTAGAGTTTAGCTGGCTTGTGGCATCATCATAAATAGTAATATTATAACTCTGCATCATATGGTAATTAGCTTGTTACAGCATGGATAGCAGTATTGGAGCTCTATATCAAAGTGTGTTTAGCTTATTACAGCATCAATAATAATATTAGAACTCTGTATCATATGTTAATTAGCTTGTTACAGCATATATAGCAGTATTGGAGCTCTATATCAAAGTTTGTTTTGCTTATTACAGCATCAATAATAATATCAGAGTTTAGTTATTAATAGTTATTGCACACATATATATCATTGATGGTCTAAATAGGAATTTAGTTAGCCTATCACAGCATGACAACTGGTATCAATGTTATATATATATATATATATATATATATATATATATATATATATATATATATATAGCTGATTTATTAGAGCATAAACAATAGTAATATTTTGTATTAGGCTACAGCCAGTTACTTACTGCATATATTGTGCCGGTATTTTGTATCAGAAATGACTAGGCTTGTATATGCATGAGATATAGTATTGCAATCTGTATTAGAGTTATAATTAGTTTGCTACATAACTACTAGTAATTATAATCTATATTAGGATTCAATCACTCAGTTACTATGAATCTCATAGTGATACTGTGGGGCTTATGTAATAGGTTCCAAGCTACAGGAACTCCTGTGAGTCTTCCCATGTTTTTGTGAGGGGGAGGGTTAGGATTAGGCTGTGGGGGGTTAAGTTAAGGCAGCATGGAGGGAGGGTTAGATATAGGCTGTGGGGGGTTAGGTTAAGACTGAATTTGGGAGGGTAAGGTTTAGGCTACTCGGGGATTGGGTTAAGGCTGTGGTAAGGGGGGGTTAGGTTTAGAGCAGGGTTAGGGTTAGCCTACTTACCAGTAGATACCTACTGGTATGTAACCCTGTCAGGATGTCTGCAATTTGATTCTGAGTGCCAGGATCCTGAGTGCTGGCAATCCATACCCAACCCATATTCGTGCACTGTAGCATGTTACAGCATGAATGGCCACAATAGTCTGTGTCAAGATTTCAATATACAATGGTTCTTCAGCTTTATTTCCATGCTTTGTAACAAAGCTACATACGGTATCATTCTGTGGCCCTGATTCAGAGTTGGGAATAGAGTGAGAAATAGCAAGTAACTCTGTACCTGGACAAACCATGTTACAATGCAAGGGGTGCAAACAGGGCCATAGCTAGGGTAGTGTGGTCGGAGCCATCGCATAGGGCACCACAGGTCAGGGGGCACTGTTTGGGCCTGTAAAATTTCTGTTTATTATTATTCATGCTTGTAGCTTCCTCTTATTTCATCCCCAGTATCTCTTGGCCTCTACTATCTCCTCCCTTACCCTTCCCCATGAATCCATGGCACTTTTTTGGGTGCATTATGTCCCTTTGAAAAATTAGTGAGGCGCCAATGCTCTTTCTGGAACAGGGCTCCAAAAAGTCTAGTAATGGCTCTGGGTGCAAATACATACATAATTTTGCATGCAGTACAAATACTGGCTGCTTTTGCATATACAGTAGCCTACAAATGCTGGAAAACTTTATTCTTACACTACAATTTAGATGTCAGTTTGGATACAGCCCTCCCAAATCCAAATTTCTCTGCACATGTTACATCTGCCCCCCTGCAGTACAGCATTGTGTTACCAAAATGCACAGTTACTTGCTTGATCTTACTCTATCCTCAAAGCTGAATCAGGCCCTGTTTCACTTACCATAACATTTTAGGATACTGTGCATATATAATGATACAAAATACACTGTTTAATATATATATATATATATATATATATATATATATATAGACAGTAGAGACAGGATGGCACTCCATAGACTGAAAGTATATTGGTTAAAACGGTCCTTTAATGACGTTTCGGGGTTTCCCCCTTCCTCAGGGACAGCAGTACAAATAAAACATACACATTGCAAATACATAAAGCCACACAATTACTGAACATCACCCTCACCTGTGTATATATATATATATATATATATATATAAATATGTATATATATAACAAGAGGAATCGGTGGTACGCAGGTAAAATAATGCACTTAGATGTGTAGCGTTGTCATATCAACGTTTCACACAACAATAACATGTATCAACATTAATCACATGACAACATATTAGCTACACAAACACATAGTTGCTGGAAAGTACAAAACCAAAAGATACAGCAAAGGTAAAAAAGTTAATGCATATCAGAAATACTTAAATAGAGGCAGATATTGACTATATAGTGCTTATATAATGCCTACATAGTGAAGCACAGATTTAAAGATAATCAATGATCACATAACCAGAGGCATAGATACACCATCAATGTTCCACTTCTATAATAAAATTTTCTAATCAAAAAAGTTTTTTTTGTCCAATAAGGACGTAACTTAAATCAGAGAAAACAATGTAATCCTAATATCTCATTAATACCCCCTGGAGCTAGGGTCCCCAATTTATGGATCCATTTAGTTTCTAGTTGAAGTAATAATTTACCTCTATCACCTCCTCTGGACAAAGGGGGGACCGGATCAATAATGTGATATTGTAAAGAGGATAAATTATGTTTTGCCAATGCAAAATGTCGTCCAACAGGTTGTTCACTAGTCCCTTTTGTTATGGCTGCTCTAATTGCGGACCTTTGGAGCACCATGCGCTCTTTAAATTGGCGCTCGGTTTTACCCATGTACTGTTGGGCACAGGGACAGGAGATGATATAGATGACAAACTTGCTAGAGCAAGTAAGATGATGTCTGATTTAAAATTTCTCCCCTGTATGGGGGTGATGAAAGAAGCAACCTTGTTGCAGGTAGTGACATGTTAAACAGTTGGGGCATTTAAAGCAACCTGCTTTTAAAGGTGTCACTTTGGGATTTTTACCAAAGTTGGTGATGTCAGTACGTACTACTTGATCTTTAATGTTTATTTCCCTTCTATAGCATGACATAAGTGATTTATTGTTCAGACCTTTCAAATCTGGATCTGTAGTAACAATATGCCACCATTTTTTAGCTGTTCTATTCACAAACGTGCTCATATGATTAAAGGTGTTCACCCAGTTATGTCTTTCTGGTTTTACTACAACAGATTTAGGTTTAAGTAATTTCTCCCTAGGGATATGTAGCACCTTATGTTTAGTTTTTTCCAACAGAGCACGATCATAGCCCCTTGAAACAAATGTATTGATAATTTCATCAATACTTATTGTGGCTGTATCCTCATCACTACAGATGCGTCTCATCCTAAAGAACTGGGAGTATGGTAATCCTGCTTTCAGGGACTCAGGGTGTGCACTAGTAGCCAGAAGCAGGTCATTATGATCAGTGTGTTTAGTATATAGTGACGTTACACAATACCAGATACGTTTAACTATCTTAACAAAAAAGAACAGTAAATATTTAAAAATATAATATGTTAATTATTCATATTTTAATATTTTTACTTCATTATGGTATAATTCATTTAGTGTTCACTAATTTAAACTCTATATAGTTTTTCATTTTAAAGAAATTATGTTTTTTTTTTTTTTTGTTGGACAGTTAGATTTCTCATCTTTAATTATGGATTTGGAAAAACTATATTTTATAAATATATAATAACTGAAATTCTCTTAATAAATAAGTAGTTGAGTTATCACTATATACAAAAACATGTATAAAATATGTAATTATATTACGTAAATGTGAACTGTCACCGTTATCACTCCCTTAATGTGTAGGGGACAAGCCCAGGCTCAGACTGGGGAGACTGGGGAGCCAGATAAATCCATGGTTGGCTTTCATGCTTTGAAGCCCCATCCACTTTAAATTGCAGGGTGCTGCAATGCAGTGGCATGCTGGTGTCTATGGGCAGGGCTGCCATCAGGGGTTGTAGGCAGAAATGCTGTAGAGTGGGTCACAAAGTGACAGGTGGCCTCATTATCAGCACTTTCAGCAGAGGGCCCCCATACTCAGTGCAGCAAGCTATCAGTGAACACCCTGTCATCAGTGTCAGCAGCAGCAGTAGCAGGTCCCCATCCTCAGTGTTGGGTATCCCTTGTAATCAGTGAACGCAGTAGTGGGACAACGGCATCAGTGAAGACAGCAGTTATGTCCTCCTCACTGGCAGCACAAGCAGCTGATGGGTGGCAGCAGCTGGATACTCCATATTGCTATAGGTCTACAAGACAAATCCATCGAGTTTATTTCCTCGATACAAACAAGGAAGTATTTACACAGATTGCTAACCCAATCATTGAGATCATCCAACAGGGCATCTGCTCTCAAGGCAGCATTACAGTGTGTGCCGCCAGCAGAGCTGCTATGGACAATTATGTTATAGACTAGCTACTATACTATCACCATAGGATAATTTCTTTGTTATTTACCACCAAGATACAAGATTAATTTTATTGACTTCACTTTCTGGACTTAGATACTAATACCTAATGAACAATTGATTTTATTTCAAATCTTCAGGACTTTTAACAAAATTTAAACCTAACAAGTATTACCCATGGACTCCAAGATATATATTTATGGGCTTTCTCAAAGATTTCTACAAGGATTTTTCCTGTGGACTTTAAATGTCACTTCTTTTGAAATGAAATATCACTATAACACTACTGCTAGTATAATTATTTAAGTAAGGTTGGGAACACATTGGCAATACATTGGACAATTTGATATTTTGAGGTAAACTGGAACAACATGTTATCCATATTATTTTATGTTTAAGGACAATTATTTAATGTGCATGCTTTCATGTGTGTCATTCTCGCATCTTCTCATCTGATGTGTTGCACATCAGGCGACAGGATGTCAGGAATGGTGAAATGCAATTAGAAAAAATGTTGAAATATATCACACCATTGTTTGGAGGAGTGCATGGTGTATGTGAGCAGTGTGCAGAGGATGTGGTGGTCATTTCGGTTTTCCTTTGTCTTGGAGCAGATGGCATTGGGCATGCAGGAGGTGTGCAAAAGGATTCTGGATGCAAATATAAAAAATATATTATATTCACCAGAAAATCTAACACTTTCCAGGACTTGTGGGCAGGTACATTGTCATCATTGAGAAGGGCATCATGAACACAAGCTCTTGGATGGCTCCTGGAAATGTAGCAGGCACTGGTTGGCTTACCTGCCCCCAGTTATGGTTTGCTGCTGCATGATTGATATGGTAGCTACATGATCAGTCTCGGTTAAAGAAATAGCCATCCACGCTAGTCAGCATGTTGTGGCTTCAAGTCATTTGAGCCTCTTTCTGCTCTACAGTCAGCTGATGGGGCACCAGGCATGCAGAAATCTTGCTGAGGCCAATATTTTCATGGAATATCAAGCAGATGCATGCTGATGAGATGCCTATCTCCCTAACTGGACCACTGTCACCCTGGCACCCACAGCAACTATGGCTTGCAGAGCAGAAATATTGTCCTCAGTGATGATGGAGGTTTCTATAGCCAGTGCAAAGACTAAAGAGGAGAGGGGGCAACCTTGTGGAGTACTATTAGATATATGAAACATAGACAACAATATGCCATTTACAAACACTCTAGATGAGGTGTTGGAATATAAACAGATATTGATGTTAAAGATCTTCCACAAATCCCAAATTTACAGAGGACCACATGTAAAAAACCCCAATGAAGCATGTCAAAAGCCTTTTCTACATCTAAGGACAAAAGAAGGAGAGGTTAACTTGAAGCAGATAATATATTAATAATATTAATAAATCTCCTGGTGTTGTCTGGTGTTATCTGGGGATTGTCTGCCTAGGACAAAGCCAACCTGATACTGATGAATAAGAGAGGAAAGTAGAGGGTTAAGTATGGTCACTATAAGCTTAACATAGATTTTAACATCAGTATTAAGAAGGGAAATCATATGATAAATAGCTAGGAGGGTGAGATTTTTATGTGGTTTTGGAAATGCTACCATTTGAGCCTCCAGCATTTCCTTAGGAAAAAAGCCACAATTGGAGACCACATTAAAGATTTAAGTCAGAATTGGGGTCAGAGTGTCAGTAAAACATTTATAGAATCTATTAATATAATCATAAAGACCAAGCAGTGGCGTAAGTTCATCCCAGAGCCCCGGAGGTAAGTTATCATTTAGTGCCCCTCTATCCCCCATATTTACAGCCCTAAATGAAGTGAATATATTGTGGGTGGTGGGGGAGGTACCCCTTCAGTGCTGGCACCCGTCAGCAGGTGCCTCCATTGTCTCCCATACTTCTTCCCCTGCGACCAAGGACCTTATCCACAGGGAGAGAAGCAATAACTGTTTTAATTTCTTCCTGTGTTTACAGGCATTCTAGGGACTGAATGGTATCAGCATCTAATGAGGGTAAATTAATATATTTTAGAAACATTTCTATACCTTATCTCATTAGTTGAGCAGTTGACGAATCATCCACTAATTTGTTCAAAGTTGAGCAATATCATGCAATGTCAGAAGGGTCGTTAACATTAAATCCATCAGGAGTAGTCTTCACACTAATTCGCTCTTTCAGCAATTTCCCTCTCAGTTTCCTGGCAAGAAGCTTACTTGCTTGATCTCCCTGTACATACAATTTCTGCTTTAGTTTAAAGAGTGTCTTTTACAGCATTCCATTCCTCTTACTTTGAGCAGTTTGCAGTAGATTTTACCATCAGAAGGAGAACCCTAGAGTCTAAGGGCCTGATTCAGACCCGTTTGCTATCTGTGTATGCTCGCTAGAAGCATATGCAAATTTTTCAAAGTGACGCCACGGGAAGTGATCACTCGCCAAGGCAAAAGCATGCCCACCATGTCTTACCGAGCGGCCACTTTGTGTATGCTTATGCCCAATCGCACAGGCAGAGCCGCCCACCAGCAGCATGACATCTTCAGGAAGTGTATTAAAACATTGGTACATCAAGCACCATCAGATGCGAATACAGTGCTTGAGGTAGTTTTATCTTACCGCAAGCATTAAAAGGAAATCAGTGTAAAAAATGGCAAGTGACGTGTACTATGATGCTGCCTGTTAATTATGCACGCATCTAAAATGGTGTTGAAACACCAAGGCATGCCTGCATCTCCAACCCCCCATTATTAGTGTCCTGCTCCAGTTATCATCCACAAATGGCCTCTTCTGTCACTCATTACCCTGGGCTGCCTTTTCTGGGTGAGCAATAGGGTTGCGAACGCAGTGTGTAGTTCACACACATGCATAATGAAATGTGCGCATATGCTGAACATTGGGCCGCTTGCAAACGCACAGCGCAAGCGAGCGGCTCTGAATCAGGCCCTAAGTTCTAAGTATGCTAAGCTAGATTCTATTTCTGCCTGATGACACATAGCTCTTTAGCGGAGCCTGGCCACTGACTGAATTGCCGATCTCCGAACACCTGTTTTAAGAAAGCACCAAAATGTGAAGAAGGAAGTGTCATCCACTTTATTAGTTTAAAAGTATAGGGATAGTGCTTGGGAAATAAATTTGCGTTGCTTCCTTACCAAATAACACCAGAAAAAATAGTGAAATCCACAAATGTTAGGTGCTGCCTAGGGCCAGTCCCTGTGTGTTGTGTACACAATACTCAAAAGTTCCACAACAATTTAACAATAAACCAGCATAAATATACATAATAAAATGTACATGCATAAAGTGAAAATGCTGCCGCATACCCTGGTAGTCTCCCAGGAAAGATATCAAAAGAAACAAACTTAAAAACAATTTTAAGAAAATGTGGCACATGCAATCTAATGTAAATTAACTACAAAAGTAAAACCAAAAAATGCATAAATTAATAGATAAATAAACAAATATATAAATAAACAAATACTGTGTGAGTGACCTATGCAAATATATAAAAAGCAAGTTTATTATTCATTATCCAAATGTTATAACAAACATAATTATATGGTTATGTATATAGTATTCAAAAGAAATAATGTAAAATGTTTTAAAACACCGGAGATAAGGACCCATCCATCTTTTGCAAAAGTGTTGTCAATTATCAGTGTGGGCTCCAAATATAATTACTGGGTGACTTGATGGTGTCTACTACATCATTGTAAGTAACGTATGTGTCTTGAGGATTTGCTACTTTTTTGTGGCAGAGGTAACAGCCTCCGTATTCTTGTCCGGGGCCATGTTAGGGTCGGCCCTGCATTTTTCTTGTCTTTGCTGTTGTGGCTTCAGTGTAGCGGTAGTATAAAGGTATTTTTCAATTTACAAATTGGTGGCATTTGACCGTATACAACAATCACACCACAGAATGTATGTTACCAACAAAAATAGAAAATGAGATGTTAGGGTTAGCAGTGAAGCTCTATATAAACTAAAAGTCACATTGAGACGAATGCCAATAATAAACAGCATTAGCTGCTAATTGCCTTATATGCACATTCTATTTTATCAGCGTTAGATGTAAATTGTTCTATATACATTGTCTATTTCAGACAAAAGAACAGCTATTTTGCTGTGAGAAGTATTTATATAATTGTCTAAAAATGTTGCCTTGGCTAATTAAAAATTGTTAGAAAAACCATTTATTGGTATATTGTGTTGTTTTCTCTCCAAAAAGACAGAAAAATTATATTTCTGTTGTTAGAATTGTATTTTCTGACGATCATTGATACCGATGGCTTATCTCATAAGAATCTGGAATGATTTATTTATGACTATGATGTACCTGATACAGTCTAAGTGGACATCTTTGAGCTGAAATAAGGAGAGATATATACAATTTTCCAGCCATCTGTCAAACTGAAGACAGTCACTGTACCTACAGAATTATGAATATATGTATTACTAAATTTCATCTATGTCTCAATATGTTACACTGACCATCATCATTGTTGAATACACATTGGGTGGATGGACAAGTGTCAAACTCCACCTAATACTTTTCTGACCATATTGGTGTATAAATGCCATTTGGGCATATCAATGTACAAACATCAGCTGAATATAGTGATTCACTGTATTCACATACTGTATTTGTTTTTTTTTCTATTTGTATGTGTTTATTGTTTATTGTCAGTAACAATACAGATGACTTTTTAAGAATACCTCAATGAAAATTAAAATTTTATGTTCTATAATTATGAGTATGTAAGATACCTGTGATAAAAAGTTCTCTTTTACTAGCTGTTTTTTTGTGTGTCCCCAAATAGAGGCCCTGATTCAGAGCCGGACGCTCTGACAGAGCGCTCACTCTTAATCAGGGTCATCCTTCTTAATCAGGGTCATCCACAGCTATAGCAAGCGGCCAGAAAGATGGTCGCGATGGTCAAGACCATCACGACCATCGGGCTTGCGACGAGACCCTTGTGGTATGGTCTCGTTGCCGCAAGCCCTGGAGTGCTTTCGGCTCAATCAGAGCCGAGAGCACTCCCACTGACATCACTTGTGATGTCAGTGGGGCCGGCCCCAGATGGTAGGCATTCCCATGGAATCGCCTCGGTCTGGGCAGCCACAACCCCAGCACAACCACCAAAGGGGGCGTGCTGTCACTCCCCATCAACAGCACGCCCCCTTTGGTATGAGACCCAGAGTTACGGCTTGCCCATCGCTATCTGGGTCTCGCGCATGTGCATGACTGAGCCGGCTCCATCATGCACATGCACACTGGGCCAACATTGACCCTCTTGTGAGCGCTCAGTGCTCGTGAGCGGGTCTGAGTCAGGCCCGGAGTCCTTTGTCCTTTTTTCTCTTGGATACAGTATTTCTAGATCAATGAATTTATGACTCTGGGGTGCACCACTGATAGACTAGGATTCTACCCATTATCTGAGGTTTCCACATAGGGATTTTCCTAGTATATATAGTATTGATACTTAGTTTACAATCATTACCAGTCTATAAAAAATAGTAAACATTAATTAATTCTCTATTTCCATACGCTAATATTCTTATACTAACATCTTTGCGACCAGGGCCCCCCTCTTTTTCACGATAACCAGGTACATACAGGCATACTCCCTAGAGCTTTTAATTTACTCAGAAAGGTGTTGGGTCCTTAACTTGGATGTTTTTTGTACTTTTCTTGGTAGTTTTTTCTTATTTGTTTATGAATACAGACATTGCTCTATGAGTTCGAGCAAATGTATAACACTGTTATGTATTTAGCCATCATGTCTAATGTATAGCACTTCCCCAGCTGACGGTGCTTATGCATCGTGTTAAAAAAAGGTTGATTATCTCCCAGGTGCTACAGAGGAGGTCTAAAAATTGAGTGAACTACTGTAAATGCAAGAAAAGTCTTGAATAAAAAAAGAGGCTTGTCTTGGTTAGTAGAATATATTGTGGTACAGTATGTGCACTTAACCTCAGAAGGCATATTATCATGTCTGATTGTTGGAGTTGGCTGGAACTGGTGTGGGAGGTTGAAGTGGAGCCTAGGGGGGCATGATTAAATCTGTAAGGCTTGCGTCTGGACATTCTCATGCGACGTGGAATGATAGGAGGCAGTGGAACTGCTGGAGGTGATGACCCTAAAAATGAGGACAGTAGGGATCAACATTATTAGACAGCAGGTTGGAATTAGAACTGGAGATGATAATACTGAATTAATGAGCTTAATTGGATTGGACCCTGTGATGCTGATTTGAAGAATTTGATGGATGTGAATCCACTGTTGAAGAATAATGAACTTGATGGGTTGGAACTGTTGTAGATGACATTAGGAACTTAATTGATAAGATTCTGATATTGAAGAAGAACTAGATCAGTTTTAGTCTGATGTTGAAAAATGTATTAACTTATTTGGTTGTGACTGATGTTAAAGAATTGATGCACTTGATCGGTAGGTATCGATGGTTGGAGATATTGGTTGGTACCGATGGTTGGAGATATCAACTGTGACCAATGGTTGGTAGATGCAATGTTAAGGACCGATGATGAAGGACTGATGTACTTGATCAGTTGGGAACGATGTTGAAGAATTGATGCACTTGATCAGTAGGATCTGATGTTGGAGAGTTGATGCACTTGATTGGTATGGACTGATTGTTGTATATATCAGCTGAAACTGATTATTTGAGATATTAGCTGGGAACGATGGTTGGAAATATCATCTGGGACTAATGGTTGGATATATTGGCTTGGACTGATGGTTGGAGATATCGGCTGGGACCTGTAGTTGGAGATAATCAGATGGAACCGATGGTGTTGTTAGGAGCAAGTCTCAGTGGATAACCCAGACTGGAGCAAAGGTGGAATAGAGACGTGCAAGCAGACTTGGAAGTGGAAGCACACTGACTGATCCATTCAGATACAGAGTACCTGGGAGCTCAGTACAGTGCAGTAACTTCAGCATGAGTGATGTTTTACTGACAATGGAGGTTAGTCAGGAAATGGAATTTATAGGGGTGGATCCCAAGGAATTAAATGTTGCAATCAGCTGGTTTGGGAGCAGCACTCTGAGTTGTGGAGGAGAGTCAGGTGACTGATACCAACATGGCTGCACCCATACTGAGTTTGAAGGGAAGTAAAGTGTGCAGCCTGAGCACTAACATGCTGAGTAAACACACTGAGAGCACAGAGCAGTAACTGTATGGACAGACCTCAAAGTCAGCTGGATAAAATATGCAGTGCACGCAGACCTCTGCATCATCCAAGAGTGATATGTGGTCACAGCATGAGTGGATCTCAGCATAAGCTGGAAAAACACTACAGAGGAAAAAAATAGGAGAATATGGGAAATATGAGTCAGGAAAATAACACATATATAGACCCTGGAGAAGGCTGCAATACTGAGATGATCTGGTATACATATGATCTCAGGTGATATATTCAGCATCTCAGTGGTCGGGATAATGACACTTACACAACTGGCGCCAGACTTACAGACTGCTGAGATACCAAAGGTAAGTAGTGGGGTTGAGGGGAGGGTTAGGATTAGGTTTAAGGGATAGGGTTGGGCACTAGGAGGAGGTTTAGGGTTAGGCACTAAGGGGGAGGGTTAGGTTTAGGGTGTGGGGAGGGAAAGGTTAGGTTCAGGCATTAGGGGAGGAGGTTAGGCTTAGGCACCAAAGAGAGAGGGTTAGGTTAGGGAAAGGGGGAGGTTAGCATACCAACAAGTGTCGGTATGCTAATCATGTTGGGATGCAAGCATCGTATTTCTGACCGCCGAGTGATAGAATTCCATACCCAATCAGATCTCATAGGCATAGATATAAAAGCCATAAAATTTAATTCTTCATAGGGAAAATGTCTGCAGATCATTTTGTATATGTAAAATTGGGCATTGTTTTGTGTACAGGCATCGCATGGCAATGTTGGCCAGATATCATGACAGCTTCAAGCATTGGGACGGGAAGTGATTGACATTTAGCCTGATAATATATATATATATAAAATATTATTTATAGCAGTAATGCTAACAACCTCACCATCAGTTGTGCCAATTCTGAATTCTGTGTTACATAGATTTTGTTTATTTCTCTATAGCTACTAAATTGATGATTCTGGGTTTCATGGGGATGTAGCCAGAGATCCAGAGATGCATCCTATTCTCAGTTGTGTGTATGCATAGAGGATGCCTACTGTATCTCAGATGGATCTCATGCACCCAGCACGGGAATATGTATATATTCCCATATAGTGTTGAGGGCTGTATTTTTGGACAGAAAACTAGTGTGTATGCTGGTAGATGTTCTTAAAGTCATATTAACATAACATTAACATACTGTACCTTTAGCATACCATTAGTAGAATGTCAGCCTTCCATATAAAGCCATATACAGGGCTGCCCGTGAGTCAAAATCAGAAAATAATATGTGTTAACAAACTGAGACATAAAAACACAGTGACATAATTACTAAAGCTACCTCCATGTATTATATGTATGTTATTAGGATGCCTCCCACTCTGTGACTATTAAAGATACAGTTTCACCACTTGCTCTCTGATGTACCATGGGAAGTAGCCATATTAATTAATGCACAAATACCTGCCTTCCTGAAAATAAATCCAGTATGAACTTTTCAGCAATCCTCACTTTGTTCTAATAATTTATTGAGTTCCTTTAAACAGCTGAATTCATACGAATATTAAACTTTTCTAAAACTAATAAATACTGGTGTCACTTACCTGTGTATACCCATATATATCCAACAATTGTGCCATGGGAATAGTGGTGAAGGAATTAAGATCTCCAATAAAACCCATTACTTTACCATGTTCTCTACATGAATAATTAGGAGTTAATTTGTTACCAGATAATATAGCTAAGACATGATTTACAGATATAACCGGATGTCGACCAGAATCACGCAAATTGTAACCCAAAGTAATATTGGGCAGAATGTCTGGGTTCCTGTTGATCTCATCAATTGTAAAAATAAAAGCTTGGAGGTGTCTGCACATTGAACTGTTTAAACAAAAAAACAAAAATAATTTGTCATAAATGTTTAGTGATATATGTTAAATAAAATGATCATTTTCAGAAGGTTTGATTAAAAAATAATAATGTATTAATACAACAATTAAAAGTATAGTAAACAGTAACATCATTACTGCAAATTTCAAAAAAGTGGTCTTGAGAAAGACCTTTAATTTTATTATGATTATTATTATTATTATTATTATTATTATTATTATTATTATTATTGAGCCACAAGTGTTCTTCAGCACCTTATAAAGTACAAAAAAATAGGTTGACCAGTGACTTACAGTACAATACAATAAAGGACAAGGACATTGATAATTTACATTGCTACAGTACATTAGTGACCATAACACCCAGATAAGCAACAGAGCATAATAAACCAAGTGTTAGGTGCCCTAGTGGGGAGTAAGAAGTAGATAACAGTAAAGTAAGGCAAACCACAAGAGGGTAGAGGGCCCTACTCATAAGAGATTGCATTGTAAAGGGGAGGGGCAGACAAACAGTCGTGACACAGATTGGGTAGACAGTGAGGAAGGAGCATGTAGCAGCAAGTTAGGATGAGATGAGATGATTTATATAATACATTGGACATGTAATGTAAATGTTTAATTATATATATATATACTGAAATTACAAAAGAGTAAAATAAAGAAAAGTTTAGTTTGATGAAATGCCTCAAAATGCATTGGGATATAACTACTTTAGAAGATTAATGTGTGGCCAAATAAACCAATCTCTCACTGCCACAAGGGGGGCACTGCCACCTCAGCCAGCTGGTAATCACCTGCAAAATTAAACATATCTCCAGGAAGAATATGATGATGAAGGACATTGCCAGAAACATCACATCACTAATTGCTATTTTAGATATACTAAAATATATATCTATATATATATATATATATATTTATTTATTTCAAAGAAAGAAACACATTAAATAGGTTTAAATATATATATATATATATATATATATATATATATATTAAATGTTTAGATAGAATTTATGTAGATGCTTTTGTCTTACTGTTTGACCATGGCTAGTAATATATGTAAGAAACAGGTTTCCTGTATATGTCACAAAACAATGGACTGGGCACTCGTATGCACAGGTGTGTCTAGGCAATATGTATAATTTAAGATCAAAATCAAAGTGCAGCAGGCCTGGGGCAATCATAAACCAGTTAATCCATTGTCCAGTATGGGTCAGAAGAGGGGCCATAATAACAGCAGATAAGAAGTCTTTTATATATTGTTGCCAAGGACCTTAGGCATCACATGCTTATTTGTACATTAAACACAGGGAATGTTGATGAATAGAAAATCCACATTTTATGACACCATGGTTGTTTTTTCCAACTTGGGCCAGCAAACATAATTTACAACTCCTTCTGTGATTTACTGGTTAACCTTTAATTACCTATTACTTTGGAATCTGTGAGACTATGCCAGTTAATGCAAAAGATTTGGGATATAAGGAATTATTTTTGTATTTAATATTTCTGACTTACCATTATCTGAATATAAATAGCCATATAATAAAAAACAGAAAACAAAAAACATTCTGTTCTAAATTGATATATAGACTACACAAAATGATGACAATACAAAGAATACTTAACTTACAGTAAAAGTAACTTTTTAAAAGTAATACAAAAGTAATAATAATTATGGTAAATATATATAAATGTGATCAGGAGCGTAACTACTGTAGACCTAGGAGGGCCCCATTTAAAATTTTTCATGGGCCCCCTTAGGTTTACCCCCACTCTCCACCTCCCTGACTTACCTCTGCTCCATGGTCGCATCCTCCTTGAGCTCAACCTCTCCTCCCTGACATCTCTGGATCATGGCCATGCCTCCTCCAGTATCAGTCATGAGGATAGATGATGGTGGAGGTGACCGGGAGGGAAGATTTGCCTGCCCTGTGCTGCACAGCACACTGCTCCTGAAAGAGGATGTGAACACGGTTGGCATTGCACCATACGTGTATGGGCAGAGACGGGCCCCAGAGGTGGCCCAGGCGCAATAGAAGCTGCAACCCCTGCACCTACGTTAGTTATGCCAGTAATTGTGTTAAATACTTTGTCATAGTTTAGAATATTAACATACAGTATATCAACTAAATAATGTTGACATATACTATTTGTTGCAAACACAAGAAGAAAAAGTACAAGTGCATAACTCCAACATTACTAATTATATATAATACATTATGCAATAGAATTTTAGGGTGTGCAGTCTAGGCCCCCTTTTCTATATACTGTTTATTGCCAGAGTACTTTGTAACATGTCTACAATGCCATAATGTCAGCATGAGCTTATAATCGATATCTAACCCAAAATCATAAATCACAGTTTTATGTTAATATTTTAATTAACTAAACATCATATACTGGTTTTGGATCTAGTTCTATTTCTTTATAACACCATAAAGCAAATAGGTATAATGAAAACAAAATAGATAGAATAAAATATTAGGTTAATAGTTTATAAAATGTTAAACCTTCATTAGGCCCATAGGGCTATGGGTATTTACGCACATGCATCCAGTATCCCTCTTTTGTTCATCATTTTATCTAATGATTCCCTCATATTGTGAATTTAGTTAGCTCCAGCCACTTGCAAGGAAGCAGCATCTCCCCCATGCAAGCTAACTAGTATCTGTAGTGCACAAGTATAGAATAATAAATATTTATTTAAAACATATATATTAATCCAACTTCTACTGCCAAAGAGATGGGAATAGCCATAGTGATATAATCACAAAGTTGGTAATCTATAGGGGTTCTCCACTTTCCTAGTAATTCCAGTCCTGTGCTGACAGAGCCTACAATTACTTAACACAATGGCCTGGGAACCCCACATTGAGTTTCTGTCCTACTAAAGTGCCATCAGCCCTAGCTGGTAAAACCTATTGCTGGGTTGTACAAATTTGAGGAAATATTTCCTTAATTCCCACTATCAGCCTGAGATTGCAAATCTATATTTGGTTATAGATAAGGGGGGTTGGGGGCTAGTACATATTTTTTTCTATTTTTTACATGATTACTTACTGTAATAAACCTATATGAAAAAAAAATCACATACTCCCTACATGGAATTTAGACAACAGACCTCTTTAGCATAGTCATACATTTTACATGTGAGCTATTTGTCACTGACTGCTGAACATGTGATTATACTGCATGCTCATCTTGGTCCATGTTTTAACAAACAGAAATTTGTGCAACTTGTGAGTCAGAGACAAGTGTAAAGAATTCTACAAACATGCGCAGCAATTAAAAATCCTTTTAAAAATGAAGACTGCCACACACCAACTTTCACCTAATCTTTCATTTCCAGCTGGCATTTTGCAATCCCACATAAACAAAGGCCAAAGATATTGACAATGATTGACAAATGCAAATACATATACATTTTGCTGCCATATATTTTGGCATGTACTATTTTACATGTACTGTATTGTATTATTTTCCATTTAACTCAACCTGTACTAAATAATAGCAGCATATAGTATGATACTAATCCTACTGTTGAAAACTGGAATGTTTCTCTGATGCTGAGAAGGGTTCTTTATAAATTAAAACTTAATTGTGACACTACCACTATGCAAAACTAGTCCATTTCTAATCTATTACTCTCCTTAAATGGAAGCCAAGCAATATAAGACTACTAAAAGTAGTGTTAGCACTTAAGATATAAGTGGTCAAACACCCTCTGATCTAAACATGAAATATGACCAAAAAAAATAATAATAAGTAATAATCAAATTATTTATTAGTTAGTTTAATGGCATCATAATGCAATGCACCACTGTCATGGATAAACAAAATGTTAAAAAGTTTTCACTTTAGTAGACCACAATGGTTAGATGAATAATTAAAAATACAAAAAAAAATTACAAATATTTTAAAAACACAGTATAACAAGTTAAAAATCAGGCATAAATATAAAGCATAACATAACATAAAATTTTCACTTAAAATTACAATTAATTTCACAACACTTGGCTGCTTTCTTAGGCAGTGTTGAATAAATGAGGATAGTCAGAATGGGTAGGTATTTAGAAGCTCAATAATTGATTGAATAATTAAGGGAGTATATATGATTGTAGAAAAATGTTACATAAACATGTAATTATTAGAATCATCCTTGTTCAAAAACCAATATATACAGTAAAACTGAATAAATGAAAATATAAATTAAAACACTGACAATTAATGAAGGAAAGAATAGGAGAGAAAACACAAAAAAACAGTAATAAATAGGCTTAATAATGAACAATAAAGGACAAGGACATTGATAATTTACATTGCTACAGTACATTAGTGACCATAACACCCAGATAAGCAACAGAGCATAATAAACCAAGTGTTAGGTGCCCTAGTGGGGAGTAAGAAGTACTAAAAAACAGTAATAAATAGGCTTAATAATGAACAATTCTGGAAGTTTAAAAGATTGCGGCAAAATGTTACATAAACATGAAATTAGTACCAGAACTCAAATTCAAAAGTTTAGTGAAACCAGTACATATTAAAATTCATATATAAAATTGAAAAACTAATTGAGATATAAATAAAAAAATATAAATTAATGAAAGGAAGAAAAGATAATGGTTATGATAATGAATGTGTTATACTTGAAAACGGTAAAGATGATGATGAATGTCTCCAAGTAAGTCCGTCACCAGTAGTCCCACCTCATGCCCATGATAAGTGGATGTTATTATGCCTTGTGAAAACACTAAAAATGTAACCTTTTATTTGTGATACTATTTCTACCCCAACCTTGACAAAGTTTTTCAAGCCATCAGTAGCCTTTTTTATACCAAAATAAGTTGAGGAATGAATG
Source organism: Taudactylus pleione (assembly GCA_031769625.1). NCBI lineage: Eukaryota > Metazoa > Chordata > Amphibia > Anura > Myobatrachidae > Taudactylus > Taudactylus pleione. The sequence continues at coordinate 2,757,911 of JAUIMM010000591.1, read as the reverse complement.
TTAACAATCCAAGCACCTCATTGTTACTATGTCATTGGCAGTGTAATCAACAAAGTAGTTTAACCTAAAAAGAGAAATGACATGCAGTAAGCAGTCTAATATCAGCTACTGGCAGCATGTGGAAATTATATATTCAGTCTTCACTACCAACACCCTCATCATTCTGCTCCTCAGGAACAGCAGTAAGTAGTCCTGTATCATTGGATCAAAAGCAATCTGACACCTGCAATGCAATCTATAATTCCAAGGAAGAAACTCATTTTGATAGAACAGCTACTGTAGGGGGTAGATTTTCATCTTGTAAAAAGAACGATAGTAAGCATAGTTACCATTAATTGTCTGTGAAACAATCAATTTAAATAGTAATCAAGTATGACAGCCATCATCCTGTTGCAAAATGGATAATCAAAGCCATGTCAATCATGTTAGCACTTGATGTGCATCAACAATCTGCAAATCATGCAGCAGGTTTCAGCTGATTAGTTAAGATCAACTGTCTATACTACCGAATTCCATCTCAATTCCATTTCTTTCGAATATCAATCCCACAACTGTACAGGCAGGTCAAAACCAATGTCATACCTTGAAAATAATATTTTATCCACTATCCACATAACTATAGATATGTGAACAAGTGGAACTAGTCAATCAAAAGACTATATAACTGTTACAGTCCACTGTATAGGTGTATTTACCTCAACAGCAGCACCAGTAGTTGAAGCATCATCATCTTTATCATCATCCTCATTCTGATGGCACACATTTAACAAGATAGTCCTAGCTGATTTATAGAACCTGATGGATCTAAAAATAGATGATGGGATTATACTCAAACCTATGATAAGGGGGTAGCAATGCCAATTATTAATAAAGAAAACTACATAAATGAAATTTTGAGGCAATTGCATAATTCCATTATCTATCAAAAACTAAACCATGAATAATTAGTTCAAAAACATTTGGAAAATGTAGCAATCACTAAAGAGGAGTTTGAATATAAAAATGAAAAGGACCCTGTAATTCCAACAATGCACACTCTACATAAAATCCATAAGAGCACAACTAACCTACCTGAGAAACCCATATCGCTGGAACCATTTCCAAAACTTCAAATTTCTCAATGCTTGTTGATTCACTCCCTTAGCTGTCAAAAACCCATCATACCTAAAGAATACATGTGACGTTCTTAACAAATTTAATTATGTTTTCTGGGTTAGCAACAAAATCATAGGGAAAGCAAACATTACATCCCATTACATCTGTATACAGCATAATAAAGAGTTGGAAGCAATATTGTTCTTCCTGGATAGATACAAATACTCAGAATCAGAAAATTATTCATAATTGAAGCTATGCAATGTATTTTGAAGAACAATTTATTTTTCTTTCAGGGAGATTACAATATACAAAAGAATGGGACAGCGATGGGAACCACATTTGCCACAAGTTACACAACTTTATGGTGTTTTGGGAGTAAACAAAGATCTTTAATGATGTAACTTGGGGTACAAGCCTCTTTAAATGGTATCAACATATAGACAATGTACTATTTATCTGGATTGATGATGAAGGAGCCCTTTTAAAGTTGACTGAAAGTCTAAATAATAACATGAATATTTATTTCCCTTTTCATGCAGTCACAGTCACAATAATGTAAACATTCTAGACATCACTATTTTTATAGAAGAGAATACCATTCATATTATGAAGTATCATAAACCTACATATGTAAGCACTTGCATTCCTGTTAGCAGTCAACATTATGAATCCTCGATGAAGGAAGTTATTAAAAGCCAGTTCTTAGGGATCAAAAGAAACTGCAAATAATCAACTTGCTAGCAACAAATGCTAATAATGAAAGTAGATTTTTTACCAAAAAGATACGGCAAGAAGCACCAAACTAAAGCAATAGTAGAGCAACAGAGTAGAGATAAACTATCAATTCTCAGTAGAAGGAGATAGATTCAAGAATACAACAACAGCAATAAGAGTTAGTATGCATTCATCATGAGATATGATGTTCAACATAAGGAAGTGGAATAGATTTGTTAGAAAGTACTGGCACCTGCTGAAAAAATGATCCCATACTGAAAATATTTATTCCTAAAAAAAATATTGTTATATCGGAAATTATACAACTTGAACAACCATCTGGTCAAAAGTGCTCTACCACAAGTTTCCCATAATCATATATGTTAATTATATTATATAATTCCATAGTTGTGGGACATGCATTAGTTGCTGTCAAGTCAACAGTTAAATTGCTAAAACCACTGAGCGCAACATCACCACCACTGTGAAAATCAAAATCTATATTATATGTAATACCAATAATGTGGTATATCTCGTGGATTGCTAGTGTGGTTTTTATTACATCAGTAGTAATCACCACCAATTCCTAAAGACACTGATAGCAGAGCACCTTATACATTTTAAAAAGGGCCTCATTACTCACAATCTTTACAGCCATTTTAAGGAAAATGCAATTGCTCTGTACTTGTTGCACAGCATGTTTGTAGGAATTAAAAACATAATCAACATGAAGAGATAGAAATGTTAAAAGAAACTTCCTACATCTGAGATTAACTGGATTTTTTATTTGGATATGTTGGCCCCAAATGGATTATATTCTCCCTACCTAAGTCTTTGCTGCTTTGTTTTTTATTTAAATATATATTTATTGAAAGTCATAAAAATGGCAGTAATAATATCAAACATAAATTCAAAATATTGAATAGAGTCTGAAAAATACAAAGAAACAGTAAGGGATTCAATTACCATTATGACAGAGGTTCCAAAACATGGTCCTCAAGGCTCCCCAACAATTCAGATTTTTAAGATAACCATGGTTGAGCACAGCTAGTTAAATTAAATTGACAAATGATGCAATAAGGGAAAATATATATAGAAATGAGTGGACAAAATAAAGAGCTTCAAAAAGGGGATGGCCTCAGGATAATGTCTCCATGCTGTACCAAGATGTGAGCTTATCCACTTGTCATATAAATTCCCAAGTAGCAATGGGCAAAGTAAAAAAAGAGGGTGTGCCAAATTGCAAAAAGATTCAACTCTAACCTCTGCATCTATGGAACATTATATCCAATCCATTTGTAATAAAATTGTTAACATGGAGAACATCAAGGAAATAGGCATTTCCTCTGCATAAATCCACTGGGATAAAATTGTCTTTTTAGCTGCGGCTGCTATACTAGTTAAGATGGCAGCAGTGTGTATTGGGTGGCAGCGTATATGAGAGTAGGTTTGCATATCCTATATGGCTCAAGCTATATTGATTGTAAAAATACCCAAATATCTGGATGCTGTGGACTTTGATCTTATACTATCATAGGTAACTTATGCTTGCTTTTTATGTTTTGGATTCTGTTTTAAATATTTTTTATAAATTTTTTGTTTGTATGTTCTGACCTTCTGCTGGGATTATATGTGTATACATAAATCTACTTTAAACTTATATACACAATTGAAGCATACTTTCTTTTTACTTTTGGGAATAAACACTGAATGTCTTTGAATATATGGTGGAAGCATTTACGCATCCCTGGGTAAAAGATACCTTAACATGAAAAAATACATCCAGCAAATATTTAGTGGGGTACGCCTATCCACTAGAAATTGAAAAGATTGTTTCTATCAAGAAACCTTTATACATCTATTCATATTTCTCTCTATGTGAGTGGGGTATGCAAATCCATCTATAATGGCTGGGTGATGGCACAATTACCTCATAAATTGTAGAGATGTAAAATAAACCATTATATTCACATACAGCTGTGTTTTATTGTGAGTGGGGTATGCTTATACTCATTTCAGTCCTTACCACATATGGAATTTCATTCTTCTTTTTAAGAAATGTTGATAAATTAGACTGTTTATGTTATCTTTTTCATATTGACTACATTGGAATGGAGTGAATTTTCATCAAAACAAGGAGAAGGACAATCTAAAGACTTCATCCATTTAATAAGGGATGTATTGAAATATATTGTGTGTATGCATATTGTTTATTAGTTAATAGTACATCTACCAACACAGCACCATTCTTGAAGGGACAGTCTCTATTATTGTTTTTTTGCTTTTATTATTGTCCTTTTGGATAGGCTGCTTTGTGCAGAGAGCAACATCCTCTATTATTATTGACTTTATACCCAAATCTCCATTTATGTAAGCCTGAATTTTAACAAATAATCCTGAGCTTTAGTACAGGATCACCATGTAGGAGATCCTTGTCAGGCTACAAGCTTTAAAACACTGTGAGTCCCATTAGACATCTCAGCTTAGTAAGCTTACTGAAGTAATCTATAATATATTTCAACAAATGAGGAGGATAATAATTATATTTTGAGATGTACACTAGAGTCATTGATATCTTGCAGGTCCATACCCTGAAAGACTCCTCATCACTTAGCCATACCACTTTGTGAAGTATCCAAATTCAGTCATCTCCAAGTATGTGAGTAAATTAAAGAATTAGAATCAGGCTCTTATAAGTTGTGATAAATAATACCATCCAGGATCATATTGTGTCAGATGGTGATACATGAGATAAAACTTTCTTTACATAGCTACAAATTTGAAAATATGAGAACAGGGGGAAATTGATGTTTGGATAATGTTCCTTAAGTTAAGAAAGAGAGAGGACCGAGGAGCAGTCACCATCCAAAAATTGACAAACCAATTGTAACCCCCAGAGATGCCAAGAGTGTACCACACTACTTACAACACCATATTGAAATTCAGGGTTTGACATAATAGGTAAAAACAAAGATTAAGACACTAATAGATTAAATCATCTCCTATCGCCAAGCACACTGCTTTGTTTTTATTGCCTTACAAGTCTTTCTGGAATTTAAGGAATTTAAAATGTTATTAATTATTTATTGCTGAGTTTTTCACATGTATTATGCACCTTCAAAGTTCTAATCCATTCTATATTGTTTATGTATTATTCCTAATTAACTACTCAATAAATTTATATTTAAATTTTATGTATGATCGATATGCTTTTTTTTGGTTATAAATAAATGAGCAAGTTCTCTAATTTCACCTTTTCTTCTGTAGTACAATAGGTTGGAACCTATTTATAATTCAAAGAAGACCTTTTATACAAAAAGTACTAACTTGGAACTGAAAACATGTTCAAAGAGAAACTCTATATTATATAACTATCCATAGATAAGAGAGACTATGATTCCCAGAAATCCCCCTTCTGATTTTGAAAAAAAACTGGAAGCCAAGTCCGGTACTTACAGAGTAGAGGTTTAAGCCATCTCAAACACTACACCATTAATGAGGGACATCACACCGGTGGATACCAGCTACAGAAACTTCTGAGATATATTTTTATCAATATTTTAAACATGAATTTGGCTACTTCCATTCCAAGGTCAGTCGGAACTGGAAGGGAGTGGTGCAGGCACTATACAAGGAAGTTACAGGATATGCTGCATTATGCCTTGAAGAAGTTACATATTGTCTGTAAACCTGTCAGTGAAAATTGGACCTTTTTATACATTTATGCTCAGGATAGGGAAATTTCCACCCACCGCTGTATATGTTTCTGTCCGGACCTTGAATTTTTTATATGAGTTGGGCAGGATTACCCTTATCCTGGATATTGTTTTAAATATTTTTATTGTCAATTTCATTGTGGATTAAATTAAATGGTATATTTTAATCTACCATGACTCATGGTACCTACAAAAAAGGAAGAGTTTCCACTTGATAAAGATACCTTTACTCAAGTTCCACTTAGCAACTCACCGTGAGTACTGGTATGTCTTCTCCACATTTAGAAAAGAGTACATTATACAATTATATATCTTCTATAACTATTCTTACTGTGAGTTGTGGTAAGCATCATTTTGACTGAACACCTGATCAGCTTGCCTCTTTAGAAATGCTTTGAAATATATATTTTATATGTTTTTGATTATCTACTCAACTGTGAGTTGGGTTACCCATTTTAGAACACTGTAAGAAAAATACCTATTCAAGTATAACCTAGATATATTTTCCCAGTTGTGATTACTGTATACATTGTTGTGTTGTCATCATATCAAGATCAGATCAATTTTGATCATTATTGTTATTTTTGTCTTGTACGGTCATTACATCAATTTATTACTGCTGGAGAAAAAAGGGAAAACAACAGAACCAATAGTCACAAAGGAGAATATTCTTGCATCAGGGATGTATATTACTTTTTTATCTGATATTTATTTTTATATTGCATCAATTAGTTTTTTTATATCACTATTTTCTCCTGTCCTATACCAACTTGGTCCTATTAAGGATCGCCAAGTGTTTACACCACTCTTCCTGAATAAATCTATCATTTTTGGGTCACAGGGAAATATCACAGTGTGTCAACATGGTCTGAACCTCAATTTGTGACATAGAGCAGTTTGAATTTTCAATCTTTTTCTTCTAAATTTTGAAAGCACCTGTCCAACACTGCAGAAGAACACAAACTTATTTCAAATGCACACTGGGCCCAAAAACTTAGCCCTGACAGACACACAGATGGCATGACTGCCTCTGGTGGCCATTACAACTATGCTTTGGCATCTAAAACAAACAGACATTGTGGGGGAAAAGTCATTTACAGGTATACTAAGTGGGACTAGCAATAGGTGGGATGCCACCATATACATTGCACCCTACACTGGACTGACAAACAACAGCAACCCGCATGCAAATTTGTTCACATACCAATGATGTGTAGCTCTGAACACAGAGGTGTAATTGATGTGTTTAAAAAAATAAAATCTAACACTCACTCCAAGAAAGCTTCCCCTAATGGTATACAAACATAATGTAGTTCAATAAAGGATTTACCTGACAACATGCATTGTAACTACATTGCTTTTTATTATTTTCAACAGTTTCCCACTACAAAAGTGCCACATTTTCTTTTTAGCACTCTCACAAGGCTGCAACTATACTGACTTACATACAATACATACAGTTTACACTCACACACATAGACCAATACTCCAAGCACCCCATTTGCTGTGATTTGTCAACCCCCATATGCAACAGTACCCAAAAAGGCCCTACACCTTCTGGATATAGCAATGCTGCACTCTTTATTCCCAAGTAATCACACTAACCACCACACCTATCAGCTGTCTATTTACTGCTGCATGCCACCCCCTTCACCTCAAGATAGGTCTACAGAAACATCCACTACCACATACTATACTGTATAGAAACACATATCCAGTAAACACATAGCAACATGGGAATTCTAGGATATATAACCAAAAAATAGGACAAAAGATGACCAAATATCAGCAGAACTCAAAAAAGGAAATAATTTTTGTCAAAATATTCTAAAACTAGAAAAAATACTCAAAAATAGATTAATAGGGATACCTTTTCATTGTAATGGTATAAAGATCAAAACATAGTACTGAAAAATATCTACACATAAATAAAAAACATAACAGAGACCATCCAGAATTTCAACACTAATTGTTGGAACAACACACTTCAGGAATGCTCAATCCAACTCATGCAACTGATTACAACCCAACATGAACAGGATTCAAATAAAGTAGACAAATAAATACTTACATTTAACTCTATACTAGAACTGTAGAGAACATAACAAGGCTGCAAAGAAATAGAGACCATCACAAAAGCAATGACTGAAAAAAGGGGAAGATACAATCATAGAAATAATAAAAAACATTTTATTTTAAGGGAAAAGTGGGGAATCAAACACCACAAAAACACCTCCATTAAGAAGCTCAGTACAACAAGATAATGACTTCTAAACAGATGTAACACACATACCTATTTACTAACCATAAATCAACAACACTACAGAACCACAAACAAAACACACCACAAAAAAAATACTTTCTATCATTAAAACCAGCCTCAATTACCAACAATACATAACTCTACTACAGTACAATCCAAATTTCAAAATAGAGATACCCAGCAAATAACATACAGAAACAGAAGGTACAGTACAGACACCACATCCATGTTTTCTTGAATTATATGCATAACTTTCCATCTACTAAATTGTAGACCAAGAATATGAGAACACAGTCAGACAATCACAAGAGACAGGCAGCAACACCATGATAAGAGGACAATACAATGCCAACACAGACCACATATCTAAAGCACAGATAGCTCTATCACAAACACTCTAACAAATTAAAAACATAGCAGAAGGAACATGGGGTTTGGATTTTTTAAAACTAGATGCATGACTCGTGGCTTTCTTGACACAAAAAACAATACACAAAGCAACAAGAGAAAACTCACAGACAAAGAGGATACAGATGAGGCCAATAAAACAAAACAATCCTTCAAGCTAAACTTTCACAACCAACTAATGACATCTTCAACTTTAGCACAACCAAACTAACAGACACACACATATTTGTTGTGACACTTTCTGATTTTACTTCTATGGGGTAACCGAATATGTTATAACTGCAATATTCTGCAAAGTGGATACCCAAAGGGGTTAACATAGGAAGCACAAAAGCCATAGGTAGGCATCTTATGCCCCCATCCATTTCCATTCCACTGGATCGTACACATTCGAGTTTATCAGATATTGCAGGGTATCTCTGTAGCTGCCAACATATAAAACCTGCTTGATTTTGTGCTCCTCCAGTGATGACACCGCAACTGGTGGTAGTGTCCTGGGAGGAGTACTGTATATGAATAGTTTAATCAGCATGATGTGGAACACATTGTGAATTCACAGAAACTCTGATTGTTTCATCTCAAATGCCACCAGTTTGATAACCTGAGTGACTTAGAAGGGACTGATGGAACTAGAAGCAAATTTAATAGAGGGAACCTGAATATGAATGTTCCTGGTAGACAATCAGATTTTGTCTCTGTTACTGAAATGTGGGCACTTCTTTATCCTTTTTTCAGCCACCATTTTGCTTGAAGAGGTGGATTTTGCCAGCAGTGACTTGACACTAGGCCAAATGACATAGAATTGATTGTATACATTGTCCACTGCTGGTATTTAAAATGTTGAGATGACAGGAGGTTTGGAAAGTCAAGGGAGGTCTCCATGGTAAGCAAAGAACAGTTTGGAGCCTATAATTGGGTGGTAGTGAAATTTGTGGGCAACTTTTGCCCATGGGAGATAAAATCCTCCCAGTCCTCCTGGTTGCCTGAAAGACACATATTCAGGAAGATTTCTGGTTCCTGGTATACCTTCCCAGCCTGTCCACTGGACTAAAAATGAAATTTGAAGGAAAATTTAGTTCTTTGTCCACCTGTTGTTTGCAATGTAAGCTCTCAGATGGTGTTAAACCCCTTTGAGTTGGCAACTCAATGATAAAGTCCATGGAGGTGCTGGAAAAAGGGTTGATTTGAAATGGGGAGAGGAAACAGAGGCCCTTGGGTATTCATCCTTGGGATCTTATGTTGGATATAGTTATCAAAGTTAGAGATGTATTCCTCCACATCTCTTGAGAGAGTCTAAGATAATTAAGATCTGGAGTTGAAGTGGGTAATTTTCTGGGTCCTGGAATGTCCCAAACATTGTGATGGGTGTGCCCAGCAGAGTAATCTGGGTCTTAGTCCTTTTGGAATGAATGTTCTGCCAGGAAAAACTCCGGCTAGGATGGTATGTGTCACTGCTAATATATTAGCTGGGTACAGAATAGGTTTGGAATTCACCTCCTCTTCTCTGTCCATGTTGTCTAGTGAGCTTTGGTGTTCTGAGAGCCTGGCTAAAAGGTGAGTCAGTTGGAACTTAGAAAAGAACAGTGACCAGAGTTTTTTGTTGACTAAATTCTGCTGGCCGACTGCAGATAGGCCAGGTGTTCCTGATTTGTAAATTCAGTCAACAGGTTTAAGGTCCAGTCAAGTAGGTATCTCCACATGTTGAGCACCAGTTAAATGGCTAGGAATTCATTGTTCCCAATTCTGAGGTTTCACTCTAAGGGCAGCATTTTGTGGGAATTATATCTGGAGTGGTGAAGCTGCCCTTTGGTATCCCAGTGGGATTGTACTGCCATGTGCCAACAGAGAATGAATCCAACTTTAGTATGAATGATCATGAGGTGTCTTGCTGTCTGAGGATTGTAGCTGATGTGAAGGTTTGTTTTAGGCTGTTGAAGGTAGCTTCTTGTGGCTATTGTCTGTGGTTACTCCCTTTCCTGGTTTGAGCTGTTATTGGGTATACCACTGTGGAGTAGTTCTTAATGAACTGCCGGTAGTAGTTTGAATAACCCAGGATTTGTTTTGTGTCTTGGAGGCCAGTAGGCAGTGGCAACTTCTTGATAGCCTGGAGTTTTACCAGATCCATCTCCAAACCCTTGCCCGAAATGTTGAACCCAAGGAAAGGTAATGATGTCTGGTTAAACTGACACAAGAGGTTGGCTCATAGCTGTTTGAGCACCTCTTTTACTTATTGATGGTGGGTCATGCTGCAAGAAAAAAAGAATAAAACATCTTTGAGGTAGATTAGGAAACATGAGTATAGGAGATCACATAATAGCTCATTCATGAATATATGGAATTTGGACATCCATTTCTGAGCCTGAAGGGCATCATCAAGTATTCTAAGTGTCTGTGTCTTGTGTTAAACATAATCTTCCCAGGCAGGTCAAATAATTTGGACCTGAGTAGAATGATATATGCATTTTTAATGGATATGGCATTAAGACCACTGTAGTTGATGCAAGGACTGAGTGCTTCATTATACTTAGCTACAAAGAAGCTATCTCCGGGAAGCGGGGTGATTTAGATTTTTTAATTAAACCCTTTGCCAGGTTCTCTGTCTGACATTGCATTGGTCTTTGAAAATGAGAGTAGGGAAACCTGCCCCTGTGGTAGAGACTTTCCTGGAACCAGGTCAATTCTGCAATCAATAAATGCTTGTACCTTGGCTTTGCCATTTGGGTTACTAAGGGTGATGTGTACCAAGAAGAGTTTAAATTCAGGGAAGTTTTTACTGAATAATATCCTCATCTGGCCTCCCTGGTCCTTACTAGGCATAACCCTTTCCTGATTTATTGGGGCATTTTTCCAGCAGGTGATCTGGATCAAAACAGAACAAACATAGTGTCAGGATATGGCCTGGGGTTGCCCTTTACTCACTGCTGAACTGGTGTCTTTAGGCTCTGAGGTATTAAGACATCAGTGGTAGTGGTGGGTTATAGTTGAGGATTTTCCATGTGGTCTGCTTGGACTTCCATGCATGCATCCTGACTTCTGTGTTAGCAGGCATGGGTGCAGCCATGTTGGTTCATCTCACCTGATCAGTCTCCTCCAATGGCAGACCTGCTAGTGTCACAGCTGATCTCATGATCCAATGAACAGCTGCCTAGGGAAATTTGGTCCAACTCCTGCAGCAGGAAGTTGCTCAACTTTGCTGTTCATGTGATAACTGTGCTCTCTGGTGTTTCCCAAGAAGAACCTACAGTTTGATGTTGCAATCCTTATGCTGACCAGCACTGCTACTTATTAGCTTCCATGCTAAACCCCTGTGAGTTACTTCTGCTCTCACAGAGCTCCAGTGTTTTTGTAAAACCATGTGTTGTCTTTCAGTGTCTTGGTGAGCTCTCTGATCATCTCCCTGTGTTCCAGTGTTGTCAGCTTTCATGCTAATTGCTAGTTAGCTTTCAGCTGAAGCTCTGGCTATTCCCAGTTCATACCTGTGTCCATTTCCTTTGTGTTTCTCTGTGCAAACCAGCAGTTGGACCTCTAACTATTCCCAGTACATTCTGAAGTTCATCACCAGTGTTCAAGCATTCTCAAGTTCATCACCAGTGTTCAAGCATTCTCAAGCTCATCTCCAGTTTCCAAGTATTCCATTCATCACCAGTTGTCAAGCATTGTCAAGTTCATCACCAGTGTTCAAACATTCTCAAGTTCATCTACAGTGTTCCTGTATTCAGTTCATCTCCAGTGTTTAGTATTAGTTTTTACTCTATTAATTTTATATAGATCCGGTATTCTGCTACTCCCAGGTACCTATCCAGAGGGCCGCAACCTGCCCACTTGGTGCAGCAGAACCCAAATCCCAACAGGAGGGGTCTCTGGAGAAAACCACCAAGTGGGTTAGACCACGCGCCTCTGGGTAGGTCTAGCCAAACCTGAGTTTGGTCGCAATTAGAAGACTTAGTAATTATTTTCCTGTAATTTTACTTCACAGGTTATCCTAAACCCCCACGGTTCTTGAGCTCAACAGATGTCTTCCTAGTGCCTGACCGTGACAGTTTGAAAAACCCAACATGCAAGCCGCTGGGTTTTAGGATCGAGCAAATTTTCATGAATTACTTTCTCAAAATAAAGCTCATGAGATCAACCTACAACTCATGAATCAGCAACTGCAAGAAATTTCTGGCCAATAATTTTTTTTCTGTTCTCTCTACATTATCTCTAGTTGATTTAAAATTTAATTCAGTGAAGTCTCCTGTGTCTGGTTCTTTCAAGTCTCAAGTTTCATCAACATCTATGGCATAAAATTATTCTAAATCCTCTAATCCACCTTCACAGTATCTTCCAAGCTCGCAGTTGTCTGATACTGGTGTTACTAAACATTTCACGAGTTTCTTCCATCTGTTAGAACAAATATAACCTCTTCTCCCTAAAATTGTCCAAGGTATTTCTAAAGTTTCTAGTGCCTCTGCTGATTCTGTTACCATCTCTTCCACCCAGGATAGAGTGAAGCATCAAAGTTTCCTGTGTCCTAGACTTACTGAGCTTGAATTCCAGTGACACAGAAAAGTACACCTTTGCCTTTATTGTTGTCATGGAGATAATTTTATTAGAGATTGTATTCTTTGTCCAACAATAAATGGTGAAAAAAGTGAGAGCACTCATGCAGGCACCTTTGGTTCTGGCCATCCACCATCGGAGGTTTCAGTAACCCTCGGTCCACGCATGGAAGGAAAGTCCACCCAAGAAGAGAAAATTAAAATTTTCAATTGGAGTCCAGCTAAAAGATATTGCTGTTCACGTGTGGGAAAATGGGGAGAATAGCTTTCTCTATGATGTTCACAGACACACAAGTTTCTGATAGATCTGGTCTCAAACCAAACGAACCCTCTTGTAATCTAGTAGGTTCTGGAGAGGCAGCTTTGTTGCTACCCACTTGGGGGGAGTCTGAGGTCACCACACCAGAAGTGTGTGTATTACCACCTTCAAAGGAGCAATTTACCTCACCAAAAACCAGGGCTTCACCTAAGTTTTCAGTACCAACTAGGGAAAACTGTACTAAATGTTCTAGGAGAACTTTTGATACTCCAAAATTAGCTCCTAGTATTTTTCTAGAAGGTTCTGTTCCTATTTCTAGTATGTCAAGCTTCAAGTCCCAGGAGGGGAATTCCAGTCTAGAACACCAGCAGGAGGATTCTAATTCCATTCTTCAAGGAGAAATTTCAAGTGTCAAACCTCAGGAGGGGGTTTAAAGTCTTATACCCCAGAATGCGTTCATAGGTGGTTCACCCCAGGAGGGGGTTTCTGTTTCAAGTTTTATACTCCAGCAGAGGGTTTCAAGCTTCATTACCCAGGAGGGTTCTTCTAGTGTTATACCCCAGGAGGGCTTTTCAAGTATCTTACCACAGGAGAGTGTTTCAAGTTTCATTCCCCAGGAGGGGTCTGCTTGTGTTATACACAAGGAGGGTTTTCAAGTATCTTACCCTAGGAGAGATTTCAAGTTTCTTACCCCAAGAGGGGGTTTGGGTCTTTCACCCCAGGAGAGAGTCTCTGATCTTGCATCCCAATAGAGGGTTTCATGTTACATACCCCAAAAGGAAAAGCCAAATAAACCGGGAGGCGGTTTAAGTCCCATACCCCAGCAGGGGGTTTCAAGTCCTGCACCCCAGGAGGGGTCTTTTTATGCTATAGCCCAGGAGAGGATTTTAAGTATTGTAACCCAAGGAAGGGCCTTGGTCTGTCACAGCAGGAGGGAGTCTCTAATCTTGCATCCCAAGAGGGGGTTTCACATTCTGTACCATGGGAGGATAGGTCAAGTCGGCTTCCCCTGGAAGGGGTTTCAAATCCCATATCCCAGCAAATGGTTTTAGTTTGATTTCACCACCTTCAGATATCAAACACAGATGTACCATGTTACTCCCGTTTCAAAACAATTTGTTACAGGAATTATCAGTCCGGAAGAAGAGAACATTATTCCATACTAAATATCAGCCCAAGATTGGTAAATCTACAAAGTCCACATATTGAGTCTGGTGTTTCCCAAGAAGAACCTACAGTTTGTTGTTGTGGCCCTCATGCTGACCACCACTGCTACATATTAGCTTTCATGCTAAACCCCTATGAATTACTTCAGTTCTCACAGAGCTCCAAGCATTCTCAATTTCATCACCAGTGTTCAAGCATTCTCAAGTTCATCACCAGTGTCCAAGTATTCCATTCATCACCAAAGGTCAAGCATTCTCAAGTTCATCACCAGTTTTCAAGTATTTACTTCATCACCAATGTTCAAGCATTCTCAAGTTCAACACCAGTGTTCATGAATCCTCAAGTTCATCACCAGTGTTAAAATATTTACCTCATCACTAGTGTTCAATCATTCTCAAGTTCATCACCAGTGTTCAAGCATTCTCAAGTTCATCTACAGTGTTCCCATACTCAGTTCATCTCCAATGTTTAGTATTTGTTTTCACTCTATTCATTTAATGTAGATCCGGTATGCTGCCACTCCCAGTTACCTATCCAGAGGGCCGTGGCCTGAACACTTGGTGCAGCATAACCCAAATCCCAACTGGAGGGGTCACTGGAGAACACCACCAAGTGGGTTAGACTCGGCGCCTCTGGTAGGTCTAGCCAAATTTTGGTTTGGTCACAATTAGAAGACTTAGTCATCATTTTCCTGTTATTTACCTCACAGGTTATCCTAACCCCCTGGTTCTCAACCTCAAAAGAGGTCTTCATAGTGCCCGAGCTTGACTCATAGTTTGTACTCAAGATAGTGCTCTCGCTCCTGTTGGGTATGGTGTATACTGCCGAGCTGCTTGGAGTTTTTGTATTGGTCATTGATACTGGGGTGTCAATCTGGTTGACAGGTCCTGGAAACCTTCTCTCTCAGCTGCCATTTTGGTCAGTCTGATGTCACTCTTGATGCAAGCACCAATCATGTTATCTAGTGACTGCAGAATGTCTCTAGTATGCCATCTTGATGTGGTTTATCAATCCCTTCTTTAGATGGATAGGAAGGTTTCATCGTTCCATGTCAGGTTAGAGTACAGATCTTGAATTGGATGACAGACTATACTCTCCAACTATGGAGAAATCTTGGTGTAGTTGATGGATGGAAGATATGACTTTTCCTGGTTCAGCAAAGATCCTCCGGAAGGCATTGATAAATGCTGTAGAGTCCTGAAGTAGAGAACTATCTTGTAGACAGATGGGTAGAAACCGACATCAGGGCCTGACTAGAAAGTAGCAAGATGATAAATGCTAACCTGGTCCTATCAGAATTTTTTTTTTTTTATAACACTTCAAAGTGCATAAATAGTTGATTGAGGAATCTCTGGCAACCACTGTAATCCCTTCCATATACCCTAGGGTTGGGGATCAGTAGATGGCTTGATTCTGCCCTGGGCAATGGAGGTGTTGGACTGGCAAGTGGAACTCTTCATTTTCTAGAGGGTGTTAGAAGGAGCTGGTGGATTTCAACTAGGAAACATGACATGTCCTGCATACATTGCATTATCTGCATTTGTTTGTTTGCTTGGTTGTCCACCCTTCCAGTGAGATCTTGCAGGAGATCTAATGTAGAAGGAGTTCCAGCCATAATAATGGCCTGAGTAATCTGTGACATTTGGGGGTTTTGTTTCTAAGCGATAACTCATTGTAGATGGTATAGCTGCAATACCCCAATAAGTGGTAGCCACGGGATACCCTGAGGTGGTTAACACAGGAAACACAAAAGTCATATATATAGCTGAGTACCCAAAGTGTGAAAGGTTGGTAGCATGCATCAAGGTACATGGATGCATAAACACTGTTTGTAAATAGTGTAGCATTTGATGAGAGTCAAGAATGTGTTTGGCACTGTATGTACAGTGCATATCATGTAGTAAGTTACATGGATGTGCTGGCAGCATTGGAACAGCATGTGGTATGCAATAAGAAGCACAAATGAGTTGGAATTGTTTGACCTGTCCATAGTGTGTTATGAAAGGCTCAGATGAGTTGGCACTGTGGGAAAAGCACATGTCCAAACACTGTTTCTTGGCCCTATTCATGGAGCAGGTGGTGTCAGTGTCCTCGTTTACATAAATGAGGACACTGGCACTACCAGCAACATGAATAGGGCCAAGAAACTCATTAGGGAAGAGGGTTTTCTGAAGGTTTGCATCATCCTTGCAGCAGGGCATTGGCCCCCACCATCAGTGGACCATAGCAGATACAAACAGGGAATTCCCACCTGACTAACGTGCTGAATATAGATCGATGTGAGAGCACAGATGGAGGTGTGATACACGGATAAATACCTGGGCACAAAGCTACTGGCCAGTAACTCCACACTGTGGTCTAAAGTTCATAGAGGGTGAACAGACAAATATCATGAGACAACAGTATCGTGAGTAATCTAAAGCCCTGGAGCCCACCCCTCAGTCTTGATAATTGTTAATCTATTGCTACTGCATCTTTCCTTGGCTTATAACACTGACTAAAAAAGTTACAAAGTAATTGATTCCCAACACCTTATGGTGATTGTGACAGAGTGGGTCTCTCCCACATTCTGAGGAAATGGTTAACCTCCCTGTAGCCAGGGAGGAACCACACCCTTACCTCAATTAAAACCAGCTAAGGTATAAAACCCTGGTAAGATTATTTAGTCAGTGGTAATGTGAGAGAGAGGTTGCACCTTTAGCAGCTCCCTCTGTGTGGGACAATCTGAACCATGACTGTGATGTGAACACTCTGCTTGTTTGACCTGCTGCCTCATGTAAGCTGATTTATTGTGCCTGAGCTTTAACTGTTTTATATAAGAAATCATTACATTGGCTCTGCCTTTTTAAATCTGTAATAAAAAGCTTACCTATTTGCATCATCTCAGTCTCCCATTTGTGGTCTGAAATTGCCTGCTATGGGGATATATAAGGTTCTCACTTAGGAGACCAGGATCGTGCATTAATCACATCACCCAAATCGGAGAGATCTCTCACAGTGACGATTATTTTACCAGATTACATTTTGCAGTAATAATCTATAAAAACATTGGATATTTATTATTCACTTTTTCTATGTTGATTTCTTTATGTATAAATTTGACTCATTCCAATTTTTCTCTTCTCATTTTTTTGTCTTTTTTCTTTTATCACTATATACATGTGATAATTTAATTATGGCATAGGAATAAATATTGTGTTCATTTTATCCTTTTGTGCTCATCTCTTCCCTATATTTTCCTGATACAAACATTTGGGTGACAGCAACCCTACCATTGAGAAGAGCTACAGTAAGTATAATTAACCCATTCTAGAGGCACCTGAGTGTCCATTTTTGTTTTTTATCCAGTGATGTTTAAGCCTGCTGGTACTGAAATCTATACATTAAACGGAACTTGCATTTGCTCCTACACATAAACTCAATAAATTTTAAACCTATCTGGACATTCAGGTATTGACTATGAAAAGTACACACACCTACACAAAATACAGACCAATTCCAAAATACAGAGATAAAATCACAATTGACGGTCTACCCACAACATTATAAGGGCCACATTATAATCACTTTTGAACATCTAGCAAGAAACAACCTGGAGAGGGGAGACAAAATACATTAGAAACACCCAAATCTGGACAAACAAGATAAAAGGGCACTACTAGATCTCAAAGTCACTAGTATCATAATCACAAAATTGGCAGAAAACGGGGGAAAGCAGTACTAGTAATCCTAAACAAGGTAGATTACCTTGCTGAATCTGAGAAAATCTTAGGAGACTCAAAATCATACATTAAACTAAAAGTGGATCCTATTGGTTACATAATCATTCAAAGATTTATGTTCTTGTCATCCTTGAGGAAGGAACAAGTGGCAAAACCAGTTCACTAACTGAACACTATTACCAGGACCTCTGAACATAAGAATCTAAAGTGGACCACTGCAGGAGAACACAGACTAATCGCAGATGTACCCTTTGCCCAGTAGCTATGTCACCACAGACATGCAGTCAGCATGTCTCCAGCAGCCATTACAACAATGACAAGCAAGACAACCCAATATATACCAGTAAGTGGGACTATGAATAGGTGGGACACAGCCATATACATTGTACCCCACAACAGATTGTCTAACACCGAGGTTCTCAAATGTCCTCAAGGCTCCCCAACAGTTAAGGTTTTAGAGATAGCCATGGTAGAGCACAAGTGACTTAATTAGTACCTCAGTCCATTTGATTTAACCACCTGTGCACAACTATCACTAAAACCTGAACTGTTGGAGAGCCTAGTGGACCATGTTTCGGAACCTCTGGTCTAACAACAGCCTCTAAAAGAGCAACATGCAATAGACTTTGTTCACATATCAACAGTGGAATATATAGTTGCTATGGAAACATAACTATAATTATAGTGTTGCTAAAGAATAACCTCTTACCCACTCTCAGGAGGTGCTCCAACTAACACAGTCCATAGGAATATCTGCACAAGACTTTGTTTACTTGGAGGAATATAACACTGGACAAAGAGTTATCGATAAGGTATTTTAAAGAATTAACTGATGCCAACTTCAAGGAGAAGTCATCCGCATTTTGAGTATACTGGTACCCTACTTGTATACAAACATAAAATTGACATGTTATTAGGCATTGCAACTTCATTGTTTTATATGTGTTTTCAATAAACAGTTTCCTAGTAAAAATAATTTTATTTATAAAGCGCTTTTCTCCTAATGGACTCAAATTGCTTTACAATTGCCTTTATAGTACAAAATACAAAATAAGCTTAAACAAGGGACATTAGTGAAATGCTTGGGTGAAGAGGTAACTGTACCACATTTTCACAAGACTGCAACTCAACAGACTTGCATAAAATACATACAATTTACATTTGCACACGTAGTCATATCCAGCATATACCCTACCTCAAAATTCGCTCCTGCTACGCACTCCATTTTCTGCACTGTATCACCCTACATGCGTTACCCATTTATTGAATGATAGCCAACTAGTGGATAAATGTTTTGGGTTGGTGCATTGAGTGTAAGCTAAACCTTATCACACAGCTCATAGGCCTGATAAGCAGAAGATTTCCACCTCCTAAGCACCTGGACTGAAGACAGAGATGCCCCCACCACCACCAACACTGTGCAATTCACAGCCCCAATTCAAAAATAGTTAGTACTGTAACTATTGTGATCCAAACCTAGCACCACTAAGCAACACTTAGAAACAGTAGAAAATGGCAACTTTGAAAGGAGGGACATGTCAGCATGCACTAACCACTCTGACCATGGGGACAAAAACTAAGGTAGGTAATGGTAGCAGCACTGAGCAAACCTAGGCCGTGTTAGAAGACTTCAATTCACAAAAGCATAGCAGAATCATCAGCCAAAACATATTTCATGAGCAAAGCAGAAGTAAACAATGGTTCATTAGAAGCAACTAACTTGAAAAACCACAACAACTGACCAGAGCATTTTCGAAAATAGTCAAAGCCACACTACTGACAACATTTGTAAATGCCTGCAAAAGCTGAAATTTAATAAACTTGCATGAATCTGAGCAGGTGGTGACCTCCTTTGCCCATCCCTTACGGGCCTTCAAAAGTGCAAAAGACTTAGTAGGCATGTTATGTAACCTAAATAAAACAAATATTAGCACCACAGACATTGAAGCATTAGAGTGACCCTGCTGGAAATGCCCCAGAGTAAAAACAATAGATTCTAATCAAACTTACCCTCCCAATTAAACCAATAGAGGAAAGTGTCCCAATCATGATAGGCTTCAGAGAAATCCTTAAAGTTGCTTGGGCTAGTGACTAATGTGCAAAGCCTTCTATGCCAGCATAATAACCAGCCAGATAAGTGGAGTTCAGGAGCCAGCACATAAAACCAAGCAAAATGAAAATTAGACAAAACATCCACTATCTTTGTGTTATCACCAAGACCATTGGGGGACACAGAAACAAACATTTGCTACCAGACAACAGAAAACAAAATGTCTCACCAGCCCCAGGAGGATAAGAAGCCTGCTGACTATTAATAGCATGTACAATCCCTGAATCTTCACAAAATAAAATTATTTTCTGATTAAACAAATTAGACAATCAAAGCTACTCTGCCACAATGATAACAAATAGTTCCAATAACAATGAATTGCCATTAAGACCATCAGAAGGAAGTACAAGTGGATGCGTTCCTTTTCCCATCAAAGTATGTCCCACACACAGATGTTTAAGAAGTATCGGTGAAAGAAGCAAGGTAGTGTTAGCCACAGGAAGTGAAGGAAAAATTTTTTAGCCTTTGAAACAAACTAGAAAACTAGGCCCATACCAGAAGGTCATTTTTAATTTCTTTGGACAAACAGATATAATGATGGGGCAGGTTACTGTTAACAAAATGCACTACCCATGATAATGATACAACATGCAAAATTAAAGGAACCCGACAAAGACTGGCAGGGACATTTACAAATAATCGTGTTGGCCTGCGATCCATTATTGCACCTTATCCCAGAAAGTTTTTCCCTTTAATTCTCAAAAACACAAAGAATCATGTTGGGCTGACTTGTGTTATCCGATGGTGATGGAAATGTGTTGCTTGTGCTGAGAGTTAGTTGCATTTACAGGCTCCCCAACCAAAGCATTCATTCTCCCCCAACTATACAGGTCAGGCTGGTGATTCCATGGGTAGTGGGGACCCCACAAATAAAGGTTCCCCCTGTGAGCACCCCAGGCCTGGTCTGTGTGAGATTCTGGTTTTGTTGTGGGCCCATGGTGGTAATAGGAGCAGACACTGAAGCAGATTTAAAAATAAATGTGGAGTTTTTAATGAGTGGCTTAACAGACAAAAATGTGGCAAAACAAAAAGTCTGGGTATAGCATTAAAGTGCACTTGGAAACTGTAGTGAGGCAATGGGAAAAAGTCCAGGTAGTGATAATGAAGGCAGTCCAGTATTCCATTTTTTGTGAGGCTGAAATGAATTGAAGGCTGAAGAAATAATGTCCAGAGGAAATGCAAGTGGAGGCAAGGTGCAGGGTAACAGCTGACACAGGTACTCAGGCAAGGGAGAGGCAATGCAGGAGGCAGGATAATCCAGTGGGGCTGGAACAGGCAGGGTGAAGCAGGCTAGGTAATGATCCCAACAGACAGGTGAATGAGCACAGGAACTCTTTCTCAGCTCTCGCTGAGAAACATGTTGCACTGGCAATGAAAGGAAGCTCCGCACTCCCTTAAATACACAGTTCCACACTGTGACAGGCCAGAGAGAGCATGTGAAACACCAGGATAGGATGACTAGGTCACATGACCAGAGGCAAGATGGTGGCACCCATACCAGAGTGGAACGGAAGTACCACCAGGCCTAACCAGACCAGAGTGACAGCATGCCTTCACAGGACTATGCACAGCCAATGCACACCATCAGACACCAGCACCACCACCAGATGCCCCTCACCATAGCATCCTCATAGGTATTAGCTGCTGGCCAGCATGCCGAGAAACCCTAGTCGTGACAGTACCCCCTTATGTGTGGCCTCAGAACACTCTCCAGGCTTTTCAGGATGGACAGCAAGGAATTTCCTGACAAGTGCGGGAGCATGGATGTCCGAGGCATCAGTCCAAGAGCGTTCTTCTGGGCCATAACCCTTCCAATCCAGAAGGTACTGCAGTCGACCCCTGCGGACATTTAAATCCAGAACCTGGGACACTTCGAATTCTACACCTCTTTCAGTCTGGAAATGAGGGGGAGTAGGGAGAACGTTGAGGAATTTGTTTAGGATCAATTGTTTAAGTAAGGAAATGTGGAAGGAGTTGGGAACTTTTAGGTATAAGGGTAGCTGAAGGCAATAAGTCACAGGGTTGATTACTTCGGTGATGGAGAAGGGTCCGATGAAAATAGGGCAAACTTCATTGAAGGTATTCTGAGCCATAGGTACTGGGTGGATAACCAAACCTGGTCTCCAACTTGCATGCAAGGTACCTTCCTTCGCTTCTTATCTGCCTGAAGTTTGTAGTGAGAGGATGCTTTCTCCAAGTCAGTACACACTTGAGCCCATATTGATGCAAATCTCCATACAGTATCATCAACTGCTGGCACATCAAAACCAGGCAGACTATGGAACTCAGGTACTCGAGGATGGAGACCGTAGACAACCTGGAATGGAGGTTGGTTTGTGGAATAGTAATAGGAGGCATAATGTGCTAATTCAGCCCAGTGCAGCAAACCAGACCAATTGTTCTGAGATGATGACATAAAAATTCTTAAGAAAGACTCAAGGTCTTGATTGACTCTCTCTGTGGATCCATTGCTTTGTGGATGATATGATGAGGAGAAGTTTTGCTTTACTTACAGAACACAGAGCTCTCCAAAATCTTGCCACAAATTGAGCACCCCGATCTGAGACTATTTTGGCAGGAAGTCCGTGAAGACAGAATATGTGCTGGATGAACAGATGAGCTAAATCCGAAGCAGTAGGCAATTTCTTTAGAGGTACATAATGGACCATTTATGAAAAATCAATCTAACACAACCCAGATGGTAGTGTAACCCTAAGAACTCAGCAAATTAGTTACAAAGTTCATGGAGAGATGTGTCCATAGACATGAAGGAATAGGCAGGGGCAACAACTCACCAGCTGGGGCTTGATGCAAAGATTTATGCTGAGCGCATGAAGTACATGAAGAAATAAATTCCAACACATCAGTTTTCATTGATGGCCACCAGTAGGCTCTTTTAAAAGTTCCAGAGTCTTGTGAGTACCAGAATGACCTGCAAATGTGAGCAGTGAGCCCAGATGAGAAGCTGCTTCCTTAACTCTGGGGCAACAAAGGTTTTCCTGGTAGGAGGTTGCAACTGTATGGTGGCAAAAATCCTTGACTCCAGTACGGGGGACTGCGTAGAATCTCGGAATTGTTATCACAGGAGAAGGATCTAGACAAAGCATATGCTTTCTGGTTAAGTGCACCAGAATGGAAAGTCAGAGTGAACTGGAAATGTGCAAAGAATATTGCCCATTGGGCCACACGAGGACACACACACTGGATGTTTTTGAGGAAGAGGAGGTTCCTATGATCGGTGTAGACAGTGAAAGGAAAGTTAACCCCTTCTAACAGTTACCTCCACTCCTTTAGTGCCAATTTCACCGCCAAGAGTTCTTGTTCTCCAATAGCATAGTTCCTTTTCACAGGAGAAAATTTCTTGGAAAAGAAACCACAAGGGTGAACTCGGTTGTCTTCATAATGCTGGGACAGAATGAACTTTTGGGGTCCATTTCTAGACTGGAGCCAGAAGTAACGTAACCAAGGAATGGCACGCTGGGTACACTAAAAACACATTTCTCCAGTTTGCAGTAGATGTGATTCTTCCTTAAATGGGATAACACTTCCTTCACATGTTTATGATGCTCTTCTAGGGAAGACGAAAAAGTCAATATATCGTCCAAATAGACAACTACTGAAACAAATAATACAGTAAGTCCCAGAATATTTCATTAACAAAGCCTTGAAAGGCAGCAAGGGCATTGCACAATCCAAAGGGCATCACGAGGTATTCAAAGTGCCCATCTCTGGTATTAAAAGCGGTCTTCCACTCATCACCTGTGTTGATACGAAGAAGATTATAGGCCCCTCGTAGATCTAACTTAGAAAATATGATGGATCATTTGACTCTGTTGAATAACTCGGTGATTAATGGAAGGGGGTATTGATTTTTGACCGTTATATTGTTAAGACCCCGATAGTCTAACCATGGTGTTAATCCACCATCCTTCTTGGCAACGAAAATGTACCCTGCTCTGGCAGGAGAGGTGGATTGATAAACAAATACTTTTTCCAAATTCTCTTTGATGTATTCAGACATTGCTTTGGTCTCTAGCATGGATAGAGGATAGGTGCGGCTTCTTGTCAGGCAATAAGTCGATTGGACAATCCCATTCCCTGTGAGGAGGTGAGATATTTGCCTGCTGTTCAGAAAAGATGTCAGTAAACATTTGATACTCCTTGGGAATTGCTGGAGGTACTAATGAGACTGTTTTCCTCATAGGTCGTAGTTTGGGTAGAAAGGATTTCTGACAGTCAACTCCCAATGAAAGGATTTGCATTGAGCACCAGTCTATCCTGGGATTGTGCTGGCATAACCAGCCCTAAAATGATTTTTAGGGAGGCCTCAGGTATCACTAAGAATTTTAGAGACTGAGAATGGAGTGCCCCAATATGGACCAGTACTGGTTGAGTTTCCTTGGTGACAACTCTGTTAGCCAGAGGACGTTCATATACAGTGGTCAGGGAAATCTTGTGATCAAGAGATGAACAAGGGATCTGTAGCTTGTCAACTAAGCTAGAGGTCATGAAATTTCAAGCTGTTCCAGAATCTAATAGAGCAGTAACGAAGACAGGTTTTGACTTGAGATCTAAAGCTAAGATCAATACGAAATATTTATAATTTGGGGACGGGCTCATAACTCCTAACTTGATGTCCCCAGGGTCATAGGAACAGGCGTTTCCTGATTTACAGGAACAGGAGGCCACCAGGTGACCCAAGTCTCTACAGTATAGGCAGAGGTTTTTTAATTTTCATCTCTGACGTTCCTCTTTTGAGAGATGGGTATGATTCACCTGCATTGGCTCTTCATCTGTAGAAGGAGGGGATGGACAGGTATTAGAGGGGGGAGTAAATGACCTTTGCTGGTCAGTTCTTGCTTCTCAGCCTGATGTTCTCTGAAGTGTAGATCAATCTTGTTACAGAGAGAAATCATATCATTTAGGTTAGCAGGTAGGTAACGGGTGACCAGATCATCCTTTAGTCGATCAGAAAGCCCATGCCAGAAAGCTGAGGTGAGGGCTTCCTCATTCCACTTGAGTTCTGATGCTAAACTCTGAAACTGTACGATATACTGGCTGACAGGACGATCTCCTTGTTTCAGTGTCATAATACTGGATGGTATGCAATCGGGAAGCCGACTGCCTAAATACTGGCAGCCGGCTTCCCGACTGTCATATCCCGGCAAGGGTGAAATTCCGGGCGTCTAGATGTAGATGCCCGGCATTTCCCTGATGCCGGGAGACCGGCGCCCGGCATCCCGATCGTAGCAATGCCGGGTGCCGTGAGCGGACAGCCGCGGGGGGGAGGGTTAGGTTTAGGGCTCCTGAGGGGGACTTAGGGTTAGGCACCCCCGCGGGAGGGTTAGGGTTAGGCTAGGGGGAGGGAGGGTTAGGGTTAGGCATCCCGGGGGGGGACTTAGGGTTAGGCACCCCCCCGGGGGACTTAGGTTTAGGCAGCGGGGAAGGGGGTGGTTAGGGTTAGGCACTTAGAGGGGGTATTAGGGTTAGGCACTTGGGGGGGAGGTTAGGGTTAGGCACCCCTAAGGAGGGTTAAGATTAGGGGGGTTAGGTTAGGTTAGACAATACTTACCTATCCACGATCGGGATTTCCAGCGCTGTCGGCCTTCTGCTGTCGGCCTTCCGCTGCTGGGATCTCTGCTGATGTCGGGCTGCCGCTGCCTGGAATCGAACATGTGGCCGGCGGTATTTCATACCAATTCCTACTGGATGAGGCTGATACAGTAAGTCCAGGCTCATCAAAAATCCTCCTGAATGATGCTACAAAGTCGGCATAGTTATCCAGCAGAGAATCTGAATGCTCCCAGAGTGGGGAAGCCCAATCAAAGCTGAGCTGGACAACAGAGTTATGATGTAGGCCACTTTAGTTCTTGCTGTGGGAAAATTATCAGGCTGTAAGGTGAAGTGTATATCACACTAATTCAGGAACACACGACAAAGCTTGGAGTTGCCATCGAATTTACTTGGCATAGGAAGGTGAAAGCAGGAAGATGCCCTGTAACCTGTATTTACAGACAAAGGAGCAGGTGTAACTACTGTTGCACTAGGGGTGCAAAATATCCTGTCATTTAGTTATTTCTTGCATGAACTGAGCCATTTGATGTTGCATAGCTTCAAGGTTTTCCAAACAGTCTGCAATACATCTGAATAAATCCACTACAGACTCCTGTCATGTGGCGGGGTCCATGGGGCAAGTGCAAATTGTGAGGTTCTGGTTTTGTTGTGGGCCTGGGGTGGTAATAGGAGCTGACAATGAAGCAGATTTAAAAATAAGCTTGAAGTTTTTAATGAGTGGCTTAACAGGCATGAATGTGGCAAAAAAAAAGTGAGGCAATGGAAAAATGTCCAGGCAGTGATAACAGAAGGCAGTCCAGTATTCCAGGTTTTTTGAGGCTGAAATGAATTGCAGGCTGAAGAAATAATGTCCATAGGAAATGCAAGTGGAGGCAAGGTTCAGGGTAACAGCTGACACAGGTACTCAAGCAAGGGAGAGGCAATGGAGGAGGCAGGAGAATCCAGCAGAGCTGAAACAGGCAGGGTGAAGCAGGCTAGGTAATGATCCCAACAGATAGGTGAATGAGCATAGGAACTCTCTCTCTGCTCTTGCTTAAAAACACGTTGCACTGGTAATGAAAGGAAGCTCTGCACTCCCTTAAATACTCAGTACTGCATTGTGACAGGCCACAGAGAGCATGTGACACACCAGGATAGGTCGACTAGGTCATATTACCAGAGGCAAGATGGCGGCGCCCATACCAGAGCGGAACGGAAGCACCACCAGGCCTAACCAGACCAGAGTGACAGCATGCCTGCACAGGACTACGCACAGCCAATGCACCCCGCAAGATACCAGAGTCACCGCCAGATGCCCCTTGCCATAGTGTCCTCACAGGTATTACCTGCCATCCAGCATGCTGAGAAACTCTGGTCGTGACAGTCTGAAGCCAAGGGCTATAGCCCACACCCTTGGTGGTGGTGGGTGTGGGGATGATGGTTTAAAAGTTAGAAATAATAATACTGTTCTTAAACAGAGACTACAGGTCCCAGCAAGACTGCCTCCACTTACCAGTACTTTGAGAACCACAAATACTGTAAAGCCCAGGCATTAAAGGTCTTCTGGCACCTGTAGTCCTCCTGTAAAAAAAAAATTAAAATGACTAAACACAGACACCAAATGTTATACTTATATTACACACCCACTTGCACAGACTCAAACTCACCCCCACTCACACTACAAACTGTCACCTTCTACAGTAGCATCCCTGATCACTCTAAAAAAACATACTCACTCACTCCTTGGTGCTGTTCCTCCTCAGTCCATGTGCAGTAGATACCCAGGGTCTTGGTAAATTGCAGAGCCCACCAGACATATTATTGTCCTCTAAGGATGGTACTTCTCAAATGACAGTTTAGCCATGGCATTTCCTCTAGAAATTTATTGGCTGACTGTTCATTGGCTGAATCTCTGGCTATCTCATCCAATAAACACTTCCCCTATAGAAATGGTGAGAATGAAGTCGAATAACTCTATGGTTACCATCACTGAAGTCTATGGGGGATGCATAAATTGGCTGAAAGAGCCAAGTGTGAATTTGGAGACAAAGTGAATGCTTTGAAATAAAAATAAAGTGTGTGTATAATGTCTTTATTTAAATTTTTCTTTTATAGGAAGGCTAGAGACACCAGCAGGCCCAGTCCTACATGTTGGTACTTGTAGTTCCACAAGCACCAGCATGCAGATGAGGCTTGCTGGGACCTTTAGTCCACTTGGAAAATACAAAATTAGTTTAAATCTGTTCTTTACACTTATCAACTCCCCAGTATGGGCTGACTAGTATGGGGTGATGAATGCTTTGGCTAGAGGGCCCTGTGAAGCATGCCTTTTGGCTGTGGCATTAAACCCCTGCTGGTAATAACCCAGTGCTGGGGAATGGATATACAAGGTGAATCCTAAGCATTTAGGGCCTGATTAGGCATGGATCTGCAATCGCATGCATCCACACGTAGCAAAAATATGCAAATTAATGCAATCATGGTTCAATCGCAACACTATATCAAGATGCCCCCAGCTTATAAAGCTGCCCACTTCCCATTATATAGATCCACAAGTAGGCAAAAACATTTGTAACATTGAGTAACATCAGACCCATATGCATAGTTGAGGTTGAGCTTGAAATGCTGCACAACCTGCAAAGCTTCCTGTCACCATGCAGAGCTCTGTCTGTGTATGCTATCACTGGGGCTTAACTATGCATGCACCTGTAATGGCATTTAAACACACAGGAATGCCTGCATTCCTTTGATCACCCCCCTCTCCACCCCCAAATAGCACTTCCTTTTAAGCATTTATTTGTGCCACTGCGTGTCCACTGCATTTGCATACCCAATCATAGTGGCAGGCTTGCACACTCGCACTGCGATGCACACACATGTGCAGAACACAAACATCAATCAATTGCTTGTGTCCACAGCCTTTCAAACCAACCAGAATCTAAGCCCTTTTTCCCCATATTTCCTAAACTAGTACTGTCATAGGAGCCTGCTGCATGTTCATTGAAATATGGGGGACCCTAATGATGTTATTCCTTTGTATTTCCTGAACCAGGATCAGCTCACAAAGTAAAGTGCTGTTTGTAATTTCATTCTTTTTCAAAATAATCCTTTAAATACACTTAACAGAAAAGTCTGCACAGATCTCACTGATCTATGCAGGATTCACATCAACACAATTTTTTTCCCGCCTCTATTCATTTTGTGTATTGATAAGTTAGTTTGGTGCGAGTTTGAAAATATGAATCTTAGTAAATGTGTGGCTTGCAGTGATGTCAATGCTATTATAAGTTTGGTCCCATGGTGAGATGCTGGGATTTGGTTTGTGAATTAGGGTTGGACATGCAGTATAAGAATTGTCCAGTTGCTAAATCATGGACTTATCACTGAAAAAAAATCTGCTTAACTCAACCCTTAGTAAATCTTCCCCTGAATCTCATGCAACTTAACCATATGAACCTCCAAACAAACAGCAATCTCACCCAACAACTATGTCACTTTGTCAGCTGGCAGGCAACAACAGCTGGCAACCATATCAACTGAAATACCCAAATATGAGAAGCACAAAAAGGATCTCTTTATCTTGTCATTTAAAACTGGCACAGCCAGCACCTGAAACAGAGCCTAAGAAGAAAAAAGGACATCCGCAAAGACATCATTCCCTCCCTGCTTATGAAAAGAAAGTTCTCCAAATAGCGTGAAATACTGAAGTAACCGTGCCGGTGTAGATTCATCAATTCACAAACAAACTGAATTTCTCAAAATATGCACAGGAATCTGCACAGTCCACTGGCAACTATTGATCAAAATAAAAACCATTGTCCAATTTAAAACCCATATATTGCATGGAATCCAAATGCAACAGCAACACCACATAGGCCAGTGTTGGCTAACCTTGACACTCCAGCTGTTATGGAACTACATAACCCAGCATGAACTGCTACAGTTTTGCTATTAGGGCATGCTAAAACTGTGGCAGGGCATGCTGGGATATATAGTTCCACAACAGCTGGAGTGTCAAGGTTAGCCAACACTGACATAGGCTAACTTGATAATTGCATCATTAGCTGAAATACCATGGGGACAATCCAAATGCTATATCAGATGGTATTTCCCAGTGGCCTTATTAGGGATTATACCCAAAGAATTACATAAATCTGGCTAAACAGTGCATGGGAAAGGACCACACATCCTGCCCAGTGCAGTTCAGCAGCCACCTTAGCCTGAGCAGCTGCTGGCAACTCCCTGGCCAACCTCAAATTGTGGGGCTCCAGAATATTAAGCAGCTCAGAAATTGGTAAACAAAAACAACTTATTAATACAAATTGGGGAGCAGGCCTTAGGAAGTTTTAGTATGGTTGTCATCCTGCTTGACAGGCTCTCCCTAAGGCCATGCCAACTTTCTTTGGCTGAATGACACCCTCTACAGATGTAATAGTAGTGAAAAAGACACACTCTCCCCAAAGGCAATGAGAATAATGGAAAGCAAAGTAATTTCCATTTGCTACAACTAACCCAACAGACCTAGACTTTCAGGGCCTCTTACACAACTGCACCATGTCGGGGAGGCCATTTGCTGCTAGGCAACCTCAAGTCAGACTTTACACATCCATTGGCATAACAATCTTCCCATTCTGTTTATGCTGGAAGAGGACATCATAGTCCTTACAAGCATAACACTTAGACTGCATAAACATATCATGCACCAAATACAAGAACTTAATCACAGTTTTTTTCTCTGCATGCCTAGTCTCCAAATAACAGTTGGCAAAGACAAGTATACCCCTTATCCAATTATGGAGGCTATGATAGGCATCCACCCCAATGCCACCAAGCTGTCTGGCTTGCTCCAAGTCCAGCAACATGTTATCCATGAGGGATGCAGTGAATATGCCAGTGGACGGGATGGCAGCCACTGATATACTGATGCCGGGATCCCAATGCCTGGCAAAATGCTGACGTTTTGCTATCAAAAAGGAATCAGGATACCGGAGTCGGCATCCCAAACTAAGAATCCATGGTAAGTATGTGCGTTAACCTGGGTAAGGGGGGGTTAGGTTTAGGGAACCATGGGAAGAAATTAGGGGTAGGCACACCCTCCTGGTAGGGTTATGGTTAGGCTGCAGGTAAGGGGGTTTAGGGCTAGGCACCACCGGGGTGAAATTAAGATTAGGCACCCCAAGGGAGCTTAGAGTTATGAGAGGAGAGGGAGAGGGTTAGGTTACTTAAAGCCACTGTTGGACTTCTGCACCTTTGGTCTTCCAGCATCGAAACTTAAACTGGCGACTACTCAGCCGCTGGTATTTCATACCCAACCCATCCATGATTATGACAAGATCCAAAAATTTCCCACATATTTATGTTATACTAGAACAATGGAGGGACATTGGTAAGACTGATTGATTTTCAACCCCTAGGATAGTAAAAGTATGGCTGTTAGTGTTAATAATTTATTTAACTAGTTTTTAGGCATGGTTTTAACCTTACTATGGAAAAGGAGGGGTTTGTGGAATTTCTCCTGAGTTTCTATATTTATTTTACATCTCTATATCTCTCCCTCCCCCCATTTTGTGTCTTGTGCTTGTTTGCTTTTTTTGCGGTGCGGTGGCCATCTTGCTGCACTAAGACGTGATCTCCCACTCAATAAATGGGATAGGCTGAATGCACTCAACTTGGGTTAGCAACACAGTTAGGTTGAACCTGGCCTTATGTGTATTAGTAAGGAGTCAGACCCTTCTAACTTGCCATGGAGAAAGGGATAAGTGGCCCATGCAAATTGTGGTTGTCATCTTGCATACGTCAAGCTGCCCATTATTCCAATACCATTCTTTTTTTGTATATCAATAAAGTTGACAAAAAATTTAAATACAATTATTATGTCTTCATTTCTATATGATAAGGTGTTACATTATTTGGTTTGTGGAACTGACATCTGCTGAAACTGTGCTAATATACACATTATGGTTGAAATCAAGGGCCTGCAGCCCTAAAGACACAGATAACTGAAATCTGATATATGCAGACATATTAATAGAGGATGTGATTTGATTTTAATTAAACATTTTTTAAATTGTAACTTTTAATGTTCTATATTTTCCATATATCAAATTAAGAAAAGTGCAGAAGTCAATGCAGAACAATTTTTAAATTTAAATATTTCCTGAACTACAGACGAGTGACCTTCATAGTAATGACCTGAGATCATATACTTATTCTGCAGATGGTAAATACAATTTATACATTCTGTATGTCACGTACCATGCACAAATTAGATTCACTTTCACACCATCTGGTATAATTTTTATTTCCCAGTCACATTTAGTTAATATTCCACCTATAATGATATCTCCTTCCTGGGAATATTTACGTGGAAATGAATATTGCTTCCTGTCAGAAATATGACAACCAGGCGCTGGGCTCGGTGTCTCAGATATGCAGTGAGAAATACTCAGGAATAACAACAAAATTACTTGGCATAAAATATTAAATACAACATTAAATGGTGTAGAAGATTTAGTGATTTTCTCCTTTTCTTTCCATATCCGCACTGACAGCAGAAGTCTGAGAAAATATAGAAGACAAAGATAAAGCACAGTGAGACATTAATATTGATTACAATGAAATTTACTGTTGTAAGCAGTTAATTTGTGCATTATAAAATGCCTTTTGCTACAATTGTGTATTCATATGTACAGTAGTAATTACAATAACATTAACTTGCAGCCCAATGCACTAAAAAGGCAAATCAGGAATTTTCTCATACAGTTAAGCACATGCCTTATATATAGATCTAAATATAAATGTATCTATTAGAGATGAGCGGTTCAGATTTTTTGGAATCCGAACATGTCTGAACTTCGGGAATCGGAGTCGATCCGAGCCACAGCTTGGATCTCCCTGTCTGCCTGGGATCCCTCCCCGCTGTTAGATCTTGTGGTTTTGGCTTTGGCACAATTTTCAAAAGACCCATTGAAATCAATGTGCTGACCACTGATTGGCTGACAGAGCCATCTGTCACAGCTCCCAGCCAATCAGTGCTTCCCTTTAGACCTCAATGGGGCAAATGGAGGCCCCCACCACACCAAGCACACTGCCAACTGCAGTGACAATACCACCTGCACCCCCCACAGTGCCAACACCGCCACACCACAGCACTGCCAAAACTGTCGGCAACCCCTCACCAGACAACACTGGCACCCCTGTACTGCTGACAACACTGACACTTCCACAATAGCATCACCACCAGCACCCATGAACTGCCGACACAGCAAGCACCCTGCACTGAGGATACCACTAGTACCTCCACACAGCTGACACTGCCAGCACATCCACACTCAGAACACTGCCAGTTCTCCTGCACTGCTGACACCCCTGCACTAAGAACACTGCTGGCACTCCTGCATTGCAAACACTGCCAGCACTCCTGCACTAAGAAAACAACTGCCACCCAAAACTGCTAACACTGTTGGCTCCCCTAAACTGTTGACACCTCCACAACCCCACAATGAGGACACTACTGGCACTTCTGCACTGCCATCACTGCTAGCACCTCTGAACTGAGAACACTGCTGGCACTCATGCAATGCTGACACCATCAGCACTCCTGCACTGAAGACACCACCACCACCCCCAAACTGCTGACATTGCCAGTGCCCCTGAGCTGTCGATACAACCAGCACTCCCACACTGAGGACATTGCTGCCTTGCACTGTATCTAACATACACTGTATCCCACACTGTACATGACCCATACTTTATCCAACCTGAACTGTATACTACCCAAACTGTATCCATCACACAATGTATCCAGCACTCTATGTGTCCAGAACTGTGTATGACACACACTGTATCCAACCAGCACTGTATCCAACACACACTGTATCCAAACCACATTGTATCTGACCCATACTGTATCCCACACTGTATGTGACCAGAACTGTGTCCACCACACTGTATCCCTCACTGTATGCAACCCACACTGTGTATGACCCACATTGTATCCAACCCACACTGTATCCAACCCCACACTGTATGTGATCCAAACTGTGTCCAACCCAAACTGTTTGCATCCCACACTTTAACCTGCACTGTATCCAACATGCAGGTACGGAACACTGTTTTTATTGTTGGGGAGATTTTGTGGAACTGTTCAACTAAAAGGATAATTGATCACATTATTAATTTGCATAACATTTTTAAACAGAAATAACTGCTGTGTATTTGTGCAACTGCTCTTTTTTTTAGTTCAGCCAGCCAGCCTTTGGCTGAACTACATTGAGAGCTGTTAGGTCATCATAATTGAGTGGAAGTAAATGAAAATGAATGTCATTGAGGTCAAAAATACTCTACGAACAAAAAAAGCCCACATTATTTCATCTATATCATATATATATATATATATATATATATATGTAAATTATATATATATATATATATATATATATATATATATATATAGCTCTTAGATAAATACACATTTTTTTATATCAATCCATCGTGAGTTAGAAAAGAAATGAGGCTTTTTACAAAACAATTACAATTTTTACCTTACAATACAAAAATGGTTGCATAGATGCTTTTTATAAGAATAACCTTTCACTGTTTAAACAATTATGTAATAAGGATACCAAACCTACTTATCACAACCTCACCCACCAAGAGAGATCAGAACTTAAAAATGTATCCAAAGATAAATCAATTATGATTAGACAGGCCGACAAGTGGGCAGGGGTTGTGATCCAAAACACCACAGATTATGTTGCTGAAGCCCTTAGACAAGTATGAGACACTGTATTTTACACACCACTCAAGTAGGATTCCTCCATTATGTTCCAGAGTGAACAGAGAGGTTTTCTGGACAAAGCTTTAGAGGATAAAGTGATATCCAAAAAATAATTAGATTTTTTGTTTACACTTCACCCAATTACACCCGTTTATTATCATTTACCCAAAATTCACAAGTCACTCACCAATCCACCAAGGCATCCCATTATTTCTGGTATAGGGTCCCTCAGGTCCAACTTACTTAATTAAGACAGAGGCAGAAATGGGGGCCAAAGGGTTTATTGGAAAAAAACAGTACTAATCCTGTTCGGTCCCAGGCACCCAGGTGAGGTGAGCGATCCACTTAGGGGTGTGTGTGGGTGGAGACTGGGGAGGTGAGTGGTCCCTTTTAGGGGGCTCCTTTCTGTGCAGTTCAATAGACCAGCACATTACCCCTGCTGGACCTTTGGTCAACAGTCTTAGGATGTCTCGGGGGGAGGGTAGTGGTGGGTTGGCAGTGGGTCTGGCGGTTGTGGATGTACACCCTGGCAGCATCCCGCGCTGGGGTATAAGTCTCGGAGTCACTTACCTACCGGTAGGATTTGTTGGTGAAAAAGGCTTGGGCTGCTGGTAGCTGGTGTTAGTTTCCTTTTGCAGATGCAGTGTTGGATGGCTGCTGCGGTGTCAGCGGTTGGAGGAAGCTCTGTGTGTGGTAGTGGCTTGCTGGTGCACTGTGGGGCTTGGTGCACCGTGTTGCTGGCGTTCTGTTCCCGCTGCCTGGTGGGTGCCTGCTAGTGTGCATCGCTTAGGGATTGCTGCTGGATGAAAAGCTGTGAGTGGTGCTGGTGTTGGTTGCTCCCAGGGGGCAGTGCTTGGTCGCCTGGGTCTAGCAGGTGGATGGTGATCAAGAGGGGTGCGAAGGGCTTCGCTAGGTTTGATGCCCAGTGTGGCCCTGCGGGTGGTGGGTAGAGAGGGTTCTGGAAGCAGCAAGGTTCGACTGAGTTCTCCGCAGGAATGAAGAGCTCTGGTGTAAGCTGGCTGTGGTGTCAGAATGTAGGGGGTCTCCGACACATTTCGGCTGGGGCTCTGCCTTCTTCAAGGCGCGTTTCGGCAGGGGCTCTGCCTTCTTCTCCTTGAAGAAGGCAGAGCCCCTGCCAAAACGCGTTGGAAACCCCCTACATTCTGACACCACAGCCAGCTTACACCAGAGCTCTTCATTCCTGTGGAGAACTCGGTCGAGCCTTGCTGCTTGCAGAACCCTCTCTACACACCACCCACAGGGCCAGTGCAAAGGGCTTTGCTAGGTGTGATGCCCAGTGCGGGCATCACACCTAGCAAAGCCCTTCGCACCCCTCTTGATCACCACTCCACCTGCTAGACCCAGGCGACCATGCACCGCCCCCTGGGAGCAACCAACACCAGCTCCTCTCACAGCTGTTCGTCCAGCAGCAATCCCTAAGCGATCCACACCAGCAGGCACCCACCAGGCAGCGGGAACAGAACGCCAGCAATGTGGTGCACCAAGCCCCACAGTGCACCAGCAAGCCACTACCACACACAGAGCTTCCTCCAACCGCTGACACCGCAGCAGCCATCCAACACCGCATCTGCAAAAGGAAACTAACACCAGCTACCAGCAGCCCAAGCCTTTTTCACCAACAAATCCTACTGGTAGGTAAGTGACTCCGAGACTTATACCCCTGCGATGGACGCCGCCAGGGTGTACATCCACAACCGCCAGACCCGCTGCCAACCCACCACTACCCTCCCCCCGAGACATCCTAAGACTGTTGACCAAAGGTCCAGCAGGGGTAACGTGCCGGTCTATTGAACTGCATAGAAAGGAGCCCCCTAAAAGGGTCCACTCACCTCCCCAGTCTCCACCCACACACACCCCTAAGTGGATCGCTCACCTCACCTGGGTGCCTGGGCCCGAACAGGATTAGTACTGTTTTTTTCCAATAAACCCTTTGGCCCCCATTTCTGCCTCTGTCTTCATTTCCTCACCCACCACCTCCAGTCCATTAGCCCCCCTTCCCTCCCTACACCCCATCACTCCACACACAACATCGAACACAAAAGACCACAACACACTATTACTCCAGCATTACACCCATAGGGCGAGTTCACCCTCCGCACCCTCTACCCCATGAACCAAGCTGAGTTGGAGCCATAAATGATTTACAGGTCGTGCCCACACTAATGAATGATCTTGATTGGAAGGGAATAAGGGAATTTTTTTGAAAGATGACACCTTCCTGTGGTTTGACATCCTTCTGAAGAAATTCTCATAAGAGAAAAATGCATTAAGGGTGTCTTTGCTCTTAGCTTGCAAAATTGTTAGCACCTAAGGCTTACTTTTTGGCTATGATTGCTACACATTCTGTTGCACACTGCCTAGCTACCGAGTTCGGGACTTGCCAGTCTCTACAGCTCTATTTGTGTCTGCCAACCTCATAACACAGTGTATGGAGACCTGTGAGGAGAGGGAGATGCTTTGGGAACCAGCCGCACACACAGACCGTCCTCCAGTGGACTATGTCTGGTGCTCTGACATGTATAGCTGAAATGCAGTGGTGCCACATTATTTTTTTTGTCCTACAGTATTATTAACCTCACTAACATTCATTTCTACTTGTTGACCACCTCACAGCTCACAATATTGTTTTCATCCAGTATAGTCCCAAAATTTGCACCAAGCCAGCAGGCTGAAAAAGCTAAGCGGCAGCAGTAGATGGCACAAACATGTGAAAGTTCAACTTACAACATGGCATATAAGGAAACATGTTTTCATTAATCAAGAGGCTTGGGGGAGTTGCAGTATGTATG
The DNA here is from genome assembly GCA_031769625.1 of Taudactylus pleione. Lineage (NCBI taxonomy): Eukaryota > Metazoa > Chordata > Amphibia > Anura > Myobatrachidae > Taudactylus > Taudactylus pleione. The sequence goes on along the minus strand of JAUIMM010000591.1, from coordinate 2,720,771 downwards.
TATGTAATCGAAGGCAGGGACAGGAAGGGATGAATGGTAGTAAATGTAATTATTTTTTTTTATTCTAAAGCAAATTTATGAGGGAGAAGGGTAGATCATGTGTGAACAATATGTCCTTGTTTTGCCAATAAAATTACTTTGGTAGTTTAGAATATTTTATTTAAATTAAAGGGGCATGCATGAGATGCTCTCTTCAGCAATAAACATTTGTGGATATTTTTGACATTCAGCAACCTCATGTCAAAGATTGCAGCAACAGTGGCAGTACAACTTCCAACATGGCACATCAGGAAACAAATGGTTTTTTTTATTCAAGAGGCCTGATGGAGTTGGAGTATGTATGTAGTTGAAGGCAGGGTAAGGAAGATTTGATTAGTAGTAAATTGTATTTAATTTTTTGATTCCAATACAAATTTATGAGGGAGGAGAGGAAGGGAGAAAGGGAGGCATTTACAAAAACAGATTTAGATCATTCACATAAGTCCATGCCCCAGAAGAATCCTTGAGCACTATGCCTGCTGCTGCTGGGAGTGGATTTTCATCCCAGAAGGGGACCAGGAAGACTATTAGTAGTACTTTAAAAACAATGACTGTTAAACAATCCTTTTCAAGGAGAGCAAGTATGACAGCAGTCACCCAGTTGCAAAGCGGATTGCTAACAGCATAATATCTATGCTGGTATTAGATGTGCATCCAATATCCACCAATAATGCTGTGGGATTTAGACAGTTAATTGAGGTCTTGTGTTCCCACTTCCAAATCTCATCAATATTCCACTTCACTAGAAAAGCAATTCCAACCTATACAGGGACATTAAAAACTTAATTAGTATAATCCAAAATGCCATTTTACCCACTGTCAACTTAACCACAGATATGTGGAGAAGATGAACAAAGCAAATGCTAGATTTAAGGTTTAAGTCATACGTTTTGTCTTTCTTCCCAATTGACACAGATCTGAAGAGATGTAAAGAGCTGTTTGCAAATTGTCAGCTAAAGTGGCACATGATGCAGCTATGGTTTCTCTTTCAGTTTCTCCAGCAAGTTCATCTGCTGAGAAAAAACTAAACACTTTCCCAAAAGAGAAAAGACCCACTTGTGATGCAGATGAGTCAACACAACAAAGTTTTGACATGTGGTCGGTCTAAAGGAATTGCCTACAATGAAAGGCTACTTCTTCAAAGTGTGTAAAAGATGATGTCCATCAAAATGAACTACAAATTCTATGCCAATAACATCTAAAATTTAGAGAGGCACCTGTAAAGGTGGATTCCAGTGGGGACAAATTAATATGTGTGAAGATGATGTACACACTGATGAGGGTGAGTAATTGGATGATGTGGCCATAGACTGGCCCCACGTGTTTAATGGTGGCATGACACTGAAGGGGTTAACCTTCATGCTGTGGCACCATTTTTAAAGGGGACAATGTTAGTAGTGGCCACTGAGGATTGCAGTGACAATGACAAAGTCTTAGGGGCCCTCTTACAGTGATACTTTCTCACTACTGAGACCTACAGGAAAAAGTTCCAGGACTTGCCCAAGAAACCTAACAGCATTGATGAACAGTTTGCACCCAGCTGAGGCAGTACATGATGAAGTGGGTGAAGGGATCTAGTGCCACTACCTGGGATGCACTGATTGATCTTCTGTGCCAAGAGCAGTTCTACTGCAGGTGCACCCCAGAGGTGAAGGATTGGGTGCTAGACAGGGAGCCACCCAGCTTGAAGATGGCTGCCCAGTTAACAACAAATAAGTGGCAATTTGGCAGAAGCACCCAATCAGTAGCTGACCCCCAATGGATTGTACAACCAGGAAACACCATCTTCTGCAACTTGCCCCCCAATGCGGGCCTATTTCAAGCAAGGTGCTCTTTGCTAGCAACCACCCTGTCCTGTCCCTGCAAATCATCAGAGACCATTGGGGCCCTGACTGGACAAGAAGTGCTACAGCTGTGGGAAAATTGGATATCTGAGGTTGAACTGTCCCACACCCTAAGAACTCCAGACTAGTGCCCCAAATGCTGGTGCCTGGCTAGCTTGTCTAACCCAGGGAGATGAGCCCAAAATGACTGTTCCTATTCCAATCAGTCCAATGGAGTGTTGTGAGAATCAGGTGGACTCTTTGGAGAGAGTCACCTGCATGGCCAAGGGTCCACCACAAAATATGTGGCAGCACCTGCAGGTGGTCCAAGTGGGGCTCCTGCAGGGACAAGGATTAAAAGACTTTGGGGCCTAAATTACTGTTGTGAGCCATATCTTATTGGTTCTGCTGCAGTACTGCCAGGTCACACTGCCAAAGTGACCATGGCATGTGGACTGGGGTGAGAGGTACAGTACCTATGGCAAGAGTCTACCTGGACTGGGGAACTGTCCCATAGTTGAGGGATGTTGCCATCATGGATGGCCTTCCAACCAATGTGGTCCTGTGGAATGACCTTGGTGGAATCGTTACCATGTTTGCTGATGCCATCACCTGGAGTCAAGTTTCCTGATCACAGTCTACATCATCCATATCAGAGTAACCCAGCCCAGAGGAAAATACCACAGCAGCTAGACACCTGTCAGCACAGCTTACCACAGCACCAACCAGCCCAGAGGAAAAGACCACAGCGGCTAGACGACTGCATGCATTGCTTACCATAGCATTAACCAGCCCAAAGAAAATATTACAGTGGCTAGATCAGCATATTTACCCCGCATCCAATTTGCCTCTGGTATGCCTCTGTCCCCTAGCAATGCAGACGATGTTGGTTCTGGCTCGTTGGATCCTTTGGGGGTGCCCAGTGATGCTCCTGTCCCTAGTGGTTTGTCAACTCCAGTTGTGAGTATAAGTGACCACACTGACTTCCCTTTGACTGACCTCAATCAGACTGACCCTAGAAATCCCAACCCATATTCTCCAGTAGAATGTCACTACTTAGAAGGAAGTGTGGGCCACAGGCATGAATATATGGAAGCTCAGCTTGCTGGCCCATCTCTTGAAGGCATATCGTGCCAAGCTGGCAGTGGACTTCAGGGATGGTGGCAGTGAGCGTGACCTGGCAGGAAGTGTTAAGATACAGGGTAGCCAGGAAGGTAGATGGGTATAGACCAGATGGGGAACATATCCAGCTGGTGCCTCAAGGGAATGTTTCTGTGCAACTGGTGTCAGTTGCCCACAAAACTCCTTTGGACAGTTACCCGGAGGTGGACTGTACACTGAAGTGCCTGACACAGAGCAGGTCCTGGCCTGGAATGTTGGATGACATCCAGCCCAACAGTAAGTCCTGTGCCATCTTTTGGAAGCTTGGGCACTCCAGTGCTTGTGTTTCCTCAAGGTATCTGCCCATAGTAGAACCCTTACAGCAAGTTGTTGTGGGTATAGCAGGTTCCCTGCTTGTGCCCAGTAGATTGGGGAAGACACACAGCCTAACCATGGTGGATACCACACAGGGTTCATTGGCTGTGGTGATTTGACCACCATCACTATGGAACAGGTAGTGAACAAGATGGTGAGAGAATGCCTAGGTGACAGTGTAGGTTCCCCTAGTCATAGGTCACTGGAGGAGAATGGGAGGGCAGGTCTAACAATTAGTGCAGACAGATGCCAGGTGGGAGGGAGACAGGAGTAGTCCCAGACCAGTGTAGGTAGTGGCAACCAGACACTGTCCCCTGACCACAACCCCAAGACAGGTACTGACCTTGGAATCTGTAAGGCCCTATGGAGGAGTTGTCCCTGACTTTAGTACTGTAGTGACAACCCTTACAGTTTGGACTAGGGAGGGACTTCCCAAATCAGTGGACTGGATACCCGCTTGTGAGTTGGCATTTCAGTCATTGAAGGAAGCTCTGGTACCAGCTCCAGTGCAGATGGCGCAATTTCAGGACCAGGACATTGTGGTATGTACTAATGCATCATTGCATGGACTGGGAGCAGTAAAGAGCCAGGAGGGGTCATATGGACAGGAGCACCCTGCGGCCTGTGTGAGCAGGATACTGCTATAGTGGGAAGTGGGGTATGCCTCAATTGGAACACAGTGGTTGCCAATTGTTTCAGCATTGAACCAACTTATGCACTGTGTGAGCAACTGCCCTCCCACAGTGGTATATGACTACCCACCTATCAAGTGGTTGCAACCTACCCCAGGGGAAACTGACAGACTGTTGTGGTAGAGACTTGGAGTTCATGGTAACTTTGTGGACATTGTTTACCAACCAGGAATGGCCCACTGTGATATGGTTGTACTGCCAAGGCTGGAGCCAAAGCCCCCCAGGTAGCTTCCATTCACCCCAAGGGACTATGGGACCAGGAGCCAAATCATTGGGATATGTCCCTCTGGTGGCCTGCTTGGGGAGGGGAGAAGTGTGGCTGGAGGTTGGCCCCAGATGTTTAATGGTGGCCACAGCACTGAAGGGTTTAACACCATGCTGCGGCAACATTTGTAAAGGGGACAGTGTTAAATGTGCATGGCCAGCACATGCACAGGACATGGACTTAAAGTGATTGTTTGGAGACAACAGTGTGGACTTACCCCCTGTGGTAATATGTATTGAAGAGGCATAAAAGAAGGCTGCTTGCCTGGTAAAAGTGTACAACACTGTATATCCTTTGTGGAGAAGAACTACTGTTTGATTCTTGAATGCTGATGCACCCCTTCAATCTGAAGGACGACTCTTTTTCAAGACTTTGAGCAATAAAAAACTTTGCCTGACTACAATTGCATCTCAATCCTGCAATTAACAGAATTGTGCCAAATGCTATTTTGTTCTCTGGCTATTCTGGGTGGAGTTCTGCATCTCCAAGTTCAAGTCCACTGCCAGCTACCATGTGGAGCCTGGTCCATTTAAAGGGATCAGGAGGAATCAGCCATCACCAGTAATGGTGTGTGGCTGCAACTAGTCAATGCATATGCAGCAGAAGCAGTTCCAAATACCAATATAAGGAGCTCTGAGGTGGCAGCATCATTACACACCCACGGTGCAGCGATCAGAGTCAGTGAGAAGTGGTCACTAAAGGTAAGCAGGAATCCCTGATACCCAAGGTCCAGTGGGGATCTAAACCCCAATCTCTACTCGGGAGTCAAGCTGAAGCCATCTGGTCACAGATAATTGATGGCGACAACATCTCACCTCTGTAAAGCCAGTTTGTGCACATATAGATAATTGCCAATTGGTAGCTTGATTTGTTTAGGCCAAAACAAACCAATTGCTTCATGATTTCATATTGTTGATGAATGTCTTGGTGGTGAAGATGGCAGTTGCTTGGATATAGCAAAGAGAAGGGATCTAGCTGATGCTGGACTGCTTGTTGGTACTTTTTTGTAGCGAAAGTTTCAGAATATTGAAAAAACTTTTTAGATGGATGCACTGCAGATGACATAACAGGGAGGAGATTCCTAGATGGTTAAGATTCCTACCTCTTATTGCTTTACAAAGGGTACATATGACTTGACAATTGTCCGGATTTTGATAGAAATAATTCCACACATAAGAAGTGGATTTTTTTTGTCTTCTGTCTAGGCATGACAATGGGATTTTCCTTATCATGGGCAATTACTGTTTCTTCTTCTGGTGCCTGATTTAAACAAGCAACATCCACATCCACAATATCCTTATTAGCATCAGCTACACAAATATCCTGCTTATTCTGGTGCACTTCCACAGGAGCATCCTTGATTTCTATGTCAGCTTGTTCACTTGTGCTTACATCATCATAAGAGGCAGAACAACCAGTCATAAATAAAGGCCAAGGCCTTAACTGTTCCTTGCCACTTTGTGTGGTGAAATGCATATTGACAACTTTACCTTTGATGTTGTTTTTCTTATCAAAATAGTCATAATACAAAACTACAATGGCTCCCCCCTTGCCTGTCACTCATATTACTATTGCATATAATATTTTTTTTGTAATTAGGATATGGCCAGTTTCTGTTCTCTAGTCAAATTGTACCTGACATCTTGTTTTTTATTACATATCATATAACCTTGTTCCACAAGTCTCAAAAAGGTCTTAATGCTGGAATTTATGGAGACAGGATCAAACATATTGATTGTTTGGGCACAATATTTAAAGGTACATCCATCCATCTCAGGACTCTTGTACTTAAAAAATCATAAATAATCTTAACTTGTTTCCTATTTTTTTAAAATAAATATGGAAGTCAAATTCATTACCCTTAAAAGTATAGACAATATTCTTATATTGTGGCATGGAGCATGAGTCTTTTGATGAATGGTATCTGCATTAAATGCCATCGATATTCCCATTAAAATCATGAGTAAGATACATACCGATTAAATCAAATTATTGTATGTTTAAATTTCTAGAACTATTGGATGTCTGGGTACGATGTTTTTCTGCAAAAAGACTGACCAAAATACAGTTCTATTTGCCATGAGTCACCACCCCAAGGCTTTGGTTTAGGGTTTGTCTGTCTTTAAGGAGTAAGGTTATTCATGTAAAGTAATAGAAAGGTGTTTGAAGAGAGCCTGCCAGATGTTTGGTTGATAAAAGAGGCCGATAACACCTACAACTGACTCAAGAATTTGTAATACCACCCAGTTTAATACTAAAGCCACTAATTTTGCTAAATCAGTCAATAAACACTGGCTTTATTATTGGGACTGATCCGACTCTACCTTTTACAGCATTACGTCAATTAGTATCCTTCAAAAGTGGACCATCCCTGAAACGGATCCTTATGCAACCCATAAAGAATGGCCAGTGGCACATAGTTGCCAGAGAAAAAGATGGGGTGCTTTTGGTGTATATGGTGTACGACCTGCAGTGACATGTTTGCCAGGAAATACTTTGCACACCCTTACACTGGTATTAAAATTCCTGTAAAACATTGGCTTTCTTGCACTTGACCATGTGTGATTTATATTCGGATGTATCCGTGTGGTCTGTTGTATGTCGGGAAGACATCTAGGAGTTTTAGAGAATGCATGGCAAATCATAGATGTTCCATCAGACAAGCTGTAGAGGAAGGAACAAGTGAAAAACCAGTGGTGAGGCACTTCTAGCAATGTGGACCCTCTGTAGCAACAATAAGTGTATGGAAAATTGACCAGGAACCTAATCCAAAATATGGTGGTGACAGAGAAAAAAACCTCTTACAATGTTTTTTTAAACTTAATAAGCTTACACCCAGGGAACTTAATGAGAATATAAATTATAAATGTTTCCTATACATATTTATGATAATGTCTCTGTGGTCACCAGTGTTATTAAGTACCATGGGAGTTTATGTAATCTTAATTCAATCTATTGTTCTTATAATGTATTTTAATCTTTGTGATATGTTTATATATTTGTTGTTTGATTGGGGTAGCACAGTAACAGGGGCATGAATAGACCTAGGGGAGCCCATAGCTAAAGTTTCACAGACACCCCTAGGTCACACTCAGCCCCTCCGCTCTCCCTGACTTACTTCTGGTGGTCACATTCTCCAGCAGTATGTTGCATAGGGCAGGCAAACCTCCTCTCCCTGTCAGCTCCATCTCTCCTCAATGACTGGTGCTTGGAGAAGGCAACCATGCGTTCTTCCAGTATCAGTCAATGAGGAGTGACAGAGGTGCAGATGACTGGGAGAGCAGCTGAGCCTGCCTTGCACAACATACTGCTGGAAGACACAACCACAAAAGTGTCTGGCCTGAAACTGTAGGTTCAGGGGGAGAGCCAAGCTTTGGGTCAGTCTGGGGCCCATAGCAGCGACACACCCTTCACTGACAGTAGTTATACCATTGCACAGTATTGTTATCCACTGCTCTTAGAAAGCACCTGTTAGAGAAAAAATAATGTAAATGCTTATCAGCAGTACTATTACTGTTGTGCTAACATCTAGTGGCTAATAGAATCATTTGGCTGGTCATGTTTCAGACAAGGGTGAGCATTACACTGGAACGTACAGTCTGAGCTTAGTGTTCCCTAGAGACACATGATATGTGGTGGGCAGGGACCATCTGATGGAGTACACGCCATTGGGTTTGTGCAGCTTGGCGGAATGCTCACCTGAGGCTTGATTCAGCAGCTGGAGCTTGTTATTAATCTTTAAAACAGGTAAGATTTGGGTGAGCAGCGGGTCACAAACTTTTGCAGTATATATATGCCATTTGTAACTTTGACTGGTTGTTTGTCTTGAACTGCCTGCTGGTGGCCGAAGTCAACAGACATGATAAGTATCAGCTGATACATTGATTTTTAACTGCTGGAATATGTTTATGGTGAATAGACTATGCAACTGGGTTTTAAGTAAGTAATTATTGTTGTGTTTAAATTCCCTGGAGAGAGCCATCCTGATTTCTTACCTTCTATGTGGCTATACATATAATGTGTTTGTGGAATTGAATGCAGCACCCCAGAGTATGGGGTCCTCTATATCACATACAGGAAATGCTAATAAGGCATGGCTCTCCAGGATTTAGAGAAAATTTAGGTTGATGTTTCGGGGATATGCAGAACCCCGTTATCAAGACCAATAAACTGTAAAATATAAGATTTGACTTATCCATATATATTGGTCTTAAGAACGTGTTTCTGCATAGCCCCAAAATGTAAACATATACATATCCAGTCCTGTCATGCAACAGTCCAGCAAGGCATTATGGCCTATTTTAGCCAAGGACAGTGAGTTACCTTGTTTCGAGGCACTAAACCCATGACCTGCTTTCTAAGAGGTCGTAACATCAGAGATTTGATTGTACACACTGATATTAGTGGCTTCAAGACACATGAACAAGATACCAACTTTCTAAAGAAGGCTAATGGCTGTTATAAATACCTTCAATGTACCACATGCCGCAATATGATCACGGGAGGTGAGTTGAAACACCCGCATAACAATAAAAAATACATATTGCTATATATATATTGCTATGGATATAATGCTGAATCCAATAAATCGTGTGGGGGTAAAAAACCTAACGCATTTCTCAGCCTGTAATCTCCGGCTGTTTCCTCTGAGGAAACAGCTGGAGATTACAGGCTGAGAAACGCGTTAGTTTTTAAACCCACACGCTGGTGCACCCGGGGCTATCAGCTACATCCCACTGAATCATCAGCTGACCACGGCTCCTCCACAGGATGAGACTGACGATTTCTTGCCAGCACGTGGTATGCATACAGCAGTCTGTGAACTCCACCACTGCACCACGGCTGGGGTCTCTGGACACATGTCGGGCAATGAGGATTCTTTTGCTGGATGCGTTTAGGAGTGGCCTCTCCCCAGATCTACGCTGCAAAGCAGCAATATGTTACCAGTTTATTGGTTACACAGAGACTGTGTTAGTCACGATTTAGTGGATTCAGCAATATATCCCCAGACGTGACTTATATGAATGTTCACTCCCACTACAAATTGATTTAAATTTCATGAAATAAGCCCATCATTTGGTGGCTGTGCACACTGATTTTATTTTTTATGATTTAAGTCAAATCCAACAGACTTTTTGATTAATTTCCATACAACCCTGGATAAAGAGACAAAAAGATAAATATAAAAAAACTCACATATCTATACTAACATTTATTCATTGGGAAATATCCCCTTTATTATGCATGCTGATTTTTTACCTGTTTTTCTATGGCCACAGTGGTTCCTTTCATATTTTTTGATTTTATTTATTTTTTATTTCCTTTTGTCATCTATAGATTTGATTTAAGGTCTATTTAATATGTGAATTTTATTATATATATTTTTGTGATTTCATGACTATATCTGCATACATTAAATTTAGATACTACTAGTGTCTTTCAGTGCTCCCAGTTTTTGTTTTTCCATAAGCAGTTATGTGGCTTCCACATCCCTCTCAGTGCCCACAATCTTATAATTCAGTCACCACAAAAATTTCACTGTGTTCCAACAACCTTCTTACTCATTACATTCATCTCAATCATTATACACATGCAGCTTCCCACTTGCTAAAACTATCATACTCTGTCTATACATGTACACTACCTTTGCCACCATGCTGCTATAACTCCTCCAATCCCTACAGCTGTGTGTTCTCCCAACTGTGCTAGTCTACATGCCCTGATCCACACTAATATGTCTTTCCCCATGTGCACCACCCTGTCTTCCTGCATCCATGCCGCTTTGTTTCCTTCCATCTGCACCACTGCCTTACCCCCAGCCACATCACTCTGTCTTCCCATTATCTCTGCCACTCTTTCTTCCTCCATCTGCACCACTATGTCCCCCCCAACCATGCCACTCTGTCTTTCCCCTCCCACCCATACCACTCCCATTGTACTAGTCTGCATTTCTCATCCACACCAATCTGGCTTTACCCATCTATGCTGCTCTGTCTTCCTGCATCCTTGCCACTCTGTACCTCCCAATCATGTCACAACCGTGCCACTCTGTCACCCCCCATGTGCACTGTTTTCCACCAATCTGCATCACTTTGGCTCACCCCCATCCTTACTGACTAATCTTCCCCTCTACATGCCATTTTGTATACCCCATCCACACTGCTCTGTCTTCTTCCCCCACAGTAGCATAAGTTCATCCCAGATGCCCAGAGGCAAGTTTTAATTTGGTGCCTTCCTAAAAAAAAGGGAAAATATATATTGTGCATATCTATCTATCTATTACATATGCACAAAAACACTAATATAAAATAGCATTAAGCAGGGTGCATATATTGTGGGCAATGGAGGAGGAGTCTCTTCAGTGCTGGCACCCGATGGTAGGCACATGCATTGTCTCCATGTTCCCCCACCCACCATACTCTTATCCCATCTGCACAGCTGTATGTTTTGCTCAGACCTTAGTTGCATAGACTTCATGTGTGTATTCCAATGAGCACACAATTCTGTGAATTAGCAACACCACCATTCTTTGAGTGCCAGCAATCTCATTCTGTGAGAGTGCTGAATCTGCAGTTAACCACATGGTGTCATGGCATACCATATCTGTAAAGCGCAAGGAACACGTTCATTAAGGCATCAGCCTTAATTATTGAAATTTCATTGCTTTTTGGAGTTTGAGTGGCCGAAAATCAATAGGTTTTGTGAAATTTCAGTTCATGTCTAAGAAGCCTTAATGGTACATATGAATCCGTAAGGTTTTTGTCTATGGAATTTCATAGATTTTTTTAATTTATTTATCTTTAAACTCAGAAAGAGGAGAGAGAGGGAAAAAGAAAGTGAGGGGAAGAGAGAGAGGAGAGAGAAGGAGGAGAGAAATGAGAGAGAGATAAGAGAGAGATGAGGGTGATAGAGAGATGGGGATGAGCGATGAGGGGGGAAGAAATAAAGAGTGAGATGAGAGGGGGGAGGTGATATGAGAGAGATGGGGTGAAAGAGAGATGGGGCGTAAGAGAGAGATGGGATACAGAAAGAAACTCAATGAAACAATATAGGGCCTGACTTACAGTTAAGTGTAACAATGTGACTTTAACACACATGCAAAAATGTATTTCTACACCAACATGTCTACAGCTTTATTTTGAGTTGCATTCTTCTTATGATACGTGCAGTTGTAAATCTGGTGGATAGATATGTTGGGTGCAAAGCTGTTGCACCCCTAACTACTATCTCGAAAGTAAACACCCCCTAACTGCGTGGCTTAAAGATTTGTGTAGTTGAAAATCAGACGCAGCATGGTTGACTTGTATCTTCAAACACTTGCTTTACTAAACTTATACATGACGTGCCTCTCCAAGCGAGCGTCAATACAAAAACAACCGCAGTGGGATATATTTTACACTAGATGCATTTTTATGTGGCTCAAATGGACTTACGTCCAACTCTAAATCAGAATCATAATGCAATATAAAAGCAGAAATGTTTCATGCACAGGCAAAAACAACGGACGGATATTGTAGCAAAGTTTTGACAAGGAAATTATAACTCTATTTGTTATACAAATGGATTTAAAAGGAGAGAGCCATATAAATATTTTATTAGGAGAGCAGATCTGGACTGTCAGGGTTCCTCAGGTAAGCGTTACTTAGCGTAGCTTTTCCAAGACAAACAGATCGGTAATAACTGGGGAGGCAATAATGTCTAGCTGTGCTTTGCCTTCAGTTGTTGCTATGAATACCATCATAGATTTCAGGGCCTGATGCATCAAGAAACACAGTTGCTAATATGCATGCAATCAGCTGATTATTGCGTACTGTGCATGCATCGTAGTGCACATGCACAAACTCGCCACTGCAATTACAGTAAGCACTCAGACGCATTGCAGAGTGATTGAAAGGAAGGACTTTTTCTGGGTGGTGATGGGGGGCTCATCTGAATGCAGGCATTCCAGTGTGTTTGAATGGTGTTGCAGGGGTATGCATAAATTACCCACTCAAGCTCAGATAGCAGGCATGAGGCTTAGCAATTTCTGAGTAGAGTCTGGGCTTGTGCAAGTGTACATATGGGTCCGATGTTTTTTGATGTTATCATTTTGCTATCTTGCAAAGGTATACGTATGTCAGTAAGGGGAAGTTGCACACAAATGTACAAAAGTCGCACATCAAACTGATCAGTGCAAGCCAGCAATGCAATTTTCTCACTTTTATTTATCCTAATTAGGCGCAAATTTTTAATTAAAAAGATGCTCAACGTGGCCGTATCATCCAGGATCTGGTGTGCTAAACAGGTCTGTTTCCTGCAAATAGAGCCAAAGTGTACAAGGACACATCTGTATAGACCTATGCATTTCATGTAAAGTCTACAAGAGAGGAAAGGGATTTTAACATTACAGGGCCTGATGCACAGTGACACATATGACAATTTGTGTAGTGTAATTGACATTAAATCGGCCACAAAAAGGGCTTGAACCTTAGGGGTTGTTATTATTATTGTTTATTTATAAGGGATGTAGTCAGGATGCCGGCAGACGAAATGCCGACTGCCAGAATCCTGACACTGAACTCTCAGCATGGGACTAAAGATAGGCCTCTAAATACTGATGCATATCATTAGCCTGACATTGAAATCCTGATGCCCGGTATACTGGATGTAAGTTATCAGGGTGTCGAGACTTGTTAGTCATGGGGGAGAGGGTAATTTTTTAGACACCCTCAGGGGGACTTAGGATGAGACACTTCCCCAGGGAGGGTTAGGTTTAGGCTAGGGGAGGTTGGGGTTAGGCACCACATGGGGGGGGAGTTTAGGGTTAGGCACACCCCGGGAGGGTTACAGTAGGTTTAGGGTGCATGGAGGGAATGTTAGGGTTAAGGTGCCCATCCACTAGACGATTTATGTGAGCGAGTGAATGATAATGATATTGTTAACAAATTGTTTGCAAAAATGTCTAAAACGTACAGTGATGCACATGGCCACTGGTCGTTTGGACATCTATCATCTGGCAAACATGCTGGACAACCTGTCAATAATGTCAGGTTCAGCATGTTTGGAGATGATTGATGTGCTCATTCAGTGAACGCACATCACAGACTGACAAACGACTGTACAATTACAATGTTATAATTGTGCAGTCTTTGTCAGATCTTTAAGTGAATGGGCACCTTTAGGCACCACAGGGGTGGGGAACTTAAGGATTGGAACCACCCCTGGAGTCTAAGGGTTAGGCACCCCCAAGGGAGGGTTAAGGTTAGGGGGAGGGAAAAGGGGAGGATTAAATATACTTACGAGCCGGCGTCAGGATTTTGATCTGTCAGGCTTCTCTCGTTGGGATTTGAACCGGTGGCTTGTAAGCCATCTGTTAATCATATTCAACCCATTTATATGGTGCCACAAAGGTTTCTGTAGCACAAATTGTGGATTTACATTGGACAATGTTACATGAGACTAATCCATACAAGTTAACACAAATACATAATTGTGCAATTAGCATAATTATAGAGGGATTACAAAGGGAAGAGGGCCCTGCTTGCATGATTTATGCTCTTGGAAAATGGGTAAAAGCACAAAAAAATAGGACTGTCGATAATCTCACTGTCAACATGCATAATGCTGACATTGTGACCACTATGACATTCTGAATATCAACATGGTAAACCACACCCTTTTCATGAGTATTCCGTACACTTATGATGCATTGCGCTTTAAACAATACACTCAATTACCAATAGCTCATATTAATGATTAATGAGAAGTAGGATGTGCTGTGTTCTAAACAATAAGATAAAATGTAGACATGCAATAGCGGGAATTACTAAAACGTCTAAAATGAAGAGGTGGAGCTGTTGCCCATAAAAACCAATCAGATTATATAATTGGGCTTGTCTATAAAATTATAGCCAGCAGTGGCATTACTATAAATTTTTCTCCCCTCCTGCCAAAAAAGTTTCCGGTGCCTCCCCCTCCCCACTTATGGCCTGTCTATTTGAATGCCATTGCATGGGCGTGCATAAATTAGCCAGTGCAGTGGCATATGCAGCTTGAGAACTGCGTGCTATGAGGTTAGCAATTTCTAAGTAAGGCCACACCTGCTGTACATCTGCATGAGGGACTGATGTTACTTGATGTTCCCAATGTATACCCATGACTGCAAAGTTATACGGATGTGTGAATACATTAGTGGGAGGAAGTGGGCATCTCTATGCTGGCAGCTTGACAGCACTGCAATAGCATTTAGTGGCATATTTTCACAGCTTAACTACGTGCGATTATGGAGCTGCGATCACAATAGTGATTCTTGCTGAAACAAGCCCTGTATTTCATGATAAGCATCAGACTGTGCTAAGAAAACAATAGAAAAATTTTAAGCTAAATTACTGTATATACAGACCAGCAGAATCTAAAATATACCTAATAAATGGTATAGGTTCTCTCTTCACTAAATAATCAATACAGTAATCCCTTCCTAAAGTCATGCCAGGTGACAATGGTGATTAGTAGGGCAAATCAGGACTGCTTAAGCTGGGTACACACTGACAGATATATTGCTGATCGATTATAGGCCAATACATCAGGTGCCCATCTGCCAGTGTGTACCAGCTATATGTCTGTGAACAATGTCTTTCACAGTCATATTGCATCGGCTGTGCTGCAGACCAGATGGCAGATTTATTTGTCCATTGGGCAGAGAGTACGGGCTGTCTCCTGACCTCTGTACACATGCAGCAGAGGCCGTGGGCAGGGGGGTGGACCCATGGGCAGAAGCAGATGATGGTCATTCAGTGTTTGAACAACCATCTGCAGACATACAGTATTTGTTCAGTGTGTACTGTACCTACCTTAACACACACATTTGAAATACACATCACCATTTCCCCTGGTATGTCCTTAGGAAGAGATTGATTACAAAACCAGGGATTAGGTTCTCTCTTCACTAAAGTTTCACTCTTCATTAAATAATCAATACAGTACTGTATTGATTATTTAGAGAAGAGTGAAACTATAGTGAAGAGAGAATCAAACTATTCCCTGGTTTTGTTATTATTCGTTCCCTTCATAAGGGCAAGCCAGCAGGTGACATGGTGATTTGTAAATTGTATAAACATATAATATTTATAGCCATTGGCCAGAACTGCAGCATTTCTCACCTGTCCCCTCACAATGCCCACGGTCCTCACCTCAGGCTCTTGCTGAATAGAGCAGCGCAGACATGACTGTCTTCACCAGGTATCCAGATGCTTCAAATCTTTCTGTGCTGCTCCCCTGTGAAGGGAGCATGGCATGTGTTGCTGGCAGGATGGCTCTGTGACCTACACACCTGCGTAATCCATGTAATGGTTGGGCTGGCCCTGGTATTCACACAACCAGGAGCAGCTGCTGATGTATCACCGCCGGTTGTTCACCGGCCCAGTCCTGTATCACCGCCAGTTATTCACCAGCTCCAACATGCCCATGGCCTGCCTGATATTGACTACGACAGCAGCACAGGCACAACAGTTAGTGTGTCTCTTTGCTCACCTCTGACGCCAGAGGCACCCTCATTCGGCGCTGCCCCCAAGCCACCGCAGGAGCTGCAGAGACTGTAGTTACAACACTGATAGCCAGAATCTGAATGGTTACTATGCACAACTGCTCCAATATTCTTTTTAGAAGTTTTAGTAAGTCTGCCCACTAGTCTCAGTTTTCTGTGTTTTGCTGAGAAATAAAATGATATATTATAGTTGCACCCTATGATCCCTTTTCGGTCTCATTCTTGTAGTATGGGAGGATGCTATAAATGCTGTTAAATAACCAATGGAAAATGAATGGATAAAAACATGACAATTAATGGCAGTTGTGGTGACGCGTATTTAAAAAAAATTGTGTGTCCATTAGCAACAGGCATCCGACAGAGCAATTCTATTGTTTTTCCGATCGGGCACGAATGCTGCAGGTGTACATATCTCTGTATAATCTCACTCAATACAAGGAGTATGATCAGCATGTTTTACTGGAACACACAGACTACAGAAGTACGTCCATTAGGACATCAGCTCAGGATCATCATCCCAGCCCAACTATCCATCTGAATAGTCTACACAATGCTTAGGATATACTAGAGTTATCTGTAAAAGCTGTCACCTAGGACTGATCCTGACAGTAAAATACATACAACACTACCATAGGCTACATAATAATTCATAACCATTTTTTCCAGGTTTGTTAGTAAATAAAGCTAGATCAAGACTCCTAAAAAAAATTGTCTAAGGCAGCAGTTTCATGCATTTAAAAATGTTATTGCATTATTAAAGATTAAGTTAAAAGGGAACCTGGGGGAGCAGGAAAGGGGAACATGGTAGGGGGTCAGGGGTTCCACATATGGTGGGGGTTAGTAGCTCTCAGGAAAGACCAGGAAAGCTGACACATGTGGGAGATTGGTGCTGTGGAAGGGGGGTAGGAGCTGTTAGGAGGGACCACTATGGGTGACATGTGTGGGGGAGAGGGGAGTAGGAGTGCCATGTATGAGGGATGTTAGGAGCTTTCAGGAGTGATCACTAAAGGTGATGTGTGGGGATGGGGGCCAAGGGTAAGGCACTGGGGAGTGTTAAGAGCTGTGAGGTGGATCAGAAAAAATGACCTGTGTGGGAAAAAAGGTGCCATGAATGGGGGAGAGTGTTTGGAGCTGTGAGGGGAATCAGTAAAGGTGATTTGTGCAGGAGGGTGGGGGTCTGGAGTGTAGCAAATGTTGGGGGGGCAATGTTAGGAGCTGAGAGGGGGATCAGTGAAGGTGACATGTGGGGGGGTTGGAAGTGACACAAATTGTGGGGTCAGTAAAGGTGATGTGTGGGGTATGGAAGGGGGGAGTGTTAGCTGTGAGGGGATAAGTAAAGTGTCCTGTGTGGGGGAGGGGGTTTTGGGGTTAGGGTGGAGAGTGTTAGGAGCTGTGAGGGGGATCAGTATAGGTGATGAGTGGAGGATGGGGGTCAGGGGTGCCGTGAATGTTGGGGGGCAGTGAAAGGAGCTGTGAGGGGGATTAGTAAAGGTGATGAGTGGAGGAGGGGGGTCAGGGTGCCGCGAATGAAGGGAAGCAGTGTTAGGAGCTGTGAGGGGGATCAGTAAAGTGACCTGTGAGAGGGAGGAGGGGGGTGGTGGGTTCCGCGGGTGGTCAGAAGAGTGTTAGTAGCTGTTAGTGGGATCAGTAAAGGTGAGGGGGTGGCTGCCGCAGATTGGGGGGAGATCAGTAAAGCTGATGTGTGGGGCATGGAGAGGGAGTGGTATGAGTTGTGAGTGGGATCACTAATGGTGATGTGTTGTGGAAGGGGGACAGGAGTGCCATATATGAAAGATGTTAGGAGCTGTGAGGGGGGATCAGTAAAGTGACCTATGTGGGGGAGGGAGGGTGTTAGGAGGATCAGTGAAGGTCACATGTGTTGGGAAGGGGGTGCCATGAATGAGGGGGTAGTGTTAGGAGCTGTGAGGAAGGATCAGTAAAGGTGACATGTGTGGGGGAGGAGGTGCCGTGAATGGTGGGGATTAGTAAAGGTGATGTGTGGGGCATGGAGAGGGAATGTGAGGAGTTGGTTATTTAGAGCTCTGTTGTCCAATGATAATTAATGCCCCAAGCTTATAGATATACAGGGATAATTCTGTTGCTATAGCTGTAAGAGAAGAAAGGCAGATGCCACAGACTACCTGCCTATACACATGGAGCAAGTTGCAGCTGATGCCTACAGGCTTTTAATCCGAGCATCCTCCACGCCTGTTAAGTGGCTCAACTATACGTGGCTAAACCCCAATTGAGCCAGCAAGTCAGTGCGCTTGTAAGCAATGTAGCGGGATAAAATGCTTTAAACCTGTGGATGGTGCGGCAGTTTTCACGGAGATCACTGACCTTAGTTTGCCAACCTGCAGTCATAGAGGCAGGGAAATACTGCCAGTTTGTGGTAGTAATCCAGGTCAGCGCAGCCACCCTGTGCCCCTAGGAGGTGTGGCTTTACTTGAGTTGGCTCTGAGTCATAGAGCTACCCCCCCTCCCAGGTGCAGTGGTGCAGTCCCAGATTTAAGTGAGCTCCACTGTCGGGAGGGATAACAGGAATGGAGTGTCAGCTCTGGGGACAAGGAGCCTCTATCCCTCTGTTTCCGGGCCCCACACAAATGGGTGAGTCTATGCCCTATTACACTAAGCAGTAGTAGGTACAGGATAAATCAACATCAGGGGAGAGAGCATCTATTTGGGCTAAACATAGAAATGTTTGTACTAGGGATGAGCAGGTTTGTATTTCTCAAATCCTAACCCCCCGAGCCCCCCTTGATCCGAGTCGGGAACTGAGTCTGGCTCGGGTTTTCCCGCCTAACTCAGAACTGAAATCAAGGCAAAACGTCATCATCCTGCCTTCCGGATCTCTTGGGTTTTGGATTCTATAAAAGGTCCCCACGTCGACGCCATTTTTCACTCCGGCTGTGGTCAGTGAAAAGGGAGGGTGGGAGCTAGGGCTGGCTGGGCAGTGTTGTGCTGCTGTTGTCCATAGGGGCTGTGTCCTCTCAGTCCATAGGGGCTGGCTGGGCTGTGTTGTGCTGCTGTCATAGGGGCTGGCTGGGCTGTTTTGTGCAGTCAGTTGTCCATAGGGGCTGTGTCCACTCCAAAGTCAATAGGGGCTGGCTGGACTGTGTTGTACAGTGTCCCATAAAGGCTATAGTCCTAAAGGAGTGCTGTAGTGTTGTCCAGGGGGTGATATGTCCATCAGGAGTGCTCCCCCAAAGTGCACTCCAAAAAAAAGTAAAAAAAAAACTGTCTGTGTTTGTGAATTGTGTGTGCAGTAGCCGCCGCACGTGCATCAACAGGGTAGCTCGAAGCATGTACCTGTGTCATAAGTAAAGGGCCGGCTGGCTCATCTGTTAAAGGCTGGTGTAACCCCCAAAGTGCTCTCCAAACAAATAAAAAAAAAAATTCTATGTTTGTGGATTGTGTGCGCTGTAGCCACATGTGCATCAACAAACTAGCGCCAAGCGTGCACCTTTGTCATAAATCAAGGGCCGGCTGGCTTGTCCGTTAAAGGGTGCTGTAACCCCCAAAGTGCACTCCAAAAAAAAAATTTTTTTTTCTGTGTTTATGAATTGTGTGTGCAGTAGCTGCATGTGCTTCACAGGATGCTGCCTGGCCGCTCCGTCCACTGACCTCGTTCTAGATTGATTTTGATTAATCTGCGGAACCCTGTGTGCATCATTATTAAAGCCAATTAGGTGCATAATTGATTCAATCATTTTATATTTACATTGACAGACTGTAACTTTATGTTCAGTTTATGACTGTCACTTATATGTTACATGTGAATGGTGTTTGTCTTTTGTTTGTATCAACTATTTGCTTAATTAATAAAAGTTAAGTTTTAATTTAAAACTATTTTTCATAGCAGTGCCCCCAAAAAGTATTCTTCTTTATCTCTGTGTCAATTACTGTGCTTTGCTGTCTCTGGGGAGCACCACCAATGCTTTAATTGTTCCATGATTTGTGGTTGAAGAATTTCACAAGTTGGTCCTGGTAATTAGGAATATTTGCCTTACTTTGATCTGAATGGTCTTAGTGGGGCTTTATGCAATTGTCCTGTGTGATTTCCACCCTCTTGCGTTATATGAGAAACATAAACTTGCCAATTTGCCATTTATATCACGGAGTGGCAAGGAACAGCTAAGGTCTTTCCCTATGTTCATGACTAGTAATTCAGCTTCACATGATGATGGAAGCCCTCCTCCCGCTACAAAAATCAAACGAGTTAAGCTGGCAAAAGCACAGCGAAGAACTGTGTGTTCTAAGAAGATATCACAAATCCC
Organism: Taudactylus pleione; assembly: GCA_031769625.1. Lineage (NCBI taxonomy): Eukaryota > Metazoa > Chordata > Amphibia > Anura > Myobatrachidae > Taudactylus > Taudactylus pleione. The sequence goes on along the minus strand of JAUIMM010000591.1, from coordinate 2,700,678 downwards.
CAAGGAGAGTCCAAGTGTGGTGGCGGTTGCGATGCCTGACCATCCTAGCACTGGATGGGAAGAGGTGGCTCTTTCCACCATTTGCATGCCCTCTGCAAGTGCTGAAAGAAGCACCCACAGTCCACTTGCTGATATGCAAATTGAAGATGTCACTGTTGAAGTACAACAGGATGAGGATACTGGTGTAGCTGGCGAAGTAAGAAGTTGGCGAGGAGGATTCTGATGGTGATGTGGTTTGTTTAAATCAGGCTGCGGGGGAGACAGTTGTTGTCCGTGGGATGAAAAATCCCACCATGGTCATGCCTGGGCAGAAGACCAAACATTCCACCTCTTTGGTCTGGCAATATTTCTATCCATATCTAGACAACAACTTTCTTGCCATATGTACCATATGTAAAGGTGAAATAAGTAGGGTAGGGACTTTAACCACCTAGGAACATCCTTCTTTATACATCACCTGCAGCGCATTCATAAAAATTTACTGTCAAGTTCAGAAACTTTGGCTAAGACCGTAAGCAGTCCAGGGACACCTAAATCCCTTTGTACTGATGTATCCAAGCGCCTGCAAACCACACTGTCAACTCCCTCCTCATCAATTTCCTCCTTAGTCAGGATCGGAAGTAGTCCTGCAGGCCATGTCACTGGCATGACTGACTCTCCTATCCGGGATTCCTCTGGAGGATCCTGCATTGCCACGCCTACTGCTTCTGTTGCTTCACCACTACTTTTACTAAGCAAATGACCCTCCAACAGTCCTTAGCGAGGAGGATGAAGTACGATAGCAGTCATCCTGAAGCAAAATGTATAACTGAGGTGTTGACTGCTATGTTGGTGTGTCCGGTATTCACCATTAGTGCAGTGGGATTTAGACAATTGATGGAGGTAGTGTTCCCAGTTCAAAATTCTGTCTAGATTCCAATTCACTAGGCAGGCGATACCGAGACTGTACAGAAACATCAGAAAAAGTATCCTCAGTGTCCTAAAAAATGCAGTTGTACCCAATGTCCACTTAACCACGGACATGTGGACAAGTGGAACAGAGCAGAAGTAGGACTGTATGACTGTGACAGCCCACTGGGTAGATGTATCACCTTACGCAGCAACAATAGCAGTGTCACCAGTAGCAGCATCTCAGAAATGATAGCTCGTTCCACGGCAGGCTACATTGTGTATCACCGGTTTCAGTAAGAGGCACACCGCAGACAACCTCTTAGAGAAACTGAGGGAAATCATGGCCCAGTGGCTTACCCCACTTAGACTCTCCTGGGGATTTGTGATATCTGACAATGCCACCAATATTGTGCAGGCATTACATCTGGGCAAATTCCAGCACGTCCCATGTTTTACTCACACAATAAATTTGGTGGTGCAGAATTTTCTGAGAAACAACAGGGGCATGCAGGAGATGCTTTGGGTGGCCCAAAAAATTTCTGGCCACTTTCGCCATACAGCGACTGCATGCCGAAGACTGGAGCACTATAAAACACTCTTGAACCTGCCCCGCCATCACCTGAAGCAAGAGGTTGTGACATGGTGTAACTCAACCCTCTATATGCTTCAGAGGATGGAGGAGCAGCAAAAGGCCATTCAGCTTATACATCCACGTATTACATAGGCAAAGGAGGGGATATGCACCTGACTCAAGCGCAGTGTTTTACATGTTGTGCAAGGTTCTCCAGCCCTTCGAACTTGCCACATGTGAAGTCAGTTCAGACACTGCCAGCTTGAGTCAGGTCATTCCCCTCATCAGGCTTTTGCAGAAGCAGCTAGAAAGTGAAGGAGTAGCCAAGATGGAGCGATTCCCCTTGGCATGTGGGACTTGTGTATGAAGCCCTTCATTCGCTTTGACAGGATTCCAGGGTGGTCAATCTGTTGAAATCAGACCACTACATTTTGGCCACCGTGCTCGATGCTAGGTTTAAACCCTATGTGGTGTCTCTGTTTCCAGCCAACACAAGCCTGCAGAGGCGCAAAGACCTGCTGGTGAAAACACTCTCAGCTGAAGCGGAACGTGACACGTCAACAGCTCCATCTTCATTTTCTCCTGCAACTGGGGCTGCCAGGAAACAACTTAGGTATCCTTAGCAACCCGCTGGCGGTAATGCAGGGCATGCAGGACCAAGTTTGGTCATCTGGTCCAGACTGAAGGACCTGGCAACAATTTCTGACATGTCTACTGTCACTGCATATGATACTGTCACCATTGACAGAACGGTGGAGGATTACGTCGGTGACAGCATCCAAGTAGGCATGTCAGACAGTCCGTGCCTGTACTGACCGAAAAAAGAGGCAATTTGGAGGCCCCTGTACAAACTGACTCTATTTAACCTGAGTTGCCCCCCCTCCAGTGTGTACTCCGAAAGAGTGTTTAGTGCAGCCGGGAACTTTGTCAGCGAAAGGCGTAGGAGGTTGCTTCCACAAAATGTGGAGAAGATGATGTTCATCAAAATGAATTATCAACTCTTCCAGGGAGACCAGCCTCCAGAACGTACAGAGGGACCTGTGGTGGTGGATTGCAGAGGGGACAAATTAATACTCTGTGAGGATGAGGATGCATACAACACTGAAGAGGATGAGGAATCGGTGGATGAGGAGGATGAGGATGGCATCTTGGCTCCGTAGAGCCAGTTTGTGCACGGACAGATTAATTGCCAGCTTATTTTGTGGGGGCCCAAATGAACCAATCACTTCAGCCACAGTCATGTGGCAGACCCTGGTGCTGAAATGATTGGTTTGTTAAAGTGTGCGTGTCCTATTTTTACAGCATAAGGGTGGGTGGGAGGGCCAAGGACAATTCCATCTTACACCTCTTATTTTCTTTGCATTATGTATTGTTTGGGGCCTAGTTTTTCAAACTGTCATCCTGTCTGCCACTGCAGTGTCACTCCTAGATGGGCCACATGTTTGAGCCTCCCACTTGTGTTTCTTAGCATAGTCATCCAGCTACCTCGGAGCAACCTTTTGGCCTAAAAACAATATTATGAGGTCTTCAGAATAGACTGGAAATGAGTGTAAATTTATTGAGGTTAATAATCGCATAGGAACAGAAAAACCCACACATTCTGTGATTATAGCTGTTTTTATGCTTTTTTAAAAAAAAATACAGATCCAAAACACAAAACCCAGAACCCAAAACATGGAAGGGTGGTTTTGGCGAAACCAATCCAGATCCAAAACACGAACAAAGATCCAGATCCAAAACCAAGACACAAAACATGACCCCTAGTTTGTACACCCATGTGAAGCCACAGTACATACACCCCTGCTGGAGACACCTACTGAGGCTGCACAACAAGTTGAAAAGTCTTATCTATTCATTGGTGCATTCTTGTGGTAATAGTTTAAAAACTGTAACTTTCAAATTTAACTGAACCCCAAAAGCACGTACCCTGGCACAATAGCTTCATAATAAAACAAACCTCAAGTCTAAATTCCACCCCTACCCTGAGTTATGCCTTCCCAAAAATCACCCATAGACTATAGCAGAATATTTTTTCCTAATTGATAATATCAGAAAAAAGTTACAGATGGAGATTTTGATTACTCCCATGTCCTCATTTTTAATGTTTTTGCCCTGAAATTTGGTATGCAGCACCCAGTGACAGTTTTACCTGGCCATGCCAAATTTCAGATCCGTACCTCCTATAGCTTTTGAGGTGTAGTCCCTTGAACACCCTGACCCCCCAATGGAATTCTGTATGGAAAAATCCATTTTTTTTATATGCAGCCTTAATATAAGGGCACAACTATGCCCTTATAATATCACAGGGGCTCTGCACTCACCATAATTACTCACAACAATATGGGGCTTTTGTTTATGAATTGATAAATGCATTTAAGCTTGCCCCATTTTACTGCAATATATATATATATATATATATATATATATATATATATATGTATATATAATACCAGTTTAGGTGGTACTTCCATGTAACACAAATTCTCCAGGTAGATGCACCACAATGGGCATTAATACATAACACAAGTTGGCGGCATTCTGTAATAAACGTTACTACAGCAGGTTGCTACTTCAATGTTTTAATGTTTATTCCATCATCTTTAGGATATAAATAAGTTAATAAAATAACAAACAGTAATTATTTAATTACCGTCACAGCCACCATGTGTCAGCTGCGGCTTCTGGCTCCAGCTAGGCAATGCCCACTAATGACGTCACCGGAGTGACCTTTTGCCTAGGCAACAGAGTGAATTTAAAAACAAATACAAAGAGCATAGGCAAAATATACAAAATCATCAATACATATAAATAAATACACAATTCTTGTAGGTTGTCACAGGTATAGACATCAAATTCAATTCCAATTTCAATACAAACACAAATTATCAAAGCTATCTGTATAGTCAGTCTGTATCTTGCTCCCATTCTTGGTTACAGGACTTTCTTTGGGCTGCACCCGCTCTATGGAATACCTTACAATGCACAATAAGACTTACCTCTAGTCTCCAATCCTTCAAGCGTTCCCTGAAAACTCACCTCTTCTGGCAATCTTATTAGATTCCAGAACATAACCTTCATAACTTCCATATCTAATTACATCCCCTTTCACAGTACTCACATAACCTCACACATTGCCTTTCACATCCTCCTGACATTTGGACGACATTCCTCTGTGACTGGATCATGCAGCCCACCAAGAAACTCTGCATTCTGGCTGGACCAAAATTGTAATATATAGCACCTATCCTTGTGTATAAATGGCTATTTCCCTGTAGATTGTAAGCTTGTGAGCAGGGCCTTCCTACCTATATATCTGTCTGTTATTAGCCAGTTTTTTTCTATTAATGTTTCCAATTGTAAAGTGCATTGGAATATGCTGCGCTATATAAGATATTGTTAATAAATAAATAAGGATAATCCTGCGTGTGGCTAACACTTTAATGTCCACAACTACTAGGACACATAACAAGGGAATCAAAACAACCCAAAACAACGTTGCTATACCTAATCACTATAAATGTTGTTGGACATTGCTACTAGGGGCACTACAGCTGGGGGCATTTCTACTGGGACCACTACTACTGTGGGTACTACATCTGTGGGCATTGCTACAGGGGTCACTACATCTGGGGGCAATGCTACAGGGAGAACTATTGGCCAATTCAAGTGTTATAATCAAGGTAGTATAAATCTGTCAGCCAAGTGATGTTAATCTATCTGTATCACAATATATTGCCATCAGTGCCATTCTGCACCCGGCAATCCCCTGACCAGAAATCCTTGGGGAAGAAGGGAATCCAATAACCTCAAATTTCACTAATCAATTGTAATATCCATATTCAAAAAACTTTGACTGTATGCATCATATCGACCAACACCATCAAAAACATTGATGTCCTGATTGATGAAAGCAGAACCTAGTCACAATATGACCTATGTGTTGATTACATCCTAAATACACTATACATATAAATATATCCAAAACATCTGCTAACACAGGGCAAATAGTACTAAACCACATGTAAACAAGAACACATATTTAAAAGGTGTAAGGGTCTAGTAGACAGATAACCGTAAATCACTATAAGAAACAATGCAAGCCCAAGCTATCATTGAGGCCTTTGGGTTGTAAAGTCCCCAATTAATGAATTCAGTGGGATTCATGCTGGAGTAATTTCTGGGATCTATTACACCCTCTATTGGATAATGGAATGTGGTCGGTAATAATATAGTGGAGTGTTGCTAGATTGTGTCCAACTTGTGCAAAGTGTCTTGCGACAGGCTGGTCACTAGAAATTACTCCAGTGTGACTTCCACTGGGGGTGTTTTAGGGTTGCTCGGGGCATATAGTCACTGTAATTAGATTTGGCACCACTGTCATTGACAACTTTAATCATCCTGTTCTATTGGTTCCAGAGGCGACTGTTCTAGCATGATCTGTGATGTCAATAATTTATTAATTGGAGAAAAGACAGCTCAAAAGTGCTCTGATGTAGTAAATAGTCCCTAATTCCCCACTGCCTCTATTATACTGGTGCTGTGCATGGTGGCAGCTGTCTATGAGCTGGCCGTCACACTGGGGGCTGCCAATCATGTGTTATACACCAACTGACAATGCCAAGTGCCTAACACCCCTGCCTCAATCACCTTCCCACCACTGTTGGTGCCCTAATCAGGTAACCCAATGAAATCCCATTTACTGTTTTCCCCAATCACCTACCCCTGTAGTTTCCCTGACCAATTAGCACCGATCAGCTGTCTTCTCTGCTTATTCCCCCTCTGTTGCCCTGATCTACATCATCTGCTGATCCTCTGCTCCTCCATCTTCCCAAAGCTGACCTTGTGGTGAGTGCAGTGCAGTTGCAGCTACTGTCTCATCCTCTGGCAGAGGACCCCTGCTTCTTTGACTGTCCTAGTAGAGACTGATCCAGCTGCTGCCAGGAAGAAAAAAGGATACAGCAAATATGTACAACCCTTTTCTTGCCTCAGGTAAGCTCATGTTTCTCCTTCACTGTTATCATTATCATCTCTCCCCCATAGCTGCTCTTTCCAAATCAGCATCCCCACGTACAGTTGTCCTATTTTGAAATGCCCTTATGTACTGTTGTCCCTTATTGCAGCATCTCATGTATTGTTGTCCTGATCTGCACCCTCCTCGTGTATTGTTGTCCTGATCTGCACCCTCCTCATGTATTGTTGTCCTGATCTGCACCCTCCTCATGTATTGTTGTCCTGTTCTGCACCCTCCTCGTGTATTGTTGTCCTGTTCTGCACCCTCCTCGTGTATTGTTGTCCTGTTCTGCACCCTCCTCGTGTATTGTTGTCCTGTTCTGCACCTTCCTCGTGTATTGTTGTCCTGGTCTGCACCCTCCTCATGTATTGTTGTCCTATTCTGCACCCTCCTCATGTATTGTTGTCCTGGTCTGCACCCTCCTCATGTATTGTTGTCCTGTTCTGCAACCTCCTCATGTATTGTTGTCCTGTTCTGCACCCTCCTTAAGTATTGTTGTCCAGTTCTGCACCCTCCTCATGTATTGTTGTCCTGTTCTGCACCCTCCTCATGTATTGTTGTCCTGTTCTGCACCCTCCTCATGTATTGTTGTCCTGTTCTGCACCCTCCTCATGTATTGTTGTCCTGGTCTGCACCCTCCTCTTGTATTGTTGTCCAGTTCTGCACCCTCCTCATGTAATGTTGTCCAGTTCTGCACCCTCCTCATGTATTGTTGTCCTGTTCTGCACACTCCTCATGTATTGTTGTCCTGATCTGCACCCTCCTCATGTATTGTTGTCCTGATCTGCACCCTCCTCATGTATTGTTGTCCTGTTCTGCACCTTCCTCATGTTTTGTTGTCCTGTTCTGCACCCTCCTCATGTATTGTTGTCCTGTTCTGCACCCTCCTCATGTATTGTTGTCCTGTTCTGCACCCTCCTCATGTATTGTTGTCCTGTTCTGCACCTTCCTCATGTATTGTTGTCCTGTTCTGCACCCTCCTCAGGTATTGTTGTCCTGTTCTGCACCCTCCTCATGTATTGTTGTCCTGATCTGCACCCTCCTCATGTATTGTTGTCCTGTTCTGCACCCTCCTCAAGTATTGTTGTCCTGATCTGCACCCTCCTCATTGTACTGTTGTCCTGTTCTGCACCCTCCTCATGTATTGTTGTCCAGTTCTGCACCCTCCTCATGTAATGTTGTCCTGTTCTGCACCCTCCTCATGTATTGTTGTCCAGTTCTGCACCCTCCTCATGTATTGTTGTCCTGTTCTGCACCCTCCTCATGTATTGTTGTCCTGTTCTGCACCCTCCTCATGTATTGTTGTCCTGTTCTGCACCCTCCTCATGTATTGTTGTCCTGTTCTGCACCCTCCTCATGTATTGATGTCCAGTTCTGCACCCTCCTCATGTATTGTTGTCCTGTTCTGCACCCTCCTCATGTATTGTTGTCCTGTTCTGCACCCTCCTCATGTATTGATGTCCAGTTCTGCACCCTCCTCATGTATTGTTGTCCTGTTCTGCACCCTCCTCATGTATTGTTGTCCTGTTCTGCACCCTCCTCATGTATTGTTGTCCTGTTCTGCACCCTCCTCATGTATTGATGTCCAGTTCTGCACCCTCCTCATGTATTGATGTCCTGTTCTGCACCCTCCTCATGTATTGTTGTCCTGTTCTGCACCCTCCTCATGTATTGTTGTCCTGTTCTGCATCCTCCTCATGTATTGTTGTCCTGTTCTGCACCCTCCTCATGTTTTGATGTCCAGTTCTGCACCCTCCTCATGTATTGTTGTCCTGTTCTGCACCCTCCTCACGTATTGTTGTCCTGTTCTGCACCCTCCTCATGTATTGTTTTCCTGTTCTGCACCCTCCTCATATATTGTTGTCCAGTTCTGCACCCTCCTCATGTATTGTTGTCCTGTTCTGCACCCTCCTCATGTATTGTTGTCCTGTTCTGCACCTTCCTCATGTATAGTTGTCCTGATCTGCACCCTCCTCATGTATTGTTGTCCAGTTCTGCACCTTCCTCATGTATTGTCCAGTTCTGCACCTTCCTCATGTATTGATGTCCAGTTCTGCACCCTCTTCATGTATTGTTGTCCAGTTCTGCACCCTCCTCATGTATTGTTGTCCTGTTCTGCACCCTCCTCATATATTGTTGTCCTGTTCTGCACCCTCCTCATATATTGTTGTCTTGTTCTGCTCCTTCCTCATGTATTGTTGTCCTGTTCTGCACCCTCCTCATGTATTGTTGTCCTGTTCTGCACCCTCCTCATGTATTGTTGTCCTGTTCTGCACCCTCCTCATGTATTGTTGTCCTGTTCTGCACCCTCCTCATGTATTGATGTCCAGTTCTGCACCCTCCTCATGTATTGTTGTCCAGTTGTGCACCCTTCTCATGTATTGTTGTCCTGATCTGCACCCTCCTCATGTATTGTTGTCCTGTTCTGCACCTTCCTCATGTATTGTTGTCCTGTTCTGCACCCTCCTCATGTATTGTTGTCCTGATCTGCACACTCCTCATGTATTGTTGTCCTGTTCTGCACCCTCCTCATGTATTGATGTTCTGTTCTGCACCATCCTCATGTATTGTTGTCCAGTTCTGCACCCTCCTCATGTATTGTTGTCCTGTTCTGCACCCTCCTCATGTATTGTTGTCCAGTTCTGCACCTTCCTCATGTATTGATGTCCAGTTCTACACCTTCCTCATGTATTGTTGTCTAGTTCTGCACCCTCCTCATGTATTGTTATCCTGTTCTGCACCCTCCTCATGTATTGTTGTCCTGTTCTGCACCCTCCTCATGTATTGTTGTCCTGTTCTGCACCCTCCTCATGTATTGTTGTCCTGTTCTGCACCCTCCTCATGTATTGTTTTCCTGTTCTGCACCCTCCTCATGTATTGTTGTCCAGTTCTGCACCCTCCTCATGTATTGTTGTCCAGTTCTGCACCATCCTCATGTATTGTTGTCTAGTTCTGCACCCTCCTCATGTATTGTTGTCCTGTTCTGCACCCTCCTCATGTATTGATGTCCAGTTCTGCACCCTCCTCATGTATTGTTGTCCTGTTCTGCACCCTCCTCATGTATTGTTGTCCTGTTCTGCACCCTCCTCATGTATTGTTGTCCTGTTCTGCACCCTCCTCATGTATTGATGTCCAGTTCTGCACCCTCCTCATGTATTGATGTCCTGTTCTGCACCCTCCTCATGTATTGTTGTCCTGTTCTGCACCCTCCTCATGTATTGTTGTCCTGTTCTGCATCCTCCTCATGTATTGTTGTCCTGTTCTGCACCCTCCTCATGTTTTGATGTCCAGTTCTGCACCCTCCTCATGTATTGTTGTCCTGTTCTGCACCCTCCTCACGTATTGTTGTCCTGTTCTGCACCCTCCTCATGTATTGTTTTCCTGTTCTGCACCCTCCTCATATATTGTTGTCCAGTTCTGCACCCTCCTCATGTATTGTTGTCCTGTTCTGCACCCTCCTCATGTATTGTTGTCCTGTTCTGCACCTTCCTCATGTATAGTTGTCCTGATCTGCACCCTCCTCATGTATTGTTGTCCAGTTCTGCACCTTCCTCATGTATTGTCCAGTTCTGCACCTTCCTCATGTATTGATGTCCAGTTCTGCACCCTCTTCATGTATTGTTGTCCAGTTCTGCACCCTCCTCATGTATTGTTGTCCTGTTCTGCACCCTCCTCATATATTGTTGTCCTGTTCTGCACCCTCCTCATATATTGTTGTCTTGTTCTGCTCCTTCCTCATGTATTGTTGTCCTGTTCTGCACCCTCCTCATGTATTGTTGTCCTGTTCTGCACCCTCCTCATGTATTGTTGTCCTGTTCTGCACCCTCCTCATGTATTGTTGTCCTGTTCTGCACCCTCCTCATGTATTGATGTCCAGTTCTGCACCCTCCTCATGTATTGTTGTCCAGTTGTGCACCCTTCTCATGTATTGTTGTCCTGATCTGCACCCTCCTCATGTATTGTTGTCCTGTTCTGCACCTTCCTCATGTATTGTTGTCCTGTTCTGCACCCTCCTCATGTATTGTTGTCCTGATCTGCACACTCCTCATGTATTGTTGTCCTGTTCTGCACCCTCCTCATGTATTGATGTTCTGTTCTGCACCATCCTCATGTATTGTTGTCCAGTTCTGCACCCTCCTCATGTATTGTTGTCCTGTTCTGCACCCTCCTCATGTATTGTTGTCCAGTTCTGCACCTTCCTCATGTATTGATGTCCAGTTCTACACCTTCCTCATGTATTGTTGTCTAGTTCTGCACCCTCCTCATGTATTGTTATCCTGTTCTGCACCCTCCTCATGTATTGTTGTCCTGTTCTGCACCCTCCTCATGTATTGTTGTCCTGTTCTGCACCCTCCTCATGTATTGTTGTCCTGTTCTGCACCCTCCTCATGTATTGTTTTCCTGTTCTGCACCCTCCTCATGTATTGTTGTCCAGTTCTGCACCCTCCTCATGTATTGTTGTCCAGTTCTGCACCATCCTCATGTATTGTTGTCCTGTTCTGCACCCTCCTCATGTATTGTTGTCCTGTTCTGCACCCTCCTCATGTATTGTTGTCCAGTTCTGCACCTTCTTCATGTATTGTTGTCCTGTTCTGCACCCTCCTCATGTATTGTTGTCCTGTTCTGCACCCTCCTCATGTATTGTTGTCCTGTTCTGCACCTTCCTCATGTATTCATGTCCAGTTCTGCACCCTCCTCATATATTGTTGTCCAGTTCTGCACCCTCCTCATGTATTCTTGTCCTGTTCTGCACCCTCCTCATGTATTGTTGTCCTGTTCTGCACCCTCCTCATGTATTGTTGTCCTGTTCTGCACCCTCCTCATTTATTGATGTCCAGTTCTGCACCATCCTCATGTATTGTTGTCCAGTTCTGCACCCTCCTCATGTATTGTTGTCCTGTTCTGCACCCTCCTCATGTATTGATGTCCAGTTCTGCACCCTCCTCATGTATTGTTGTCCTGTTCTGCACCCTCCTCATGTATTGTTGTCCTGTTCTGCACCCTCCTCAAGTATTGATGTCCAGTTCTGCACCCTCCTCTTATATTGTTGTCCAGTTCTGCACCTTCCTCATGTATTGTTGTCCAGTTCTGCACCCTCCTAATGTATTGTTGTCCAGTTCTGCACGACTTCATGTACTGTTTTCTCCTTCTTCATATACTGTTGTCACCCCTTGTCCTGTTATAAATGTGTAACAGCTCCCAACATCTTGTCATCATTGTGCTGCACAACCTATGTCTAGTCATCACAGATATGATCCTATCATTGCTGCCCTGCTATACCTTTATCACTATTGTATTCTCTATTATTTATTAATGCCTAGCATCTTGTTTAGTCATTACTGTCCTGCACCCCCATATCTAGTATTTACTGCCCTGTAACCCATAAAATTAAAGAATAGTTGATGGGCAGAGGTTGGTGTGGGATGGAAAAGACGGTTGGCAAAGGGTGACATGTGAGGGAAAATCTGGTGGGCTCGGGTGGTTTTGTCAATTCTTTGTACATTTTAAAGCATAAAAATAAAGATGTGTCCACATACATCTATCCTACATGTGCTACAAGTCACATTTCACATAACGTATGAGCGTCATGCGACTAGCTATCACTGAGTGTGAATAGGACACACATGCCTGTCTTTATTCTGTTTTTGACTGCTGTTATATCTGCATGCATGAAATTATGTTACAGTGTTAGTTGCTGTAACACTGTAATATAGCATTTTGAATGCAGATACAGCAGCAGCCACACTCAGAATATAGGCATAAATCAGGGGGAGACAGACCAGTGCTGATGGGGGGGTGATGACTAAGGAAGAGTGGATGCAGGAGTCAGATCAGCACAGATGGAGGGGTAGACAGAGCAGTCCATTTGTGGGAAAGAAAGAGCAGAATGAATGGGATGAGTCAGAAGTTACAGTATGTTAATGGGAGAAGACAGAGAGGCATGCATGTTGGGCCTGTAACTTGTGTTTTATAGTTGCATATACTGCATGTGTGTATTCCAGTGAGCACACAAATCTGTGAATTAGAAGTGACAGCAATCTCACTTTGTGAAAGTGCTGAATCTACAGTTAACCACAGGGTATGATGGGCTACCATATCTATAATGTGCAAGAAACACTTCCATTAAAGCACCAGAATTTCAATGTTTTTGGGAATTTGAGTTTAAGAGTTACAACAGGTTTCTGAAATTTGTGATCATGTGTAAGAAGCCTTAATGAAATATGTAAAACTGTAAGTTTTTTTTTTTGTCTATGGAATTCAATATGTAGACAATAGTGATTGGACACCCCCAGATTCAGCTGGTTTGACATGGGTCCACTAGTTGTAAAGTATGGTCACATTAACTCTGAAAAGTATAAAGATGTGCTCGATAACATTGTTGCAGTTCTATGGAAATAACAAATGTTTTTATCGGTATGATAATGCCACCTGTCATGTTTCCAGGGTGATGCTGGACTGGTGTACACAAAATTCAGTAAGCCAGATGGACTTGCCAGCTCAGAGTCCAGATTTAAACCCCATTGAGAAAAACTAGGAAGAATTGGAGTGACGGGTGCATTCTAGGCCACCTCGACCATCTTTAGTATCAAAGTTGGTAACTGTACTCAAGGCAGAATAGAAAAACAAAGCACCTGCTGTTGTAGGGGAACCTGTGGACAATTTGCCAAGAGTCTGCAGTAATTACTGCATGGGGTGGACCTACAAGGCACTGACTCAATAAAATATTTGATCTAATTGCTATATATATATATATATATATATATATATATATATATATATATATAGTCTATACTCATATATATACATTGCAAAACCAATGGCTGGGGTGTCTCACTGTCTCCTTTTCCAGTATTCAGATTTATAAAAAAAGTAAAGGGGCATTTGCGAGAAATTCAACAATGACAGCAGAACTGTATTCCTCACATATTCAGAATGATTTTGATGTTTCTGTCAGTATGTTAGCTTCATTAAGAAGTACAACCTCTCACCAGGGTAACCATAAGGTCTCAAATAGCAGCACAAATGGGATGTAGTCATGAAACTGGCAGCAGTGAGGCCATTGGTCTCAATCCCTGGTGCTGGAATCCCGACAAGGGACTTAAAATAGGCATCAAAATATGGATGACTATCTTAATCCCAACACCAGAATCCAGGAAGATGTGTAATATAAACAGAGGTAAGCCAGGGCACCCTTATTGTTAGTCGCAGGGGAGGGTTTGGTTTAGGTAAGTTAGCGTGGTTAAGGTTAGATTTTTTGGGGGGTAGAAAGGGCCAGGGACAAGGGTTAGGTTCAGGCACCAATGTGGGGGGTTTAGAGTTAGGCATTAAGGGGGGAGGGTTAAGTTTAGGCATGAAGAGGGGGGGTTAGGTTTAAGCACAAACGGGAATAGTTAGGGTTAGGCTACAAGAAGGGAGGGTTAGGGTTATGGAGAGAAGTGGAAAAGGTAAGTATACTTACTTGACCCGTGTCATGATACCAACAATCGCTATGCCGCTGTCGGTATTGTGACAGAAGGCATCCTGACAGCCAGCATTACATACTGATTCTGCACAAACATCCCCTTTTCCATATATATTACCAGCATCTATTTCAATCAGCAGCTTTTGGTGATACCTATGTGTTCCACAGTGGAACACATGACATCACTACTGTGCTTCAAGAAACTTTATTACTCATCTTACAAAGAACATAGTCCTTTTTGAACAGGTTCAGTTATCCCCAGGACACTACAAAGACCTGATATACTCTGCAATTTGTATACAGCTGTAGCCACACAGCAGTTTTCTCACATAGGGATGAAGGCAATGCAGATGATTAAATGCAGATAGAGTTTAAGGGCACAGATTCCTGCCCATGAGAAGATAAGTCTGCAGGTAAAGTATGATATTTCTGCAGAGATGCTGATTGTGCCTTTTGTGCTGGAGGTGGAGGAACTTTTCAAAAAGTAGATATGTGCATAGACCCCTTGTTTTGGTTTTGATACTAATTCCTCTTTGTGTTTTGGTGTTGGCTAAACCAGCCTCAAGTGTTTTAGTTTGAATTCAATTTTAGTTTTGGATTTCTTTAAAAATGTATAGAAGCAGCTAAAATCTTTGAATTTGGACCTGCTTTTGTTCCTTTAGTATTATTAATATCAATAACATTCATTTCAAGTCAATTTTTTCTACCTTACAGCACCTGAAATCATGAGGCCAGGACTTAAATGCAATCCAAAACACACAAGACCTGGTTTTTAAACCTGAGATCCAAATTGTGAGAACTCGGTTCTACTCATAACCTCAAAGAGACTCTGGACTGGGACTTGATTTGACATGACACCCCTAAGTTCAGGCATGTTCATATTTCAGGAAAACTGAACCACACATTTCTATCAAAAAGCAGCTAGACATTTGTTACCTGCAACCTGCCACTGCTGGTGAAGGGGATATACAGGGTCAACATCCCCAATAGACAAGGTGCTGGCATTCTCATATAACCCTGCCTTGGAAACCTGCAGAATCCTCCTGCTGCTGGGCACTGGTGGGTCACTCAGGTATGGTCACTTTGTTTTTACTGAACACCATCCACGGGCAGGATGTGTAATGCCACAGCTTCACCAGCTCAGGGCTCCTTTACCAGCACATAACCCTGCAGCCTTCTCCCAACAAGGAATACCTGCTTCTGCTGGTCAAGGTGTCTGGGGGCAGGGAATCCACGGCTAATGGGAACACCCACCTACAGCTTATGGTCCGTGTACTTGAGGAGGCATAAATCAGCATCCCCAAGCCCAGCATTGTTTCCATGTTAATGATGGAGGTGGGACAGTTTGCACTGACCACACTGACCCCCTTTATTCTGCTGTTAGTAGACACAGAGAGTCTGATAGAGCAAGTATTGCCTTTGCAAAGCTAGCAGCTTTGCAATTGAACTCCTTGTAGATATGTTAATGCACAGGAGGCATCAGACCTCCTGCTGCATTACTTATCAGAGCTGCATTGTACAACACAGCAGCAGATATTTTGAGGGAACAACGGCCGGTTAAAGTGACCCATGGATTCATGCAAGCAGACTGCCGCAAATGAGAGGAAGAGGCCTGGAAATATCCATCAGCCAACAGAGATCTTGGTCTATTCCTTCCTCCCCAACCACAGTGACATGCCTCCATTTTGGGAAACAGAGGCCATCACCACCTCCTCCCTGCCCACAAATGGCAGTAGACTGTCAGTCAGTGACAGTCTACTGCCAGTCTTCATGAGAGATTGGAGACCCGTTCTACACATGTGCAGAATGTGTCAAGTGCCTGTGCAGATTCCCAATCATCAGGAATCTGCTTTCAGCAGTGCACTAGCTTTCATGCTGTGAAAGAGATCCCAGTGGCTAATTTATGTATGCCCATGAAGTGCTGATTAAATAGTCAGATATGCCAGCATTTGCTTAGCCGTCCCTGTTACCTCCCCCATACGGTGACAACCTGTCATTCACTTTGAAATTGAATCTTCTTTGTGAGTGTAGTATCAAACCAATCGCTGAGTATGCACAGTGCAGCATTCATTTACAGCAATGACAAACAATTGCGGGATCTGTGTAAATATTAGCATTGTACACATCTCTGAATCAGGCACTGAATGTCGAAAAACTTTTGATATAAATTAGGGATGAGCAGGTTTGGATCTCGGAGATCCAAACCCACCCGAACTTAGGGGAGGATCCTAGTCAGATCAGAGTTGGCTAGGGTTTTCCCGCCTGACTCGGATCTGAAAATGAGGCAAAATTTCATCATCCCAATGTCGTATTCTCAAAGGTTTTGGATTCTATAAAGGTCCTACGATCGCTGCCATTTTTTATTCTGGCTGTGGAGATTGAAGATGGAGTGAGCTGGGAGCTGTGTTATGCTGTTTTGTTCTGTGCATAGGGGCTGGCTACTGTTGTGTCAGGGGCTGGCTGTTTATGTACATATGTGCATAGGGGCTGTCTAAGCTACTGTAGTGTCAGCAGCTGGCTGGGTTGGATGTTGTCCATATACTGGGGCTGGCTTGCTTTTGTCCTATCCACTCCATAGGGGCTGACTGTTGTTCAAAATATCCATATATACTGGGGCTGGTTGGTTGTTGTCCTATCTACTCCATAGGGGCTGGCTGGCTGTTGTCTATAGGGGCTGGATGGCTGTGCTGATGTGTTGTCCAGGGAGTGCTCTGTCCATCAGGGGTGTTATTAACACCCAGTGTAAAATAATAAATTATTTTATTTTTATTTCTGTATGTGCACACCTGTTAGCCACACTTATCAGCAAAGCAGGTGTGCAGGGGTGCCATGCTACCTGTGTCTCATTTATCAAGGGGTTGCTGCCACGTTCAGGGGTGCTCTTCATCTCCAGTGTGAAAAAAATAAAATACATTTTTTTGTGTTTGCATGTTAGCCTGCCACACAAAACTAGTGTGAAAATGAAAACTTTTTTTGGTGTGTGTGCGTGTTAGCCACAAAATTAGTGAAAAATTAAAAACAATTTTTAGTGTGTGCATGTGGCTGTTAGCCACACCACAATTGAGAAAATAAAAACTTGTTTTTTGTGTGTGCATAATTGCATATTAGCCACATCACCAGTGTGAAAATAAAAACAATTTTTTGATGTGTGCCTGTTAGCCTGACACACCACCACTGTGAAAATAAAAAGTATTTTTGTGTGTATGTGTTAGCCACATTTATCTGCAATGTAGGTGTGCAGGGGTGCTGTGCTGCCTTTGTCATTTATCCAGAGTCTGCTGCCTCATCTGGGTGCTTTCCCTCCCAAGTGCCCCAAAAATGTATTCAATCAAACAATCAATCAATCTTTTTGTTGTGTGTGTATGTCAGGGGTGCTGTCTGTGTTGTTTATCAAGAGGCTGCAGCATCATTTGAGTGCTCCCTCCCAAGTGCCAACAAAAAATGTATTCAATCAATCAATCTATTATTTGTGTGTGTGCACATTAGCCATGGCACCACAAAATGCCTCTGCTGAGATTTGCATAAACATTTTCAAAAGTGAAATTAGAGGATATGGTATAAAAAATGGAATAAAGCAGATAAAACTGCATACTCTGATTATAGTGTCCCCACTACCAGTACCTACCCATGGTCCCTCTACCTGAATTTCAGCGAGTTTAAGGGGCATCTCCATGCAACCGTATTCCAGAATGCAGCTGCTCTTCCTGTAGCCCATGTCAGAAGATGTGTAGGTGGCGTGGTGATGATATGGACTAAAATGGAGCTCACATCCACAAAAGTGGACAATGCATCCCAAAATTAATATGGAGCAAAGCTGTAATTTATACACAACACAGGATGGGATGACGATATAGGCTTGGGATATGGTATAATCTGGGGTGATGTATACATCATCTTCTTCACAGAATATTTATTTGTCCCCACTGGAATCCACCATTACAGGTGCCTCTGTAATTTTTGCATGTAATTGACGGTAAATGTCTTTCTCATAGAATGTGTAGTTAATTTTGATCGGCATCATCTTTTCCACATTTTGGGGAAGTAGTCTCAGGCTGATCACTTTCAAAGTTCCCAGCTATGCTGAAATTGAAAACTCTTTCTGAGTACACACTTGAAGGTGGGCAGCTCAAGTAAAGCAAAGGCAGTTTTGTGTAAGGGCCTCCAAATTGCCTCTTTTACCTGTCAGTAGTTATTTGCATCTCTTCAAATCTGTGTCCGTTGGGAAACAAAAACAAAGTCTTCATCCCTTCTGGGATGAAAATCCACTCCCAGCAGCAGACATGGCACTCAAGACACAACGTAAGACTTACAACCTTTGACAAAGCTGGGAGTTACCTAGCAAAACGTGTGTGTAGCACCTTTACTTCACTGGGAATACTGGATTACCACTCAGCATTCTGTGGACGTATTGTGACCTGAACCAGACTCCTGGACATTGCTGTTTCTTTTCCACCCAAAAGTGGCTACTGGCTGGAGTATAAGCACCAAAGTCTCCAGGGAAATTATTCTCCCACACCACTCCAGGGGATTTACCAGAGTGAGATTGCTCTTCCACTCATTGAGATGGACCCTCGGCATTGTGAGTTGGTATGAGAATATACACTTCATTTGGACATACCACCAAGCCATAACAAATTGCTATTCATATCCAAGGAGTCACATAGGAACAGGACAATTCTATCACTTAATAAATCCACTGAACATCCAGATTAGGATTTAGGGTGCATAATGTCAAATGTTTGTTTAATTGCTGCATATGTGTTTAGACTGCATATAGATGAAATTGTATTTTAATTCAATAGAAAATAAATTGTTTTAATTTGTTTACATTACACTTCATCTGGTCATAATTCAACAACTAAAACATCCTAAATTCTAGCACTGTTCACATTTTTGCCTTTCTTAAATTAATGTTGGGGTTGACTACCCTATTTTATACAGCTGCTGTGGGAAAAGCACCTATTAGAGTGCCTGTTCTAGAAAATATCTTCATATCTTCCTTTCTGCCACAATGTAAGTCTTAAACCTTAAATATTAAATGTTGCACTTGCTACTCTGTTCCGCTTGTCCACAGTGTCTGCTCCAATTAAGTGGACAATGGGTATAATGGCAATTTGAACTGAAGTCCATTAAATAACTATGTTTTCTTTAATACCCCTGTACAGGTTGGGAAATGCCAGTATGGAAGGTTTGCAAAGGATTATTTAAGTAAATTGTTTTTGGAAAGCACTTTTACTTGTCCCCTTCTGGGATGCAAATCCACTCCTAGCCACAGAAGCAGGCACAGGAGTCTCAAGAAAGACACAACAAAAGGCCTTTAATCAGGGGTAGCCAACCTTGGTCCTCGAGAGCTACTAACAGTTCACATTTTCCATACCACCTAGCTGATGCACAAGTGTATTCATTACTCACCAACATATTTGGAAAATCCACAGGTGGAGATAATTATTTATTACACTTGTGATTCTGTGAGGAGACCTGGAAAACATGCACTGTTGGCAGCTCTAGAGGACCAGAATTGGCTACCCCTGCCTTAAATCATAGATCTAATGCTTGTCCACATATTTGTGCTATTTAAGTGGCACTTTGAGGCCACTAACTAACTGTTTTTGTAATGTCCTTGTACAGGTTGGGAAAAGTTCAATGTCTTTCTGGTCATTTCTGGTATGAAAATCAACTCCTAGCAGCATAAGTTGGCACAGGATTCTCAAGAAAGACACAACCTTAAGGGGTAAATTTAATTTACTAAAGTGAGAGTTTTAAGAAGTGAGTTTTAGAAGTGATATTGCTTGCCCATAGAAAATAATCACATTCTAGCTATTATCTTCTAGAAAGTGATGTTAAGTAGAATCTGAATGGTTGTTTTGGGCAACATCACTTCTAAAATGCACTTCTAAAAACTCTCACTTTAGTAAATTAAATGTACCCCTTAATATCTTTGTGCTGGTTAAGTGGCAGTTTGGAAGCCACTAACTAACTATGTTTTTTTTATGTCCCTGTACAGGAGGGATATGCTTTTTTATGTGGAAAGCAATAGTAGAAGTCTTCCTGGTCCCCTTCTGGGATGAGAAAATCCACTCCAAGCAGCAGGCATGTTGCTCAATGATTCTTCTGGAGCAAGGACTGAAGTGATTGAGTAAAATATTATTTTGTAAACGCCTCCTCCCCACCACTTCTCCCTCATAAATTTACTTTTAAATAAAAAAATCTAATTAAATTTACTACCAAACCATTCCTGTCCCTACCTTCAATTACATACATACTCCAACTCCCTTAGGCCTCTCTTGAATAATAGAAACATTGTTTTCTGATGTGCTATGTTGGCAGTTGAACTGCCATGTTTTTGTGCCACCCACTGCTGCCACATAGCTTAGTCAGCCAGCTAGCTTGGTGCAAGTTTTGGGCCTAAACTGGATGAAAACAAAAAAGTAAGCTGTGAGGTGGTCAAAATTGACTGGAAACGAGTGGAAATAAATGTTATTGAGGTTAATAATACTGTAGTAACAAAAACAGGCCCATTTTATGTGATTTTAGCTGTGTTTATGATTTTTTAAGAAAAATTCCTGATCCAAAACCAAGACCGAAAAACAAAACAAGGAGGTGAGGTTTTGGCAAAACCAGGGGAGATCCTTTACCAGGGGAGATCCAGATCCAAAACCAAAACATGTGGGTTGGCACACATCTCTGATATGCAGCCCCTCAAACACCATGCCCCCTCTACAGACTTTTAATGACTGTCTGCTGTTTATTCGATTCAGCCTTAATAGAAAGAAACAACCATGCTCTTATAAAGTCACCCATATGCGGGTACAGTCAGGGCTGGTGCTAGACTTCTAGGCATCCTAGGCAAAACTTCTGCATGCACCACTCCCCCCCTGTACTCATTTAGCCCATCAGATGAAAATGACTTTGCACAGGTGGAGTGGCAGATAAGTTTTGTAATATATATATATATATATATATATATATATATATCCCACAAAGTCATTTTCACCTGAGGGGCTAAATGAGTATGAAGAGGTGGTGCAGGCAAGTATGTCTACACACATATATATATATATCATGCACCCCATGTGTAAACTCATTTATAATAACAAACTGTGTCAGCTGCCTTTTTAGTAGTATGATAGAAGCTACATTTGGTGACTGCCTTGCCTTTAAAAGCCATTAGCTGGCAGGTGAGCTTTAAACCTGGTAACATTTTTTCAGTTTAAACTATGTGATAGCAGCTACCAGGTTTCCATCAGTGTGACAGATAGTGTAGGACCTGCAGAGAAGTGAGGTCCTGAGATGTGGGCTGCAGGCTTAAATGATCTAAAACCCCATTATTTATACATTATTGTGAGTGTTTAAACATGGTGAGTGCTGAGTTTTCTGATTATATATATATATATATATATATATATATATACACACACACACATACACAGTATCAGGGGCATAACAAAATCTTTTTGGGCCCCATAGCAACATTTTTAAGGGGCCCCCCTAACTTAGGTCTTACAAAATGCCCACAGAAGTATTTCCCCTAAAACACCACATGCCCACTGTAATGGTGCCCCTTATGCAGTGCCCCCAGCAGTAATAATGCCCCCTGTAGTAGTGCCCACAGTAGTATTGACCCCAGCAGTGCCCAAAGTAGTAAGGGCCCCTGTAATGTCCCCATTTGTAATACCCTTGTAGTGTCCCCAGTAGTAGTGCTCCCTGCAGTGTCCCAGTAGTAAAGCCCATTGAAGTGCCCCCAGTAGTAAAGACCCCTGTAGTCCCACCAGTAGTAAGGCCCCTGTAGTGCCCCCAGTAGTAACACCCCCGTAGTAAGGCTCCTGTAGAGCTCACAGTAGTGCCCCCAATAGTAATGCCCCTATAGTGCCACCAGTAGTGCGACCCCTGTAGTGCCGCCAGTAGTGCGGCCCCTTTAGTGCCACCAGTAGTGTGGCCCCTGTAGTGCAGCCAGTAGTGTGGCCCTTGTAGTGCCGTAAGTAGTAAGCACCAAGATGTGTACACATAAAAAAACAATACTTACCTTAAAACCCACTCCAGTGCCTGCTGCTGTCCGTCCCTGGTGCCCGCTGCTTGGAACTATGGGAGTGACATCATAATGTCACTCCCATAGTGCACTGCGGGACCCGGAACACGTTGCTCAGGAGTGAGCTCCATCCTCCGGATGCTGCTGGTACCAGGGGATGGGGTGGGGGGTGAGAAGTAGCCGGTCACTCACTGGTAACACAATCTCAGTGGGAACCCGGCAAATGGGGGAGGTGCAATCATGTACCCTCTAGTGGCCATGCCCCTAGGAAGCTGCCTAAGGTTCCCTAGTGGAAGCGCCGGCCCTGAACACAGTGACACATGAGTATAATGGTGCTAAGGTTGCTTAAATGTGTGCTACAGTAATTGTGCTGTATTACTTGGTCTGTTGACCATATGAGGCAATACATTTTTTGGCACTTCTTGCATAGGTATCAGGTGAGGTGGTGCTGAATCTGTTTTGGGCTGGATATATACTGTATATATATATATATATATATATATATATATATATATATATAGTCCTAGTCAAAAGTTTGGACACACCTACTCATTCAATATTTGTTTTTTTTTTAATTATTTTCAACATAGTAGATTAATACTGAAGATATCAAAACTATGAAAGAACACATATGGAATTATGCTTAATATTTTAAATTCCTCAAAGTAGCCCCCTTTTGCTTTGGTGACAGCTTTGCACACTCTTGGCATTCTCTCAACCAGCTTCTATTGAAAGCCCTTGAGGAATTAATTATAGATCGCCATACCATGAAAGCACTAGTAATTAACCATCCTTTGGTACCAATGCTTTACTCCCTGCCCAAAATACTTAAGGACATGAACAATTCACCAAGCCATCTGATAATCTCCGCTAGGAACTCTATTTATTCTACTATTGCCAAATATTTGGACTTTTTTCTACAGCCTATTTCTCAATCACATGAGACATTTCTGAAGGACACCACAGATTTTTTACTTAAATTACAGGGTCTAACTGATTTATCAGAATCCTATTTGCTGTATAGACATAATTAGTCTATACACCAATATACCGCATAAACAGGGTTTAGATGCAGTTTGTTCCATATTGCTTAACAACAGTGATTATAGAGATCCTGATTTGTTATTCTTTTTGTGCTTATTGGAGAAGACATTGACATGCATTTTTTTCTATTTTTATGGAGCTTTCTACTTGTAACTCCAGGGGTGCGCAATGGGCTCTAATGTGGCCCCTGCTTTTGTAAATGCCTATATGTTTCAGGATGAGCATAGACTGTTTTTGTTGAATAAGGCTTTTTCTGTGAAATTGTTGTTCTACACCTGCTACATTGACTACATGTTTGTCTTGTGGGCGGGTGATAAGAACCAAATCCAGACAGTTATGCATGACATCAATCAGATGGATGAAACAATTAAATTCACCTATAGTTGTGATAATATGTCAACTAATTATCTGGATTTTAACATCTGTAAATGTGAGGCGGGTGTGGTCACCAGCCTCTTTACTAAACCTTCTGACAGTAATACCCTGCTACATGCTAGTAGCTATCAACCCACAGCCATGAAAAATTGTCTCCTCTTTTCACAGTTCCTTCGTATAAGACGTATAGCAAGCAATGCTGATGATGCGGTGTCACAGATGGACCTGATACTCAACAAATGTTTGACTAGAGGCTATCCTTTTAAAGAGTTAGAGGCAGCAAAATTTAGGGCTTTAAATATTATGCGAGAGGAGACTTTGAAAAAGAAAGATAAACTCAGGGAAGATATCTATCCTCTTATTACTGAATATACCAATGTCAGTGCGATTGTGATGAATATTTAAAAAATATTCTGGCCACTTATTCAGTATGATAAAAAATTTTCAACTACTACCTTGTTTCAAAATTGATAAAAACTTGAGGGACTGTTTGATCAAAAATTATGTAACTGACAAACCTGAGAACTCCCAACATTTCCTCTCTTATGCTTGCTATACACGGGACAATTGATAAATTGATTTGGGCAGTTTCTACAGGTTGGACAGACCAATCATTTGAAAATAGTTGTATTTTGAGTCTTCTGCAACCCCGATGCACTTCTACACCATCGTCTAGTTGGATCGCAGATCAGATGGTTTTGCAGAGAGATCTCAACTGTTCGTGTAGGAATCGACACACATTATGTGATGTGATTGATCAAATCGTATGGTCTTATGTGAAATAGTTGCATTTTAAATACAAATTGTCCTGTATCTGAAGGGAATAATTTTCAAGGCAAATCAAACAACTGATCTGACCAACTTTTGAATCTCACCGTGTACAGCCACCTTAAGAAACCTGCCTCATATCGATGCATGGGATGTATGACGAGCTGTTACCTAGAAGTTGGAGCATTTTTTCCCCACCCTCATCAAGGAACTAACATTCCTATCGAACATGAGCTAACATGCTCTAGAAAATATGTTATTTATTGACTAAATGCCCGTGCATCTTGCCAATGTGAGCAAGACAATCAGCCCCTGTAAGAATAAAGCAGACTAGCACTAGAGGGGAGAATCAGTGACCAAACCTGTCGCACAACATTTTGTAACTGCAATACATAGTCTGGTGACACTTAAATACAAACTTATAGATCATGTACCACCATCTTTTAGAGTTGGGGATAGAGCAAAAAGTATTTTGCGGTTGGAAGAATTTTGGATTCACGGCCTAAATACTGTATCTCCAGGGAGCCTAAAATAGCATCTAAATTTGGCTTGTTTCTCATAAATCTAATTAATAATATTATCACCCTTATGTCTCTGTAGCCACTTATATATGCTTTTTTATGACCTGCTATAATACTTGCCACTTGTTGCTATTTTTAAGATGCTGCCATTGAGAATTTGCTTGTCTATATTTAGTGTCGAAGCCGGATAATTGGCTGAGACAAAATCTGTTGGTATTAAAATCTGCACGATGCCATTTTGCGAATGGCAACAAGATGTAATTTTGCGAATGGACGCCCAGTGCCATTTTAGCAAATCTCACACATTATAATACATACAGCGATGCTATTACTTAGCGTCATGCGATTCCCACGCAATAGAACAATGTTAAAAGTACTCATTATATAAATACATACTTGTACTAAAACATATAATATGAACAACCCTGCAAAACATGTACCACGGTGTACTCCACAAACACATAGTCGCACAACGCTAACTAGCGTCTTTTCTTAATTTCCTAACACTTACACTTTGCACACTTACATAGGAAGGTTCCCTAGCATTAAGGTTATATCCGAGGGTTTATTCATTATTAATTATATAATCAAGCGACAGTATTTAAGATCTCAGCCCCACACTCGGGGCTGTTTAAGGTACTTAAGGCGAGTTCTTTTTATACGATGTTGGCTTGACTAAATATTACAATAAAACTGATATGTTGCATTTTAAATGTACCTCTGCTGTGAAGTCCGTGGAGTGCTGCACCTTACCACCTGTATGTATGTGTATATATATATATATATATATATATATTTTTTATCACACAAACTCAGCACTCACTTGCTTTTCAAACTGCAACTCCTTTGAATGCAGGGAATGTTTGTTCCAAAATATTGCAATAGTTTGTTAAACTGGCCATCACTTTATGTTCATTCCGATCTAGCCAGTCCCTACACTGATACTCAGATAAATGGTCTTGGTCTGCAACCTTTGGCTTAAGCTTGCATATATTTTAACCATGAATATGGGTCCTGGCTTAAAGAGACAGGACCACACCCAGGGAAATCAATTGATAAGCAACTGGAGATAGACAAAAAAAGTTTGTATTACATTTGAAAAACATGGTGCCCTAGAAGGTGTGACCAGAAAAGTTAAATAAATGACAGGCTTAATCCACGGCACTCAACCATCTGGGGTGCCCTTGGTATGTGAACACACCATCTACATAAAAAATATCATACAAACTCGGCACTCACTTGCTTTTCAAACTGCAACTCCTTTGAATACAAGGAATGTTGGTTGAAAAATATTGCAATAATTTGTTAAGCTGACCACTACTTCACGGACATTCCCATCTGGCCAGTCCCTACACTGATTCTCAGTTAAATGATCTTGTTCTGCCACCTTTGACTCAAGCTTGCATACATTTTAAATATGAATATGTGTCCTGGCTTAAAGAGACATCAATTATTAAGCACCTGGGAGATAAACAAAATAAGTTTATCTTACATTTGAAAAACAGGGTGCCCTATCAAGTGTGACCACAAAATTAAATAAATGACAGGCTTAAACCACAGCTCTCAACCATCTTGCGTACCCTTGGTATGTAACCACACCAACTACATAAAAAATATCAAAAAAACTCGGCACTCAATTGCTTTTCAAACTGCAACTCCTTTGATTACAGGGAATGTTGGTTCCAAAATATTGCAATAATTTGTTAAGCTGACCACCACTTCATGGTCATTCCCATCTTGCCAGTCCCTGCACTTTCTCAGATAAATGATCTTTGTCTGCCACCTTTGGCTCAAGCTTGCATACATTTTAAAAATGAATATGGGTCCTGGCATAAAGAGACAGGACCACACCCAGGGATATCAATTAATAAGCACCTGGAGTAAGACAAAAAAAAGTTTGTCTTACATTTGAAAAACAGGGTGCCCTAGCAAGTGTGACCACAAAATTTAAATAATTGACAGGCTTAATCCACGGCACTCAACCACCTGGGGTACCCTTGGTATGTGACCACACCATCTACATACAAAATATCATACAAACTTGGCACTCACTTGCTTTTCAATCTGCAACTCCTTTTAATATAGGGAATGAATGTTCCAAAATATTGCACAAAGTTGTTAAGGTGGTCACCACTTCACGGTCATTCCCATCTGGCCAGTCCTTACACTGATTTTTACATAAATGATCTTGGTCTGCGACCTTTGGCTCAAGCTTGCATACACTTTATATATAAATATGGGTCCTGGCATAAAGAGACAGGACCAGACCCAGGGATCTCAGTTAATAAGCACCTGGAGATAGAAAAAAAATGTTTGTCTTACATTTGAAAAACAGGATGCCCTAGCAAGTGTGACCACAACATTTTAATAAATGACAGGCTTAATCCATGGCACTCAACCATCTGGGGTGCCCTTGGAATGTGACCACGTTATCTACATAAATTATACCATTCAAACTCAGGACTCACTTGCTTTTCAAACTACAACTCCTTAAAATACAGGGAATGTTGGTTAAAAATTATGGCACTAATTTGTTAAGATGACCACCACTTCACGGTCAATCCCATCTGGCCAGTCCCTACACTGATTCTCTGATAAATGATCTTGGTCTGCCACCTTTGGCTCAAGCTTGCATACATTTTAAACATGACTATTGTTCCTATCTTAAAGAGACAGGACCAGACCCAGGGATATCAATTAATAAGCTCCTAGAGAAAAAAAAAGGGTGCCCTAGCAAGTGTGATTACAAAATATAAATAAATGACAGGCTTAATCCATAGCACTCAACCATCTGGGGTGCCCTTGGTATGGGACCACACATTCTATATAAAAAAATATCATACAAATTTGCCACTCATTTGCTTTGTCTGCCACATTTGGCTTAAACTTGCATACATTTTAAACATGAATATGGGTCCTGCCGAGTTTGTGTGATATTTTTTATGTAGATTGTGTGGTCAAAAAAATCTGACAGATAGTCTGACAGAAAATCATTCATAAAATCGTTCATACAATCCTTGGTAACAAAATCTTTGTGTGTGTATGCAGTTTAAGACAATTTTTTTTTGGCTATCTCCAGGTGCTTATTAACTGATATCCCTGGGTCTGGTCCTGTCTTTTTAAGCCAGGACGCATATTTATATTTAAAATGTATGCAAGCTTGAGCCAAAGGTGGCAGACCAAGGTAATTTTTTCTGAGAATAAGTGGAGGGACTGGCCAGATGGGAATGATTGTGAAGTGGTGGTCAGCTTAACATATTATTGCAAGATTTTGGAACCAACAAACTCTGTATTCAAAGGAGTTGCAGTGTGAAAAGCAAGTGAGTGCCGAGTTTGTATAATATTTTTTTTATGTAGATGGTGTGGTCACACACCAAGGACACCCCAGATGGTTGATTGCTGTAGTTTAAACCTGTCTGTTATATATATATATATATATATATATATATATATATATATATATATATATATATATACATATATATATATATATATATACATAATACTTTATTCATGCCAAGGTCAATACAAACAGCACCTCAAAGTGGGACCCCTGTCAGTGGGAACCTAGCAGATATTCCAAAATTGATTGTTGTACCTGAGGGCACTAAAATACAGTGAATTACAAGTGATTTGAATAATGTGCTGGAAATAAAATTGTAATTTAAAAAAAAACAGTCCGTCTTTTTAAAATAATGAAGGGACTATTATGGTGAGTAGAATTGTCCTTTAAATATACAGTACCCTCACACTGAAGTAGTCACCCAAAAAAATGACCAAATGGCCTGATATTATTTACTGATACAATAATTTATCATTTTTTTTATATAAAATAATTTAAGCAAAGTTAAAAGTTTCTTACATCAAATAACATGGTGTCAAAATAGTCAACGTCTTAGTTAGGTAGATGTTAACCACCAAACACCCCTAAGGGTGTGAGCTCATAGGTGGAAACCTTATGTGGGACAAATGGAATATGGCACCAAAACCTTACACATTTTGTTGCTTAAATGGGTTTAATCAGTAGGGATATGTGCCGACCCCCATGTTTTGGTTTTGGATCTGCATTTGGTTTTGCAAACCACCCTCAAGTATTTTAGTTTTGGTTTTGCATCTGGAATTTTTCAATAAAAAATAGATAAAAAGTTTTAAAAACATCTAAAACCATGTAATTCATACAATCCAAAACCAGTTTGGATTTAAAATCCGAATTCTGAACCGCAAAAAGATCAGAACCGTGACCGGAACTCCTTTAGGAGAGTAGAACCTTGACTCAGATTTACCAAGAATCATGCAAATCGGGTGGATTCGGATTTCTGGAGAACCAAACTGCACATTTCTAGTAATAAGAATACAAAATTAGCAAATTTTTGAAAAAAGCTTTTAAACTTTTCTCTGCTGTATGATACTTTTGAAACCTGGTATCATAAGTAACGTGCAACCATTGAATATTGCCCCAAAAGGCTTGTAAACACATAGGAATTTTTATGACCATGAGTCACAAACAGTCACTGCTGTGATTTTACTCAGATGTGAATAGATAATTGGCTTCCTTGCAGGTAAAGTTAGTAATTCACCTGTCTGACTCTGAGAGAGGTGTTTTACACTAAAACATCTGTCGGGTCACCCATATGCGGGTACAGTGACACATGAGTATGAAGGTGCTTAGGCTGCTTAAAAATGTTTTATAGTAATTGAGCTGTATTACTTGGTCTTTTAACCCTATGAGGAAATAAATATTTTTCATAATTCCTTGGTGTGTATTTTAAACATGAATATATATTATATATATATATATATATATATATATATATATTAGTAAAACATCCAGGCACTCACCACTAGATGCAGCCAGGGCCTTAATTAGGGTAGTGCGGCAGGTGCATTCACACAGGGCACCACAGGGCAGGGTGCGCTGTTTAGACCTGTCAAATTTCTGTTTATTATTATTGTCACTTGTAGTTTCCTATTATTTCATCCCCAGCATCTCCTGGCCTCCCCTATCTCTTACCTGGCCCTTCCACATGAGGCCATGACCCATTTTTGGGGGCATTATTTCAATTTGAAATATGAGGGGGGAACCAATTCTCTTCCTGGCACAGGGCAACAAAAAGTCTAGTTACAACTCTGCATGCAGCTATGGATATATTTTTATTGCATGCTTATGTTTTTATAGCAGCAATTAGGTAGCAGCAGTAATGTTTTGGTAATATTCACAAACCTTTATCAAACCTTACAACAACCATCAGCAGAAGCAACACAGCATAAAGCATGAATCCAGCTGATATATAAGATATACTCTTCAAAACATGTATATATATATATATATATATATATATATATATGAATAGTATATTTCCTTTACTGATGGATAGCTGCATTATAATGAGTTGTATGTATATAAGTATTACAGATTATTTTTCCACAATGCAGGGATCACACTGTGTTTACCATGAGAACAAGATGGTCTAGTTATAGTATTTAAATTCACAACATTTTTAGAAAACATTAAAATGAAAGTTACATTTAAAAAAAAATAATTCTAACCATTATGTAGTATGTCAACGAGAAATAAAAACCCCTGCTAAAATCAGACAAACACCTGAAGAAAGTGGAAGAAAATACATATCCCCAAGAAACATCAAGGTAAAAATATGTTGTTTATGTTTTATTTCCCCTGCTTCTATGGCTAGTATGTAAAAAAACAGATATTACAGTCTGCTGATACACTCTATTATTTAGGAATCGGTATGATATACCGCTGGACCTAAGCTTGGTGGATGAAATACCGATGCTGGAAGTCCAGCAGATGAAGATCCCGATGGTGCCTGGTATGTATCCTAACCCTCCCCTCTCCCCCCTAACCCTCTCTTAGGGATGTCTAAGCCTATCCTCCCCCCAGGTGTGCCTAAACTTAACCCCCCCTCTCCATTCCCTAAATCTAACCCTCCCAGGGGGGTTCCTAACCCTAACCTCCCCCTGAGGGTGCCTGATCCTAACCCTCCCTTCCGCTAGCCTAATCCTAACCCTCCCAGGGGGTGCCTAGCCTTAAGTCCCCCCAGGAGACCCTAAACCTAACCCCCCACCTGCAGCTAACAAGTCCCAATGCCCGGTTTACCTACATTCAGTATGCCGGGTTTGGGATTTTGGTGTGGGGATGATGATAGGCATCGGTAGTTAGAACCCTTTCACAGGTGGCAGGGGACTAATGATAGTTCCCTAGTAAAACTTGGTATAAGCTAAAAAATAACATTATATCATAGGTATGTAGTAATAATAAGTAGGCCAAATGCCGACCGCCGGCTTCCTGACTACATACCTATTATTTCATGTTATTTTTAAGCTTATCCAAAGTTATATTATTTTTCTTAGATAAAAGCCGTTAATAATCACCAACATACAGTATTTAGTGTTATTACCATATTGCTCCTAGCACACACATAGCTCATAAGGTGCATACACAAACAACGATGTTTTCAATGATTATCATTAATTATATAATTTATCATTCAATCATTGAAAAAATCGTTCACTTTCTGAGTTAAAACAATGAACAATTATCGTTCATGCGCGTTCACGTTTGTTGATTGCAGTTTGTAGTTTGTAGTTCAGTCTGACTGACCAACTGAACGATTTTCATTAAGGGAATATGCAAAAATAATTTGTAGTTCAAAAAAATCTTTCATTACACTTTAAAAAATCTGACAGATAATCTGACAGAAAATCTTTCATAAAAATGTTCATAAAATCGTTTGTAAAAAAAATTGTTGTGTGTGTATGCGCCTTTAATAATAACATCAGACCATTGCTTGTATTAGCCTGACATGTGCAGCACTGAATAATTATTGTCATTTATTTATATAGCTACAACATATTACACTGCACTGTCCAATCAGAGATTGTGTTTATTTATTCATAGCATATACTGATACTAAGGAGTTTACATTCTAATTGCCCAGGTGGTTTTTTTTAAGTTTTTTTTAAGTTTTTTAGAGTTCTTTAAAAATTATTGAAAAATATTTAATCAATAATAAGACAGAATTGTCTGACACATTACACAGTACCCAATGCTGTAATATGCAATAAGTGACTCTAACAGGGGTGGATTACCCATCAAAGTTAGAACACTGTAAGAAACAGATTGCTTAATTTAGTGTATGTAAATCTTACACACCTAGGGGTAGATGATCATGAGTTTTAACAGAATAATTTAAAGTAGCAACATATATAAATAATAACCAGGCTATGTAAGCATTTATTTTTGTTTATGCTCTGTATCCTTTGGTCAAAACAGACACCGGTACAGTAAATGCACCCCTACCTAATACTGTACAGCCAGTTATAGTATAATGTATGACAGGAGTAAGGAACCATTGTAATGATGGGGAAATTAATTGTCATACTGTAAAATAAATACATTTTGTACCAAATTTAATTATACATTTATATTTTTCCAATAATAGAATATTCTCCATATGTGAACATGATGCTTACTATTAAAACCTGTAGCACAGTAATTATTCTGTTCATCACTAATGTATTCTAAACATATTTTATACAATCTGGATGGAAATATTTTGTTTCTAAAGTGTATTTTGTACAATGTAAGCTCTCATGAGCTGGACCCTCTTCCCCCATGTGCTTTTCCTTCCCTCACTTATAGCTTATTAATACTTACAATAATACTAATAATAATAATAATAATACTAATAATAATAATAATAATAATAATAATAATAATAATAATAATAATAATAATAATTATAATAATTATAATAAATACTTAAAACAATCTTATTGCCGGTAAAAATACACTGTTTTATATTTTTCGAGTACACCCAGTCACTGTATGTGTTGGTAGAAGCACCTTCTGTTATTTCACAAATAAGTGATGATTACTATATAGGGAAATCCACTATTTTCATCTGCAAATCATCTTTCTTGCTGTTTAGAATCTAATTTCCCAACTAGAGGGGCTTAGGCCAGAGGATCATAGACCAGGGGAGGTACATAGATGAGAGGAACATAGACCAGTGGAGACACATAGATGAGAGGAACATAGACCAGAGGCAAATCAACCATAGTCACATAAACACACTAGAGCCAACTTAGTCACAAGCTCATTACCATACCACTTTATTTTTTAATTCTGGAAAAAAATCTATATGGACATGGGGAGAACAAATAAACTACGTAAACACATTGTACATATAAAGGTTACTGTAAGTTTTCCACCTGGAAACAGTTAAATGAACATAACTGTAAATATACCTGCTATGAGTGTAAATATAATGCAGGTGCATACACAAGACCTTATAGATTATCATATACACACAATATAGATGTACAATAGGACAATAATCACTGGCATACACATTCCATATAAACTGATATGATCGGGTGCTAAATCCACACTTAATATCTGAAATTTCCTATTATGTAGTCTTTGGATTTAATTTAAATCATGCTGTCTGCATGGGAAATGCAACAAAGCACATATTGTCATAATCGCTGTAATATTTGCTGTGAAAATCAATTTTCAATTTTATTAAAAGGAAACCTAAAGTTTTTGTTTTACTTTAATAAAATTGCTTCTATAAGTTCTGTAGCAAATAATTAACAAAATATCCAGATTTTGACAAATCAAAGTTTCCCCATAGTGTAATTACTGTAATCCTGTAGATGCTATTTTACTCCCATTGCATTTAGTATGTGATTAGAATTGTAAAATGTACAATTAAATAAATGAAATATAATTTGATTGCTGATTTGTCATAGAAATGTACTGCAGTGAATTACAAACATTAAGTACATAATGATTCCATGCATTCAATAAGTTTAATAAAAGTTTAGACATTATATATTGTTTTATCTTTCCTTTTCCTTTGAGCATCCCGGCTGCAGATCATGTTCTGATTACAAAAAGATTGTGCCCTGATTAGATTTCATCTCAAAGACCAAAGGCAGCGACACAAATTACTGTGCTACTAAATAGGAGAGCAACACATGTGATATTACTGGGAACCATACAATGCAAACATAATCTTTTATCATACAACTTAGTTATTTATTAAATTATTTCATATTTTCATCATGGGGTTTATTTACGAAGTGTCAGTTTGTAAATTCCGGCACTTCTGATTGAGTTTATGCCTGATAATAAAAAAGGAAGTGATTTTACTAAAAAGACACAACTAGTAAAAGCATTGTACTTTAAATATCATGCATAAATACAAACAGAAGTGCCGGGATTTACAGCCCAACACTGTATAAATAAACCCCCATATAGTATTGTGTATATCTAACATTTTCCACCTTCAAAATAAAACAAGGGCCCTCATTCAGAGCCGTACGCTCTGAGCAGAGCGCACGCTCTGAATGAGGGCCGCCCTCCATGAAAATGGAGCGTCCTCCTGGACGCTCGTATAGCTGTGGGTCACCACCCACAGGCTATACGAGCATGTAGTTTGATGGCCGCGATGGTCTTGACCATCACCACCATCGAAACTGCGAGCCAGAGCCTGCGGTTGAGATTTTCAACCGCAAGCTCCGGAGTGATTTTGGCTCTATTAGAGCCAAAATCACTCCCACTGACATCACTAGTGATGTCAGTGGGCCGGCTTCTGATGGGAGGCGTTCCCGTGGGAACGCCCCCATCAGGGAGGCACGCCCCCGGCACGCCCACCAAAGGGGGCGTGCTGTCAATCAACATCGACAGCACGCCCCCTTTGATCAGACACAACGAGCGAAGGACTTTCCTTCGCTCGTCGCGTCTGGCGCATGCGCACGACGGAGCTCCCTCCGTCGTGTGCATGCTCTGTGCAGAACATCGACCCACTTGCGAGCGGACAGCTGCTCGGGAGTGGGTCTGAATCAGGGCCAATTTTATTATTTTAAAGAACGTTAAGGAATTGTTTAATGAAGCATAAACCTTGTACAGTAACTGCAGATCAGACAGGAACAGATCCGAGTAAAATATTGTTCTAGGACTAATCCTACAGCCCAGCAAGAAGCTCTGTAATCTGTCTGGGCCAATATGCAATAGGTATCACCTAACCTTGTTAATTAATGTATATCTCCCTATAATGTGTAAGCATTTAAACAGTGGGGCCATCCTACCATTATGTCTGTCTGTTATTAGTCTTATTTTATTACTGTTTTTTAGAAATGTAAAGGGCAACAGAATATGCTAGTGCTATATAAGTAACTGATAATAAATAAATATTCCTATTTTAGTCTATGTAAGAAAAATAATGTAAATTCTGAATATGTATACTGTATGTCATCTCCTATATGATAATATTCTGCAGAAGTTTGGAATAATAGTTATAATGTTCTACAGACGTGTCCTTATATACTTTTACTTCAGTCACGTCACATAGGCTCTCATGGCGCGCAAGGTCCTGTGTGACTCACTAAGAGTGTCTTTAACTGAAAATCTGCATAAATAATACAAATGGAAGTGACATTGGCATTGCTAGCATACACTGACCACTGTGAAACATGTGTACATCTGTGTGTGACTGAGACTAACTATGTGTAACAAGGGCTCCAGTGTGATCAGCCACCGAGTTTCCTCACTTTGTGCCTCACTGTGACTTTGTACATGTGTAAAACCAATTCATGTGCAGTTAAAGTCACGTGTCTGGTGTTACTTTGCGCTGTGTCTGCAGTTCATCATAGATGCAAAAAAAGAATTATGGTACAGTACACATCTTGGAGCAATTAAGTCGCACTGGGCATATTGCACCATTATGGCATAAATCACTCAGAGTATGAGGACACATCTGTGTACAGTATGTAAATCAGACAGAGCAATATTTTTAGTGTAAAATTATAGATTCCTATAGTTAGTTATATTATTATTGATATGGGGATGTGTTGAATATTCCAACTGCAGGGATTCTGGTGCTCAGAATGCTGGCACTGGAATCCGGGCACCTGTCAGAATCTGGCACAGGTATCTCAATTGCCAGAATCCTGAAGGTAAGTAGCAGGGTTAGGGGGAGGGTAAGCATTAGGGTTATGGTTAGGCACTAGGGGGAGGGTTAGGGTGCGGGGAGGGTGAGGTTAGGTTCAAGCAGCAGGGAAGGAGAGTTAGGGTAGTGAGATGGAGAGGGTTAGGACACCTACTAACATGTGTCAGTATCCTAACCATGTCATTGGGATTCTGACCACCGGGATCCAGAGCACTGGCTCTCCGTACCCAACCGTTGAGATGTACCTGTCAGATTTATGTAACATTACATCCTCATGTACTTACAGTATGCAGAAGACATTGGAGAGAAGATTCTGTCCTGGCCTCTCTGGAAATGTTCCTGGTTGTTGAGTGAATATTCCCTCAGTAATGATATATTCTGCCTGAGAATATTGGCTCCTTGTATAATGTCTCACTGTAAGGTGACATGCAGGTGTGGTGTTCTGTGTGTCAGATCTGCAGAGAGTCACACAAAGAACCAGTAACAGAAACAGGATAACTAATATATCAGGTCCCGTATAACTGGAACTCAGGGTTATTCTAAAAGGCTTGTGCTCTCTCTCCATACTCATTACTGACAGGAGCAGAAGTGTGTATGGCAGGAGGTAACATAGGAGATGCTTAGAGCTTTATATTCTTTCTACATTACAATTATGTCATGAACCAATAAATATAGAACAATGCTGCACTGTTGAAGTTTTGAATAATAATAATAAATAATTATAAAACCTATGTTAAAATAGCAAAATGCAGTACACAAGGGATTGCTGCACATAAAGGTTGGTTTATAGTATTAACAGTACAAATAGAACTATTATGTAAAACATCTCTACTGTATGTATTAGTGTGTATTCGGTTATTAAGACTACAGTAAAAGGTATACAAAGGAAACTCGACAGGCAATAGGTCAACAGGCTCTGAAGGTCTACAGGGTCTGAAGGTCAACACTCTAGTGGTTGACAGAAAGAAGGTCGATAGGTACAGAAGGTGGGCAGGGACATTATGTCGACACACAAATGGTCAACACATGTATTTTGTTTTTTTAGGGTTAGGCACTTACACCGATGGTTAGGGTTAGTCATTTAACCTGATGGACAGGGTTAGGCACCAGGAGGGAGGGTTAGGGTTAGGCAACAAGGGGAGGGTTAGGGTGAAGATTAGAGCTAGAAAAAACCGATGTGTCGAAAATTTGTGTGTCGACCATTTGTGTCGACCTTCAGACCATGTCAACCTTCAGACCCTGTCGACCTATTGCCTGTCTAACTTACATTTTCTACTCAAACATTGTCTACCTTTTTACTGTAGACCTAATGGTGACTTAGTGACTTATAGGTACTATAATAAAATAAAAATAAATTATACTGTTTTTCTTAATTTGATACTAATGATGGTGACAAGCAAAAAATAAATATATTTTTAGGGCAGAGGTTCCCAAACACAGGCCTCAAGCAGTGGCGTAACTAGGGCAGGGCAAGCAGGGTGCATGCCCTGGGTGCCGTGGGACCCGTGGCGTGGAGGGGCGCCACTGGCCATGGGCCGGCCTGCCCTAGTTAGCCACCAGTGAAGCGCAGACCACAGTGAGTGCAGTTAGCGCTACACATTTACACAGGACCGGTGCTAGGCTTCCAGTGCCGGTCCTGTGCTGCACACCTAAGCCCGTTCCCTCCCCCTGAGTGCTTGCCCAATAGCACCAGGAGGCGGGCTCAGGCTGTGCATAACACACGCATCGCCGTCAGCGCTGGCGGTGATGCATGTGTTAAACAGCAACCAATGAGAGTTAGATAGACTCTCATTGACTGCTGCAGCACCCACTGCAAGAGCCAGACTGCAGTGGGTATTGGGACAGACGTCATGACATCATGACATCTTTCCCATAATGCTGAGTGCGCCAGCCCGGGAGGACTGGCGGGTGGCGGCGGTGGCAGGAGCGGTGTCGCGGTCCGGAACAGCAGCGTGGATTCAGGTAAGTATATTTTTATATATTTTTTTAAAAATCTGTCTGCACTACTGGGGGTACAATGGGGGAGGGGGGTGGCTACTACTGGGGGGACCTCTACTGGGGATGGGGGCTCAACGGGGGGTGGCTACTACTGGGGGAAACATTATTGGGAGGATCTCTACTGGAGGGGCTATTACTGGGGGCACCATTATTGGGAGGACCTCTACTGGGGGGGCTATTACTGGGGGCACTTAATCGGGAGGGGGAACCTCAACTGGTGACCACTACTTGGGGGGGTGAACTACTACTGGGGGCATTATAAAAGGGGCCTACTACTAGGGGCACTGCACTGGGGGGACCACAACTGGGGGCAATAATAGGAAGGACCACTACAGGGGCCACTGGATAGTGGGGATCACTACTGGGGGCCTGCATCAGGGGGACCACTACTGGGGGCACTGCATGTGAGGGGGGGACTACTACTGGGGGCATTATAAAGGTTTCCTACTACTAGGTGCACTGCACTGGGGGGATCACTACTGGGGGCACTAACAGGAAGGACCACTACAGGGACCACTGGATAGGGTGGGTCACTACTTTGGGCCTGCATCAGGGGGAAAACTTCTGGGAAATCTGCATGGGGGGACTACTGCTGGGGCACTATATACAGGGCACTGCATAGGGGGGGACTACTACTTGGGGCACTATATAAAGGACACTGCATAAGGGGATACCACTACTGGTTGCACTGCATTGTGGAGACTGCTACTGGGGGCATTGCATAAGGGGGAGCACAACATAGGGCACTGCATTTGGGGGGACCACTACTGGGGGCACTGAGTAAGGGGAAATAATTGGGGGCTGTATAAGGGGGACCACTACTGGTGATACTGTATAAGGGGCACTACTATGGGCCTGCATAAGAAGCATACTACTGGGGTTAAGATTCATATGAATAGGAATGTTCAGTGTGAAAATAAAGGGGTGTGTCATGTTGACACACCCCATTTTTAAGTGACCACGGCCATTTTTTTCCCACTCACGCCGGAGGCGCGCGCACATATCTGGGTGTTGGTGTGGGGGGCTCCCTTTTCAAATTTGCCCTGGGCTCCAAATACCCTACTTATGCCACTGGCCTCAAGGCACCCCAACAGTTCTGATTTTTTTGATTGAGGTAAATTATAAAGCAAGAAATGATGAAAATAAAACATGGGTTACCATCATCATGACAGTTCCTTGTACTGGATAGGAAACCTGTTCATTGTACTTTTAACACTTTGAACTCATTTTACGGGAAAGTCAAAGACTACTTATTCACAGCTTGTAACGAGCAGCACAAATCCTTGGGTAAAGTAACCAGTGCTAGTTGGGATAAGTTGGCCATACACCAGAACATTTTTGTTCCAGCTAACTACTGTAGTTGGCTGGTTGGCACAGTAATCAAATAGTGTTTGGGAACAAACTATCATTAATTTGACCCAAACTACAAAAAATGGCAGATCCAACCAGCTGGCAAAATCAAAGTTTATTTTTTTTTCAACAAGTTGCTTAATAATCAGTCTTATATAGGAAGAAAGTTTTATACTTTTCCCACCAGCTGAGTCATAAGTTGGACTGTCTTCCAGTGTTTGCCTATCTTTGCCACAGTTACCTCTTCACTTCAGTCAGCAGATGTTGTATTAGGTTATGATGTATAAGATGGCCATTAAGAAGGAGATACTGGACCGCAAGGAGCTAGCCCTCAGACTCTATCAATGGGTACCTTTCTGCTGCCATCCTGGTGATGATATCAAACCTGCTACCCATCCAGCACCTTGTCACAGTGGGCCTAATTCAGCAAAAAATGCAAATGAGAGCCGATGTTTGCTACCTGCGCATGCATATGCATCACATTGCGTGTGCATGAACAGGTTGCTGAGAATGGTAAGGTCTATTTCTGAGTATGCAGGGAGCATGCAGAGCCTCTTAAGTGCCGTTTGTGAGTGGTGACGGGGGTGGTCAGGCGAATGCAGTTGTGCTTGTGAGTTCGCACTCCATTACTGGGGCATGCATAAATTGATCTCAGTGGCATTGCATGCAGCCAGCCACATCTCTGCATGTAGAAATCTCTCCAGTTCTGTGGCAGGGTCTGGTCTACCCTTAGCTTGTATTCAGCTTCAATGGCACTCAATTTTTCTGCTGTCAATCACGGCAAAGGTGGGCGTGTTTATGTTTTGCTGGGTGTCTGCTTCTTGTGCTGTGGTCTCCATGTGTATGCATTTATTATTGTTGGCAGGTTAAACTCTGCACCTCAGTACTAGGCCTTGCCAATCCCAAAATACAGGCTTGCATCCATTATGAATCTGTGAGTTGTGACACACCTAATAACCTCCAACAGTCATCATACCTGCCTTGGGCTGCATAACCCTCAGCACTCACTGCTGCAAATTACCTGATGCTGGAATTGTTTGACTTTATCCCCAACTTACAGCTCCTTTTTGACCTGGGAGAGCTGTGGTGGAGTGTGGGGAGAAAAATGCTTTGCTCAACTTCCTGAAGCTCTGCCAGAGCAGCAAGGGACCTTCATTCCATTATCACCATCGAGGATCAATATCCACTATCATTAATGTCTGAACTCTTATAAAAGGCATTGAACACATGGGATGGTCATTACAAGCACTTGGTCATGCCTTTTGGTTTAAGCAATGCATCTGCTGTTTGCCAAAAGTACATGGATAGCATATTTCAATCCTTGTTATACAAGTACATAGTGGTGTATTTGGACAACATTCTGATTTTCTCTAAGGATAGAGAAAGTCATCATTAGCACATATGCAAAGTGCTGTAATGACTTGAGGATAATCAGCTCTTCTGTAAGTTGGAGAAGTGCTCTTTCAAACAAAAGAAGCTGGCATTCTTGGGGTAAATTATTTCAGGATCTAGCCTCTAAATGGATCCTGAGAAGCTTTCCACTATTGTCAAATTACCCCAACCAGTGGGGTTAAAGCAATACAATTCTTGGGCTTCTGTAATTCATACTGGCAATTGATCATGAACTATTTGTCTTTGCAGTTCCCAACACTGCTCTTACTAAGTAGGTTTGGCTCCCATCCTAAGGCAACCTGTTTAGTGACTAACCTTTCTTTCTAGAGGACACCTCTATGATTTGGGTTGGGTCTATAATTTTGCAGAAAAACAAGGATGGAAAGTGGTATTCTTGTGGTTTCTTTTCCAGCAAATGTTCAGCTCCAGAAAAACACTATGCCACTGAGGATTAAGAATTATTAGCCATCAATCTGGCCCTGCAGGGCCAGCTTGATGGCTAATAACTCTTAATCCTCAGTGGCATAGTTTTTTTCTGGAGCTGAACATCTATTGGAGGGGGAAGATCCCTTTGATGGTTTTCTCCGACTGTTGGAACCTTACTTACCTCAAGACCACTCACTGTCTGAACTATTGTCAATCCAGCCCATT
This sequence comes from Taudactylus pleione, assembly GCA_031769625.1. Lineage (NCBI taxonomy): Eukaryota > Metazoa > Chordata > Amphibia > Anura > Myobatrachidae > Taudactylus > Taudactylus pleione. Next base: position 2,659,639 of record JAUIMM010000591.1, on the reverse strand, counting down.
CTGACCTGGCCTGCTTTGTAGCAGTAGCCACCAAGGTCAAAATTCCTCCAGGGAAGACATTTGTAACACCTGAGCTCCATGCAAAACAGCTACATTGGGCACAGGTTTGTGCTTCACCAGCCATGTGGGTGTGAAAAGAACTCTGCAGCTAATCCTAAGTGGGTATTGTTGGCTAACGGTCCATCAAGATGTTTAGCTCTTTAAGGCAGCCTGTTCTACAGTACCTGCAGCCCAGCAAAAGGTTCCACCTCACTCGTCCTTGGTTCACTTGCATCCATTGCTAGTGCCTGACCCTCTTTGGACATATTTCCATCGACTTTGTCACCAATTTGCTGTCCTGTCAATGTTTTAATACCATCTGGGTAGTAAAGGACAGGTTTTCCAAGGCTGCTCACTTTGTTCCATTATAAGGCTTACCTTCTGCTCCTAAGCCAGCAGAGGCTTTCATAGGGGAGATCTTCAGGTTGCTTGGGATCCCTAAGGACATTGCTTCTGACCATGGGGTACAATTTACTTCAAAATTTTGGAGGTCATCATGGAAGTGTTTTGGGGTTAAACTGAGCTTTTCATCAACTTACCATCCCCATAGTAATGGTCAGATGGAGCAATAGTACTGGGTTTATCCAATCACAAAGTATGGGCAGGCATCCATTATACATCTGTGAGTTGTGATGGGGAACACTCTGTAATTAAGGGTAAAGTCTGCTGCTAACCCCTAGCCTCTGCTCCGCATGTCCCAATTGCTGGCACTGTATATCTATTATTATTATTATTATTATTATTATTATTATTATTATTGTTATTGTTATTATTATTATTATTATTATTATTATTATTATTTATTAATATGGCACCACAAGTTTTCCATAGCATCTTACAAAATACATAAACAAATAGGTGACCATTGTCTTAGTATACAATACAGTACAATGCAGGACATTGACATGGATAATATACTTTGCTACATTAGTGACCATAACACCCACATAAGCAGCAGAGCATAAACAACTAAGTGTTAGGTGCCTTAGTGGGGAATTAGTAGATGAAAGTACTGTAGGTAGAACAAGAGGGTAGAGGGCCCTGCTCATAAGAGCTTACATTCTAAAAGGGAGGGGCAGATAAACTGGTGTGACACAGATGGGGCAGACAGGGAGAAAGGAACATGCAGAAGTAATTTAGGATGAGAGCTGGAAGGTTTTAATGTAGTAAGTATTGATAGCCCGTTTGAATCATTGTAGAGAGGAGGAGAGTCTGATGGGGAGAGGGAGAGAGTTCCAAAAGAGGGGAACAGCAAATGCAATATGTTGGAGGCAGGAGTGGAAGGAAGTAATCAGTTGGCATGAAAGGTGGAGTGCATTAGTTGAGCAAAAAAGCATACAGGAGGGTGAAGGGAGATGAGATCATAAATGCAAATGGGAGAAGATTGGATGAGGGCTTTGTAAGCGAGTGATATTTTTTTGAATTGGGTTCTAATAGAAAAGGTGAGCAAGTGGAGGGCTTGTAGGAGAGGTGATGCAGATTTAGATTGTTTGGAAAGGAAGATTAGCCAAGCAGAAGCATGGAGGACAGACTGGATAGGAGAGACATGGGATTTGGGTGTCACAACTCTCGGATGGATTATGGATGTGACCCATAATTTAGGGAGTTGGCTTGACCTATGCCTGAGTCTAATGTGCCGGCAGTATTAACTAGGGACCCTCGCAAGAAGGTATGGACTTGGCTGCATCCGACACACAGGTCACGGCCCTCAGGATAGGTTCCCTTATACAGGCGCTGGTAAACTCTGGATGCAGTGGAGGAGATGTATTGCTTTGTCAACAGGCCGGGTCTGAACCAAATGGACTAGATGATAACAGGGAGCAGGCATAAACAAGTCACAGGGAATTGCCTAAGTCAAAACCAGATATCAGATGCAGATTTCAGGTGAAATAAAAACAAAGCCAAGGTCAGAAACAGGTCATGGAATATCACAGGGACACTGGAGTTTGGGAAATGAGCATATACTCTGGCACCAATTTGCTGCCAGAGACTCCCTCTTATAGGGAGGACTTGAAATCTTGTGCCAAATGCGATTTAGCATTTGGCACGCCTGCCCCTTTTATGGCTGCTGTTCTTTTCCCCACAAGGGGCCATGGCTTGATGTAGGTGTGGCACTCACATTGGCATTCAGTGGCTGTTAGTTGTCTCTTTCCTGGCTGCTTGGTACAAATGTCTAGTTCCCAGAATATATTGACGTAGTGGCAGGAACCAAGGTAGTCTGGAGGGTGAAATCAACGCGTTTCATCCCTCAAATCACTGGGACTTTCTCAAGACTCTTGAGAATTTCCTGGTGATTTGTGGGAGGAAACATTGATAGTTCTAAGGGCTGATAAATTATAGTAGCAGATGGTTAAATAGCAGAGATGGACAATCACTGTGTATGGCAGATTCAGGTTGCAAATATGTACAACAGCAGAGATAACAATCACTGTGAATGGTAGATGAGCTTGCAATAATATTCAATGGCAGAGATGGACAATCACTGGAATAGCAGGTGCAGCTTGCAAACAATAGCAGAGGTGGATAATAACTATGATAGCAGAGTTGATAAACACTTGGAGCAGGATATAACAGTTTGCATATGGTAACTTTTCACTAAAAATTGCTGAGGCTATACATATAAAATAGTTCCCGGTTTGTAGAGACAAGATTCAGGTTTCTATCAAATTAAGGGTCTCTAGAAACACAGTCCAGAAAAAGCACAAGCAGGGGAGACACCAGGACACAGGATATTTTTTTCAGAATTTGTGCATGCAGTTGTTTGTCAGACACCCAAGACCTCTCCTCCGGCCCATATCCTTTCTTATGGACAAGGAAATGTACTTGACCTTGGTCCTTTTTTGAATCTAGAATCTTTTAAACCGCATTCATTTTATAACCTTGAACCAGCACTTGTGACGGTCATCCAGAGGATACACTCAGGTTAATATTTAACGAGGAGCAAAATTATCTCCCAAACTGAGCAATGAACTAGGTGCCTCTTTCTGACACAATATCCAATTATAAGCCATGTAACCTGAAAATATGTTGAAGGAATAATGATGCAGAATGTTTGGCAATGGGAAGCTTGGTTAATGGAGTAAATTAGCCATCTTGCTAACACAATCCATCACCATCCATACAGTTTTAAAACTCAAGGAAATCAGTAACACCACAATAAAATCCATAGAGATGTGTGATCATGGCTTGATGGGAATAGACAAAGGCAGGAGTGGACCTATAAGACAGACTCAAGGAGTTTTGTTTCTGGCACCAACTTCAAAAGACTGCACAAGTTATTTGAATCTCTGATAGAAGACCCACCAGACACAATGGTTTAGTAAGTTCAAAGTTCTAGAGGCTCCTGGATGTCATTTGCACCTTTAAAATGCTCCGTGGTGAACAAAAGCCTCAGGAACTAAATTTTTTTGGGAAATTGTTTCTTCTTGTTCATGAAGAAAACTGCATGATAGGGCATCTACTTTAATGTTTTTAGACCCGAGTCTGTATGCAATTATTAAATTGGGTAAATAAAAATGCCCAGCATGCTTGTCTTGAATTAAGTCTCTTTGGCAACTCTAAGTATAATACATTTTTGTGGTCTGTGATGACTGTGTCAGTATGTTTTGCCACCTCCAGCCAGTGTCTCTAATCTTCAAATGCCCATTTGATTAATTCACAATTACCAATGTTCTAATTACGTTCTGTAGTCAATAATTTCCATGACAAATAAGCACAGGGATACAATTTATTTTTGACAGGATACTTCTAAGGGAGAATTGCACCTATCCTGACTTCAGAGGCATCCACTTCCACAATAAAAGGCCACACTTGGTTCAGATGCTGAATATTTGTTTCTAAAACACAGGCTTGCTTTAGAGTTTCAAAACTTGAATAACTTATGGGGACCAACTGAAAGGGTCAGCTCCCTGTTTTCTTAAGGCAGTGATTGGGCAGCCAGTACAGAAAAGGCATGATAAAACATCTATAATAATTTACAAAGCCAGGCACCTTTTTCCTTCTATGTTGCACCTGTCAATTGCATCTGTCAATTTTAATTGAGACTGAGGGACTGGATACTGGACAAGGAAATCATTGATTTTCTCAGAGAGACCAATCCAGAATTGGCCACATAAAGCTGGATCATTTCTAGCACTGCCATTGGACCATCATCTGAACTCTGTGCACTAAACCTCTGCAGAATTGCATCCCTATTTGAGAATGCAAAGATGTGATTCTGCCAATGCAACTCGGTCATCATACAGTATAAGATGCCTAAAGCTGTATAAAATGCATAAACAGATTGTAATGCTGAATGATTATGGTTTTAAACAAAGTTTGTGGGTCTCCTTGCAATAGAGAAATAATAACTCCTACTTGTTGAACTTCTGAACCGGAAGAAATAGGCCTTAATTGAAAATAACAGCTTAATTTGAAGATGAAACATTGTTTCTGGTTGCCACAGAAGCAGTCAAGAAGATTAATTTTGTGTTCGCTTACAGCCCCTGCAGAGGAAGTAGCCATCCTACAATTTTCTTTTTGATTTGTTTCTTGAAGTGTCAGGTCTTGTATCATTTTTGTTAAATGCTGGATTTGATTTTCCACAATTTGGCCAGGGCCTTGTGGAGCAGGTTCCATACTGACAAAATACTATCTCCAGCATTTAGTGGGCTGGTGATAATGTTATGAAACATCAGAGTATTTGTATAAGACCACTAAAGCCACTCTACAGAGGGCATCTGCCTATAGCAGCTTTCTGTTGTTCCTTTATAGTAATGTACGTGTATAACATATACAATACTCTAGTGATTGCAAGATATGTGACTGGTGTAGTAATACAGGCACAACAAGAAAAAAGTGCAGGTAGCTCCTATAGGACTACCACAGAGCAGGGCTAATAATATATAGTAGCAGATATTTAAATTGCAGAGATGGATAATCACTGTGAATGGCAGATGCAGATTGCAAATATATACAACAGTAAAGATAACAGTCACTGTGAATGGTAGATAAACTTGTAATTATTTTGAAAAGCAGAGATGGACAATCACTGTAAATAGCAGAGTTAATAAACACTTGGAGCAGGATATAACAGCTTGCATATGGTAACTTTTCACTTAAAATTGCTGAGGCTATAAATATACAATGGCCCACAGCTTGTAGAGACAAGATCCATGTTCCTATTAGATTGGGGGTTTCCAGATACATAGACCAGGAAAGGCTTACATAGGAGCATAAGCGATCACTGGCAGGGAGGTTAAGCCCTCCATGCCTTTAACAGGAGCAGGAGACAATCATAGTTCTCACACACCCTTACTGTAATAAAGCAGAAGCTGCGCTGCTGCACTAAGCAGAATGTCCCTGATGATTTAAAACAGCCGAGACCAAAAGCATGATGCCACACTTCTGTGTCCCGGGCTCCTAGAGATGTCCGTGAGATCCGGCATGCAGAGCGCTACTGATGCCGCACTCTGGCTTTCCAGGCTCCTAGTGACAGATGGACCCTGAAGCAAGTAGTGAGCTGCTGCTCATTACAGAGTTACAATAATGTCTATTGTACTCCTCAAGTTTCTCTGTTTCACAATGTCTTTATTTATGTGAACACCCATCAATAGTGGTTACAATATACATATGTGCACTAACCCCTGATTTTTATATTGGCTTCTGTGCTGAATTAATCTTTGTGGGTTTTTTATCGTTTTTTTTTTTAAATTGATAAAAATAGCTAAAATCATGTATTTTTTGTATTCAAAAATCCGAAATTCAGATTTGAAACGCAAATTCTAAACCACAGGAAAATCAGAACCATGACTCTGATATGTGCTTGTTTCCTAAGGAGATCTGAACCACTACTGGATCTACCCAAATTCATGAAGTTTGGATGGATCAATATTTCTGGGGAACCAAACTGCACATTTCTACAAGAATATACTATAATTCATTAAAACAAAGTTGTTGAACAACATTTTGTGGGATGCTTATGAGTGACAAACGATTTATGTGCATATGTATTCCCTGCCTTTCATTTGTACAGGCTAAGCAAAATAATATTTGTACAAGTACCATTGGATATTTCTCCCTCTGAGCATGGCACACAGTCATAGCAACAGGCATGATGTCCTCTTTTTGGGGCTTTTCTGAAACCATTATGACATTTTTTCAGAACAACGACCTTGTGGCACCTATTAAAATAAAAAAGTGAAAGTTATGTTGGTTTAATAGCCTTTGATCATTACCATATTTTTTAAAAATATGACAACACTGGAACAGTATTCCCAATTTTGAAGAATATTGTGAAGCAGGATGATATTGTAACAGTGAATTTTGTAGAATTTTTTTAGCCAATGTATAAAACATAGATGTGGGGGCGGCCAGTAGTCCCTGACATGGTGCATGTCAATCCTGTTTTCTAGGAGTGGCCAGCCCAGAGACTGCATGAACAAATTCAGTCTTTTGTGCTTGCAAGCTGGCCAGCCTGATTAAGCTGAGGCATACTTACTGTAGCTGTCCAGCTGCCCAGTGACATCAGACAACGTGACCATCAACTACCGATTGTCATGATGGTGATCCCAGCACTGTGACCTTCATCACAGTGCTAGGATCAATAATGCAACAACTGACATTATCCAATAAGAGATTTTTTCATATTGATTAATCTCTGTTTTTTTATATGATATATTAAAGTAACACATGGTAGCACTAAAGTCAGTAATATTGTTTTTTGTATCAAGAGTGTTATGGTGTGGCATTAAGTTTTGCCCCCTAAGCAGCCATCACTTAGGAGGACAAGCTATAAATTAGAAGTGGACAATAAGCAGCCCATAGCTGTTATATAAATACACATCCCAGATTGCCCTGCCACAGTTTTGCTTTTTGCAATGATAAAACTGTAGCTAAGCATGCTGGTACAGTATGTGTAGTTCAACAACAGCTGGAGGCTACTTATTGCCTGATGAAGCTGAGCGATCAATGCTCAGCGAAATGCGTTGAGACCCCACTGAGAATCTCCACCTTGTTGTTTTGCGGACCAATCTGATTTTGTTACAAGACTTGGTAAATATTCTCCACCCGGAGTCTTCACATTTTCAACTTACCCCTGCAGCTGCGGATGTTTCCTCATCATTGTGCTTCAGCCTGTCAAATTACCATCTCTGCTGGATGCCAGAGGATTTGCCAAACAGCCATTTCAACTAAGAACTGGTAAAGTGCTGCCTCTCACAGTCACATCACTGTGACATATTGTCAATACTAGTGGGATATATAACATTTCTCTCACCCATTAAGTCCCCGATAATTCATATGGGGCCACAGTACTGACATTTGCGGGACAATCTAGAGAAAGACCATTATATCTATATTGTCAATATTGGTCCCAGGTGGACTCATTATATTAATATTTTATGTATGTGTTGTCTGTTTAATGTTGCCTGTCTTTTGTTATTAATGAATACATTTGTGATACAGTGTATTCTTTTAAGTGCTAATTAGCATAATAAATACTTATCTGTCATTCTATACATTTGAAACCATCCATCCATTTTTATTTATCATTATACATATTTTAGCGCTGGTTCTTCTTTTTTATTGATTTGTACTTATGTTTAGGGATTGACACTCCCTTTACCAGCTGCTTTCCTGATAGCGCATCATATCCTTGTATTTGTTCACAATACTTATTGCCTGCCCCTGCAGGATTCATTTGAGATAATAGTTGCTGTTGTCGGCTCAGAGATTTTGTGAAAATTGCCAACATCTCACTGCTCATTACTTGTTACTTTATGATAGATGGGGCAGCTGTTTTCCCAGTGCTAAGGGCAGTAAACAGCATCATGCCTGGACTTATTTTGGATCTCTGCTCTCATCCCCCGAGGGGTGCAAGAAGAAATCCATAGTCGGGCTGAGTAGCGCAGTGTATTGAATAGCTCTGGGAGCTCACTCCTGGTGCTATTCACTTAACATTTTATTGAATAGAGCCCTTGTATAGAACCAGTCACCATCATGCAAACTGGCTGGATAAGATTCCATTCAGCCAGTTTGTAAGAGTCAAAAAGTATTGCACAGAAAAAGAGATCTGCAAACAACAATTAAACAAAACAGCAGATTGTCTCCTTGATAAACAACAAAAGCTGAAGAAAAATTTTTTCAAATTGATTGTAATGAGTTACTAAAAGTTAGAGATGAAAAACAAGAGTCTAATGATAGAATACATTGGGCTTTCATCACGCAATATAAATCCTCTTTTAAAGAAATAGAAAATGTATATAGAAGCAACTGGAAATTATTATTACAAGACCATAAAATAGGTATGTCCTTACAGGAAAAACAATATTTATTTATAGGAGAGCACCAGCACTTAAAAATCAACTTGTCAAAAGCAACTTGGATTACAAAATTAGAAATACCATAAGATCAAAAGGGTTTCATCACTGTGGGGACTGTCTAATGTTCAAGACCATGAAATCGACTAATTGTAAAATTATGGATGTTTAAGGAAATGGATAAAAAATATCCCATCCTGGAATTTATTACATGTAACTCCAGGAATGTGATTTATATCCTGGAGAGGGAATGTGGCCTCATTTACATAGTAAAAACTAGTAGGAACTTGATGGTTAGATAGCAGAACACGTCTATAATATCCACAATGGTTTGGAGACACTCATAGTCTCTGCACATTTTTAGAAATGTCATGCTGGTAAAGAAAAATATATAAAAACTTTCCTGGGTATCCAACAAATACTCCTGAAATGGAGGATACATGATATTGAGAAGAGACTTTCTCAAACTTAAATGAGGTGGATTCACCAATTAGGGACACTTGTACCCAAGGGGCTCAATGGTGAGTTTGAAGCTAAATGTTTTTTAACCTAAAAGAACCATTCAGTAATACCCAATAATTTGTATGTTTATTGATTTTATGGTTTTACTATTTTTTGGATTTTATGATATATACAGTAATTGCTGCTATCTAAAAAAGAACTTTTCATGCATGCTGTACAAATTTAAATCTTCTAGTTTTCACTATCTATTTATGAGTGACTCTTTATGCTGCTACGTAATACTGGTGCATATTTCATGGTAATTTGAGATGTCTTCTTTTTTTGGGTCTTGGCCAATTGGTGTTATCATAATTAATATATATGTACTCTGATACCCATACACTATGGACTGCCCGACAAACTGTCTTGTTAGTAAAACTATCAGGACTTTGAACTACCACCATGTGACCACATTAAACACTGCAAATTGAACAAAGTGCATAGCTTCTGGGTGCATTGGACTACATCACATTTCTGGCTTCTGGGGAGTGAATGAGACAGCGTGGCTAGTGAAAGATGTCGATTAGTGGCAAGTATCAGAAGGTGTAAGTAGGAGTACTTAGGATGTATAAGGGGGAGCTTTTGTGACTCAGATACACTTCCGATGAAGGACTGTAATGTCCGAAATGCGTTAAGCATGGCTCACTTCTTTTCTGGACTCCTGGTGTAAGCAGCACTAGTATTGTATCCCAATTGGTGGACCTTATTATCTGGATAGAGGACCATTCATGCTCTTGATTCATCTTGGGACTATTATCCATCTGGTGCATGTTGCTGTATTTTGCCAGTGGGAACCTGATACATGGGTTTATCTTTCTAAATATTGTAAGTGCATCTTGTGATTTAAATTTTTGTTTTATTCACAAAAGAATTGGAACTCTCCTTGAAGAAATACTGGACATTTAAGTTAATTGACTGCAATTCTCCCTTAGATTGGATTTGGATGTTGATTGAGGACTGAGGTGTGATCAACTCTTTAAATACTATATGTGGTTTACACTTTGGTGTTTATATGTAATCATTGTATTTGGAGAGCACTTGTAAGATTGTACATTTTATTTGAACTGGTTTACATTTTAGTATTCTTTTGGGTGTATACTCCCTTTCTGCTAACTTCAGCTGAACTCTTAGTTTTCACCTCTTTAGGATTTTGTTTTTGTAAAGATTAGGGCAAATGAGAGTGGCATTGTTGGGGGGAAGGTAGTGGTGCAGATGTAAAGAAACAGATTGGTGTGGATGCAGGAAGACAGGGCTGCAAGTGGAGAAAGACAGATTGGTGCAGAGGAGAGAGTATAGACTAGCACAGTTGGGAGACCACACAGCAGTAGGGATTGGGGAAGATAGAGCAGCATTGAGGCATATAGGGGAAAAAGTGTTCAAGCATAGACAGTGTATAATAGTTTAGCAATGGGGGAGCTGAATGTGTATTCTAAAAGAGATAGATGTATGAAGTAAGAAGGATTTTGCAACCCATAGGGATTGTTGTGTTGACCGAATGGGAAGATTGTGGGCACTGAGTTGGATGTGGGAGCCACATAACTGTTCAGACCTTAGTTGCATAGACTGCATGTGTGTATTCCAATGAGCACACAATTGTGTGAATTATCATCTCCACCATATATTGAGTGACAGCAATCTCACTCTGTGAGAGTGCTGAATCTGTAGTCAACCACAGGGTGTGATGACATACCATATCTGTATTGCACAAGGAACAAGTCCATTAAGGCGTCAACCTTAATGATCAAAATGTCATTTTTTTTTTAAGTTTGAGTGGCCAAAATTAAGTAGGTTTTGTGAAAACCTGATGTCCCCTGATGGAGGAGGTATGCAAAACAGCTGTTGACACTTGCTTGGTTCCTGAGCATGGCTCCCCAGTCTCTTTCTCAATTGAAGCCTATGTGTCAAGCATCATGCTAAGCACTATACGTATTGTGCAGAGTGATCTGTAAGATGGCATGCTGTACTCCTGAAATTTTTTTGACTATTAAATGTATGGCTTTCTTTTCAAATGGTGTGCTGGTTCTGGTCCTTGTTAAAATTGTACTATATTATATGATTCATTATTTGACCTTTCACCCATATTGTTTATACTCCAAGTGATGTGTGTGACTCCTTTGTGTTCATTCTCTCTCTCTCTCTCTCTCTCTCTCTCTCTCATTCTCTCTCATATCTGGAAAGTATTATTGATACTTCTAAATCTATATACCCAAAATGTCGCTATTTAGCCCTCTAAGTCGCATAAGAAATAATTGCTTTCCAACCAATTGTGGTTTCAAAGCACAAAAAGTAATATTGCAATAAAAAGAAAGTTACACACTTTGATCTAACACAATTAGGGCAAAAAGCAAGTAAATACATAGGTACAAACTGATACATATGCGGCGCACTAGTCCAGTATGCAGTATTTCAATCCTGAATCTGCGGTAACCATCACCCAACGATATGGAGAAATGACTGACTACTGCCCCAACTCACAAGCCTATATTTGGTACAGGTTTCAGAGACAACAAAGGCACAGAATAACAGATGCTCATTGGCCCTTGTTTCAGGTCACTCCGTTCATTGGCTAGTTCATATGGTATCACTGGGGGTATGTCCCAGATCTTCAGATGTTGCTTTGTATGGTTTTCCTGCCAAAGAACTAATAAAAAAGACACTACATACAGAGATACATTCTAACCTATAAATCAAATCTTGCAAACGCATGCTGCGATTTCCTTGCCGATAGAACCAGAGATCTACAAATAAACAGGGATTTATAATGGTACCAAACATGACAACTAACTTCTGTACCTTACATATCATATACATACATTTCACAACATAATTATATGCTACTAAAACCTCTAATATTATGTTTAATGTGAGGGAACCTTTATATATATATGCATCCGTGTAATGTTTGTATGTATGTATGTGCTATGTGTATGCATGAATGTTTATGTGCGTGTGTCATGTGCATCAGAGTTTGTGTAATGGATATATATATATATATATATATATATATATATTCCCAACTTTTAGCCATTCTGGCATATTTTAATATTTAGACATTGCCTGAACCAAATTCTAAGGGATGAATAAAGGTAACCCATTAATTAGAAAAGTAAATTTTTTCCAAATACAAAAAAAACACAATGTATCAAAAACTTTTTTTATAATCTCACTCCATGGAATCATCTGTAAGGCTATTACATCATTTACTCTCCCTGCAGCTCACCCATCTGTACATATTGCTACCACATTAATCTACTCTCCTCTTATAAACACACATGAGCTTTTAACTTATCTATACACACTGACAGCAACATTTACAACCTGTCGCCATAAAAATCTTTTGGACAAATCCAACAATTATATTTATATCTCTCTCCTGCTGCTTCTATTAGCTGGTGACATATCACCAAATCCAGGCCGAAACCACATTCCACACCCACAATGAACTATAAATCCAGCTAACCTCATAAACATTGCGTGCCTCCCTTCACCATCCAAGTCACTAACATGTGCCTTATTTAATGCACGCTTTGTCTGCAATAAGCTAACATCCATCCACGACCTCTTTTTTTCAATTAACCTCAACCTTCTGGCAATAACAGAAACATGGCTTACACAATTAGACACTGTCTCCCCTGCTGCACTTTCATATGGTAACCTACACTTCTCACACACCTCCAGACCTGGTAATTGTAAAGAAGGTGGAGTAGGAATATTACTCTCCCAATATTTCACATACACAGTTCTCACACAGGTACCTTCACTCACATTTACATCATTTGAAGTACATTCTATCAGGACGTTCACAATTTTCTCTCTGCGAGTTGCTGTTATCTATCGCCCACCTGGGCCACCCCAACAATTTCTGGAACACTTTTCTGCCTGGCTCCCTCACTTTCTATCCTCAGACATCTCCACCATCATTATGGGTGATTTCAACATCCCCATTGACAGTCCATAATCTCCTCATGCCTACAAACTACTCTCTTTAACATCCTCTCTTGGCCTCTCTCAATGGACTGACTCCTCTACTCATCAGGAGGGCCACTGTATTGATCTTGTATTTACCAGAATATGGTCAGTTTCTGATTTCACTAATGCTCCTTTCACTCTCTCAGATCACAACCTTATCACTTGCACACACTCCTCCATTACATCAACGTCATTGAAATCAACAAAACCTAAACCCCGCAGAGATATTAATGCTATTAACCTTCTACAACAATCTACCTCTCTACAACAACAACTTTCACCAATTTCTACGTTCACTTCTCCTGAGACTGCTGCATCACACCTAAACCAGATTCTAGAAAAAGCCCTCGATGAAGCAGCTCCAGCTACCCATCACACACCACATAGATTTAGATGTCAACCGTGGCATTCTAGCTTAACAAGGCATCTACAAAAACTCTCACGTAAAGTTGAACATCAGTGGCGATAGTCTCATACCCCAAGTGACTTCCTCACATATAAGACTATCTACAACTCTTATTGTACTGCTCTTGACACTGCCAAACAAACATATTTCCAATCTCTTATCTATGCTCAAGCCTTTAACCTCGAGTGACTTTTTAATACATTTAAACTGCTTCTTACCCCTCCATCACCCAAACCACCTGCTACTATCTGTGCACAAGATCTTGCTTCCTATTTTAGGGACAAGATTGATAAGATCCTAAATGAAATGTTAGGCAATTCATCAGCTAGTGACCTGCTCAATTCCCTACCTGAACCCTCTGGCACATTCTCTTCATTTGATCTCACAAACAAAGATGAATTATCTATGCTCTTCTCATCCTCCTACTCTATTACCTCTCCTCTAGATCCTGTACCCTCACAAATCAGTAAAGCTCTGTCTCCTGTGCTTATCCCAACCATAACTAAAATCTGTAATCTCTCTCTCTCTACTGGCAACTTTCCATCACTGTTCAAGCACGCAGTAATTACTCCCATTCTGAAAAAACAAAGGGCCTGATTCAGAGCCGCTCGTTTGCTCCTACCGATGTTCGCACAACTGCGCATGCGTATGGGTTGTAATACGCATGCATGAACCAGTCATTGCGGTCACAAATTTTGTGCTCGCAAAATAGCGAATGCCTGCTAATTTGAGTGACAAAATGAGGCATTTGTGGGTGGTAACAGGGGAAGGTGCTTGAAAATGGGGAGTGGAGATCCGAATGCAGGCATGCCAAAAGGTCAAAACGGGCATTTTAAGGGTGTGCATAATTAACAAAGCAGCGTCATCGACCACATCACTTGGTTGTTTCTTAGCCTGAACTGTTCTCATGATTGCAGTAGGAAAATCCAACCACAAGCACTGCAAGCAGTTCAGACGCCTTTTGATGTACTCGATTAATCTAATAAATAGCGGAGATGACGTAGGATGCGAGCGGCCAGGGGGTGTCTTTACAAAATAGTGAGCGCATATTTCGTTCACTCGCTCAGACATAGATGCATCAACAGACCACAAAGAGCGAGCGCTCAGTTTAAATAGCTGGCCCCTTTTTTGAAACAAGCAAGCGCAATCAGCGTCCGGCTCTGAATCAGGCCCAAAATTCTGACCCTAATACTCTCTCAAATTACATCCTATCTCCCTGCTCCCATGCCCCTCCAAGCTACTTGAGAGACTTGTCTACACCTGCCTCATACACTTTCTTAACTCACACAACTTACTGGACCCACTTCAGTCCGGCTTTCATTCTCAACACTCCACAGAGACAGCACTGCCTAAGGTAGTAAATGATCTTGTCACTGCCAAGGCTAAATGCCATTACTCACTCCTAATTCTTCTAGATCTCTCTGCTGTTTTTGACACTGTTGACCACTCTCTTCTTATACAAACACTGCAATCCCTAGGTCTTAAGGACACAGCACTTTTCTGGTTTTCTTCCTACCTATCTGATCGCTCTTTTACTGTTCATTTTTATGATTCTGCCTCCTTCGCTACCTCTATCAGTTGGAGTACCGCAAGGCTCTTTCTTAGGTCCTCTGCTATTCTCAATCTATACCACCTCTCTTGGCAAACTAATCCAATCTTTTGGATTTCAGTACCATCTGTATGTGGATGATACTCAAATCTACCTATCCTTTCCAGATTTATCACCATCTGTATTGGTCCATGTCACTAAATGTCTTTCTGCCATTTCATCTTGGATGTAATCTCGCCACCTGAAACTTAATATATCTAAAACAGAATTAATTATATTTCCACTGGCCAATAACAGTTACCAACCTGATCTCTCTATCACTGATGATAACTCGACAAACCACCCTGCCCCACATGCTCGCTGCCTTGGTGTCATTCTTGACTCTGAACTGTCCTTTTTTCCCCACATTCAATCTGTCTCAAAATCATGTTACATACATTTAAAAAACATATTCAAAATTTGACCATATCTCACACAAGACACTGCAAAAATTCTAATCCATGCACTTTTTATTTCCTGCACTGACTATTGTAATAGCCTCCTTACTGGTCTTCCCAAAAACAGGCTATCGCCATTACAATCCATTCTGAATGCAGCTGCAAGGCTTTTCTTCCTTGCGAAACGTTCTTCATCTGCTTCCCCGCTTTGTCAGTCCCTCCATTGGTTGCTGGTTTTCTACCGTATTCAATACAAAAAACTTTCACTTACACATAAGGCTATTAACCAAACCACACCAACATACATCTCTTCACTCATCTCAAAATATCTCCCAACCCGACCTCTCCACTCAGCACAAGATCTCCATCTCTCATCCTCATGCATTACTTGCTCCCATTCACAGTAACAGGACATTTTTCGCACTGCATCCACTCTATGGAATGCCCTACCTCGCACAATAAGACTTTTCTCTAGTCTCCAATCCTTCAAACTTTCCCTGATAAACTCACCTCTTCAGGCAAGCTTATCAGATTCCAGAACCTCCCACATAACCTTCATAGCTTCCATATCTAATTACATCCTCTTTTACAGTCCACACACAATCTCACAATTCGTCTTTCTCTCACATCCTCGTGACATTTGGTTGAAATTCTAGTGTGACTGGATCATGCAGCCAACCAAGAAACTGTGCATTCTGGCTGGACCAAAATGCAATATATAACTCCTATCCTTGTGTATCAATGCCTATCTCCCTATAGATTGTAAGCTTGCGAGCAGGGCCTTCCTACCTATATATATATCTGTCTGTTATTACCCAGTTTTGTTCTATTAATGTTTACAATATATAACAAACTGTTAATAAAAAAAATAAATTTCTAAGCAGGGGAGACTAACAGCTGTTTGCTAAAGTCACATTGTCTGGTAGCTAATTCAAAGGTTTTCCTCTGCCTATTCAAAGTCTAAATGCCAGTTCCATTGAACAGCAGTAGTATCAAACAAAAGGTATACAATTGTTAACGATAAACAGGTTCCTGACATATTATTTATAACTTTGCATTTAGAACCCTTCTCTGATCATATCACTATCTGTGTTACATTTTAATTATTTGTTACAGACATATTGTATTAGTATGCAGAGTTTCTCAATACATATGCAAAAACCCACAGACATATACATTAAAACCTGTTTTCCACACTTTGACTAATCCTTGTAGTAATATAAATATATATTTGTGCATATCAGAATTGTGCTGACGCAGAGTAGCATCCAAGCAATTCATCATCATACCATAGATGACTAAATTGTCAGATAATATTTGTACAGTGATCATACTCAATTATTTGACTTCGACAGCATTCACAGTGCTTCACTTTTTCCACATTTTGTTATGTTACAGCCTTATTCCAAAATTTTATAAATTCATTTTTTTCCTCAAATTCTATGCACAATACCCCAAAATGACAATGTTCATTACTACAGTAAGTTGATGCACCTTTGGCATCAATTACAGCCTCAAGTCTTTTTGAATATGAATCCACAAACTTGGCACACCTTCCTTTGGGCAGCCATTTTCAGATCTCTCCAGAGATGTTCAATCATATTCAAGTCTGGGCTCTGGCTGCACCACTGTAAGGATGGTATTGGCCTGGTGATGAGCAGTTTCTAGTTTCCTCCAAACATAACGCATGGCATTGGTGCCAAAGAGTTCAATCTTTGTCTCATCAGACCAGATCATTTTATTTCTCATGGTCTGAGAGTCCTTCAGGTGCATTTTGGAAAACTCCAGGAGGGCTGCCATGTGCTTTTTACTAAGGAGTGGCTTCAGTCTGGCAACTCTACCATACAGGTCTAATTGGTGGATTGCTGCAGAAATGGTTGTCCTTCTTGAATGTTCTTCTCTCTCAACAGAGGAATGCTGTAGATCTGACCATCAGGTTATAGGTCCCTTCCATGACTCGGACCTTTCTCCCATGATCGCTAAGTTTAGATGGCCAGCCAACTCTTGGAAGAGTCCTGGTGGTTCTCAACTTCTTCCATTTATGGATGATGTAGGCCACTGTGCTCACTGGGACCTTCAAAGCAGCAGATATTTTTCTGTACCCTTCCTCAGATTTGTGTATCTAAACAATCCTGTCTCAGAGGTCTACAGACTATTCCTTCAACTTCATGCTTGGTTTGTACTCTGACATGCACTGTCAATAGTGGGACCTTATATAGACAAGTGTATGCCTTTCAAAATCATGTCCAAACAACTGAATTTACCACAGGTAGACTCCAATTGAATTTATTACATTTTGTAATAAGATTGTAACATAACAAAATGTGGAAAAAGTGAAGTTCTTTGATTACTTTCAGGATGCACTTTGTATATATATATATATATATATATATATATATATATACATACATGTGAGGCCCCGAAATGTTGGTGGAATGGATTAAAAAACAAAAGTTTTTGCTAATTTGAAGTCTCCAAGTGCCGCTGTTTGTACGTATTATTTGTATATATACATATATATATGTATATATATATATATATATATATATATGTCCAGAGAGCTGCACTCACAATATATTCCATAAAATGTGGGGTGCTCCACTGGAGATGCTGAGGTCCAGTATATAACACAAAGCTTGAATGGGCACTCACCACAGTAGAAAAAGTAACATTAATTACTCACAAATCACATAATATTGGTTGACGTTTTGGTCCAAATAAGACCTTTGTCAGGACAAGGCAATCACCACAAAGCTACCACTGTAGAGACCCATAAACCACTGATACTGTAGCCCAGTTATATAGCCATATCAAATAGTGGAGCACCAACCACAATAAAAAAAATGGAAGCTAAGCGGCATGTAGCGCAATAGCCATACTAATACACACAAAATTATTAAATGGAAATCCTAATCTTACCATATGTGCTGCTACCATATGTGCCAGTATAAAAAAACCTGCAAAGCCCTGCATGTTATAGTACGTGGACACCATGCCCCCACATTTCCGGCTGGAAGCACCATGCGCTCCATGCTGTGGAACCCATCATCGCCGGAAGTGGCACATGGGCAGTCTCCAATGTAAACAAATAATGATGTTGCCAAGCCAAAGTGGGCTACACATGGACACAGCATCGTGTAGGCACAAAGTGCCACAGGTGTCCCATAAAGTAGACATTGCAATAAAGTCACACTTACAAAATAATATGGGCAATATAAATCCAGTATGTATGGAAAAAACGGCTAGACCAATAAGCTTAGGTTAAAAAATCATACCCATTGTGTGTATCAATTCCTATACCACTATATATATATATATATATATATATATATATATATATATATACCGTATATATATCAAAATATAAACAAATAATCTACAATACTGAAACTAATGAATCAATACTCCACAAACCAATTCAAAATAAAGACATAATAAATATAGAAGACTAAATAATAAACAAATTAAATATAAAGGAAATTGATATAAATAATTATGCAAAAGCAAAAATAATCAAAATCAAAGCCAAATAAACACAAAAAACTTAAAAACCTTATAAATTGAATTAAAAAATACTATTATAAATAATATTATAAATATATAAAGAATGCCAACATAGCTTGCTATACCGCATGCAGGAATCTTGAGAGAAGATTTTTTTAAATAAAAAAGGGGGAAAAAATCTTAAGAAAAAATCTTCTACAATACAGATTGTTGTCTTTACCATAGAAAAATGCTGTATGGGTGATTCTCGTTAAGGCCTGTGGGGCCACGATGTGAAAGCTAAAGATCCAGTTGTCCTCACATTTTTTCAATAGCAGCTCTCTGTCACCACCATGGGTAGGATTTGGGATATGGTCTTTTAAAATGCATTTCAATATAGCTGCCGAGTGTCCAACAGAGGCAAACTGCTTAGCTACTGGCTTGTCAGAGCTCTTGGACTGTAATGCTGCATGTATTGTAGAGCGATGATTAGCCATGTGGTCTCTAAAATATGTTGTTGTCATCCCAACAATAGCCAACAATAGAGACCACATGGACATGTCAGTATATAAACTACAAAATCTAGGGTGTAGTGTAGTCGATGGGGATCTCTATCTTCTTCCCACTGTGTGGGTGAGCAAAATGGGTCCCTGTCAACATAGAGTGGTAGTTGGTACAATCTGCACAACTGTATCAACCAGGGAAGCAGCCCAAAGTCCAGTGTGTCTGTGCCTCACTGTGCTGCTTCATAGGATGCATCAAAAGTTGATGTAAATTCAGACCACGACGATATGTCAACATAGGTGGTTGTTTACTGATTCCATCAAAGGTAAGGTCTGTGGTGATAATTGACCAATGCTTTTTGATGGCTTTGCTAGTTGTATTGGCAGCTAAGTCATATGTAGCTGGATATATCATTCTAGAAATTCCAACTCTCTTCTTTGTGGTGATTTGTAGGTGACTTTGCTGTGCTTTAGTGAGGCACCTAACAACTACTAATGCTGAGTACCCTCTTGATAGAAATCTATCCCACATCAACTAGAATTCAGCCAGGTCATGGGAGGTATTATTCTGTAGGACATGAACAAACTGTGATATTGTTAATGACTCCTTCAAACTATTTACGTTGAGACTCGTTGCATGAAGCAGTGCATTCTGATCTGTGGATATATGATATAAGGTAGAGCTTAATCCAGTACCAATGTGTGAAATGGTCACATCTAAAAAATTGATGGTCTGTTTATCTAAAGAATATGTAAAGTGTATAGGGCTATCTAGAGAATTGAGGACTGGAATCATCTCAAAGAATTTGACATCCACCCCTTTCCAAATCAGGAAAATGACATTGATATATATCTTGTAGCAGACTATCTTAGCACCAAATTGACCCAAGATGTGATGTTGTTCGTATTGCTGCATGTAAAGTTTTGCATATGATGGGGCCAAATTGGACCCTATCACTGTGCTAGACAGCTGAACGTAATAATCGCCACAGTAACAGAAATGATTAGCCCCAAGCACCAATTCAATCAATTCACAAAGAAACTCAATTGGGGGCCCAAGATGAGTACAAATACTGAGAACAAAACTTACCATTTCTATGATGTGAAATCATGGTATAGAGTGATGCCAGGTCCATTGTGGCTAACCATATATCATCTGTAAGCTTATTCAGTAATAAAACCTTGTCAAGAAAATCGGTGGAATCATGTAGAAAATTTTCTATCACTGTAACATGTGTTTGTAGAATCCCATTGATAAAGAGAGCCAATGTTTGCAACACTGCACCATTAGCGGAGATAATCGGTCAACAGGGCTAGTCAACCAGGGACTTGTGGATCTTTGGTAGTAGGTATATAATAGGTGCCCTACAGGATGTGCCACTTTGAGATAAGATGGTTCTTCTTCATCAATCCAACCTTAGTTGTACTACCTGGTTGAGTACCATATCTACCCTGCATTTGACATCCAGCATTGGGTTTAAGTTGGTGGCGTACCTCTCTGTCATAAGTGTGCCAGTCTTGAACAACAACTGATCCACCTTTATTGGCTTGTCATATCACCAATGTGTCATCATTCATTATATCTTGCAAAGCTTGCTTCTGTGGCATAGTCAAAATATCACATCTTGTATTAATCTGACAAGAGGACATCTCATATTCAACCAGCCATAGATACATCTTAATGCTGGCATTATTCGACTGGTGGTCAAATAGACTAGAGTTTTTGAATTTGCTAAAGGTAGACAAATCTTTAGAATTAGCAAAGTAATCACGCAGATGCAATTTGCAATCAAATTTATTTTGGTTGACAGGCCAATTGAATTTATTATGCTGAACCATAGGTACGAATGAGAGACCCAATGAGAGAACTTCACATTCAGCAATGGGAAGGGGTCTACTTTATAAATTATAGATGGGTTGTAATTCCTGGGGCATCCCCTTCACTGCCTTTTGGTTTTTACCACCACATCTGATTGGATATCTGGGGCATGTCTTGGGCCTGACCTCTGCCTAAAATAGAGGAGCCACTTGGAGGTCCTTTGAGAGTTGGACTCATTCTCAGAATTAGAGTGTGAGAAACATGTCTTAAAGTGAGCAGGAGACCTAAACTGTGTGATCCCCACACTGTTTCTAGTGAAGTGCTCACCCCTCAATCACCTATAGACTTTGTGATTAGTATAATATTAATTTACTATTGCTAATTTCTTAGGATTATATTTAATAGATACCTCTGATAACTATTGATCTGATCCTGTAACTTTCCTAACCAGCTCTCAGATGTATCTATAGTCAAAGTATTGATGTTACTAGTGTTGAAAAGTCTGATCTCTTCCATCACTTTGGTCATCTCCATCCCTACTTCCTTGATGACTAATAATATTAAGTCCAGTGAGCAATTGTTCAACACCCACACACCATTTTGTCCAGAATACCAAATTATTATGCCCAATGGTTGCTCACTCTAAATCCATGTGGGATTTTCTATTGCAATAGTAATCAAAACGGATTTGACCATGTAGGGTCAGATCTACTTCACATATTTTGAGCCTCAACAATTTGTGGTATATATCCGTACTCAATTTGTCTGGTAATTTGGCAAATTTGGTATGGTCGAAAATGCCCCCAATGCCCCAGGGCTAACCAATGTTGGCACTCACAAACAAGAAAAATTAATTAGCAAATAAAAGGTTGCTTGCTATACCACATGCAGGTACCTTAAGAAAAAATTTTTTTTAAAACAAAAAAGTCAAAAAAATATTATGAAAAACTATTCTACAATATACTGTAGATTGTTGTCTTTACCGCAGAAAAATGTTGAACGGGTAATACTTGGTAAGTACTTGTGGGGCCATGGTGTCAAGCCTAATGATCAATTTGGACTCACGTTTTTTCAATAGCAGCTCTGTCACTACCATGGGTAGGATTTGGGATATGGTCTATTAACATTTTAATGTAGCTACCAAGTGTCCAACAGAGGCAAAGTGCTTGGCTACTGGCTTTTCAGAGCTCTTGGACTATAAAGCTGCACGTATCATAGAGTTTGGATAACTTAGGCTCTTTGAAAGTGCCAACCAAAGAAAAAGCAGTTCTGGAAATTAAATGTAATTGTTTAGTAATCATTGTAGTCTGATCAGTACTGCCTCTTACTATAAAATCCAAGTGGCTAAATTTTAAGGTTAATGTTTTGAGGATCAGTATCAGATATTTGATCGCAAGCAACAAAATGATAGATTTTGTTTTTTGTGAGCAGCTGTCTTCATACAAAAAAAACTTGC
This sequence comes from Taudactylus pleione, assembly GCA_031769625.1. Lineage (NCBI taxonomy): Eukaryota > Metazoa > Chordata > Amphibia > Anura > Myobatrachidae > Taudactylus > Taudactylus pleione. Next base: position 2,637,180 of record JAUIMM010000591.1, on the reverse strand, counting down.
ACTTATACTGTAGCTACATAACATTGTGATATTTTTACCACTTGGTTCCTATTGTAGCATCCTGTGTCTTGAGCAGTAGGTCAAGGCACAAGACAGCAAGTAACTTTTCACACCCAGGCCTGTCAAGAGCTGCGGCAGGTCTCGGGCACAGTGAGACCCCTCAGCCCAGCGCATAACTAGTGGGGGGTGTGATCAGCTTCATTGCTCCACCCACAGGCATACTGTAGGAGACTGCTGTGGCTGCTTCTTAGCTATCACAAGCAGTCTCCAGGGCAGACCAGCACACAGCAGCGTTTGCTGGGCTGCTGTGTGATGTAAGATGGAGGGGAGCAGTGCTGGACCCGGGCCCCCACCAGGCCCTTCCAGCAAGCTCGGGTAATTTTAACCTGCTCCCCCCCTCTCAGCACCCCTGTTCACACCTGTTTGGGCCACAATATTGCAACGTACTATAAATGTGTCCCATTGTGAGACATAGTGTGCTACAACATTGGCTTTATTTGTAACTGTTAAGCTTCAGGACTGTTTGAACATGTGAGCAAAGCAAAGTTCTATAAAATCTGACCCATAGCAACAAGTCCCAGTTACCTTGAACAGGAAAATACATATAATTTTAAAATGACTATGATAGGGAAGGATGGTGTCCTATGGAGCAAGAAGATTGACATGTCCTTCTGCTTTCCTCAACAATTATACAGACATCTCTAAAATGAACAAGAACTTAAGATAGAATCTTCTGGGCAGGTCTCGGAAAATCCTTGATATTAGGTACTCCTGTGCCCCTTAAAAAATATTCTGCTAGAATGTGATACTTAATCTGTTTTTTCAGTTGACCATTATTAAGGATATAATCAGATCGAGTTAGAGAACATCATTCAGTGAAATTTTGGAGACAGGTTGCAACAGCACTGACACTTTCTCCAGCCCGGCTATTATTGTGCTTTTTACATGAAACCCGAAAATGCATCCAAAGCGGGTTCTTCTATTACCAAAATACAAGCACAGTATGAGCGGCCTCAATTTCAACTGAAGGTAGCATCTTACATCCATAGCAGGGTAGCAGCACAGCACTTTGGAGAAGGTGAGGTCCTGTATCTGCAGCAGTGAGTGCTGATAAATTCACTAGAATCAGGTGCTTGCAGGTGATATATCAGGGAGCCTGTTTGAACAATAAATAAGGAATATTCTCCTTCTACATATTATTTTGCAGCAGAGATAATTTATGCTTAGCTGGACGTGGCTGTAGCTCCATAAAATAACCACTCTCTTTCAAGGGAGCATGTTTAGTGGATAACAAGTGCCACATCCATCACATTTATATGTTTATTTCATTTTTCTCCTAGTTGTCCTGGAAGACTTATTTCTATTACTCATAAATGTGGACAAATGTTGACAGGAATTATTAACTGAAACAATACTGTTACATAATTAAAGAACTGACACCTGTAACTTTCATATGATACATAATCACCAGCACTCAGCCAGACTGATTTAGTGATTGGGATCACAGCTTCTGAAAAATATTCTTTGCATACTGTGCAATGTGTATTAGACCTACATTATGCATGACTATGTATAAATCTGTATGATTCTTTATTTTTTTACTTTTTTGTCATATATATTCATTATTTTGTATTGACTGGTTTATTACATTATTAAAGGTACATTTTCATTTTTATATTTATTTTTACTGATTTTACTTATTTATTAATTTATTGTAGTGATGGGTACATTGGATAAGTTCCACACCCACTAATAAGGGATTACAAGATTCTCCCGAGTGCTGTGTTTTTTGGATATTGATTTGGGTTTTTTGCTGGCAACTTTTATCCCAGTAACTAGATGTATCTGTCCCTCTATTTTGTATTTGTAATTTAAACTATGTTATTGTTACATATATGTTTCCATTATTATCATTTCCATAGCGCCATAGGTTATTTTCTTTCTTTTGTTAAAAGACATGTTATGAATAGGTCTACTGTATATATTAACTGTGCAAATTAATAGTAATTAACTGACTTTTACTATGGCAGACATTATCCTATTTGTCATGTCCGGATGTATATAAGCTTCAACTGCAAGAACTTGGGCTGGTGGGCTAAGGGAAGCGGGTGAGTGGAAAGGGGAAGGCAATATATGCATCCTCTTCATATGTCTCTCCCAGGTGTTGGTGTGACCTACCCCAGGGTGTGGAGTCTAGTCCACCTGATGGTATTCACAATTGACCCCTCCTAGGGAGATGTGGGTTTTGCTGAATCAAGTGAACAGGTCAAGGCCTCTGAGGCAGGCACCTGGAGAAAACACATATATAAATATAGGAGTACTATATAAACACTGATGAGCAAGGCTGATGCTATAAAGACTGATATGTGAGTTGCACTGGTAATCAGCACCAGGTATGGGATGCTGAATAGTGATGGTTTTCAGGACTTGTTATGAGATGATGAGAATCAATAGTAGTCAGCACTTGGAATGAGACACTGAGAATTGATGGTAATTGATAGTTGGTATGAGATGATGAAGAGCGATGGTAATTGATAAATGGTATGAGGTGCTGAGTGGTGATGGCAGCCAGTACTGAGAATTGATGGTAGTCAGCACTTGGAATGAGACAATGAGTATTGATGGTAATCAGCACTTGGAATGAGACAATGATAATCGATGGTAATCGATCCTTGGTATGAGATACTGAATGGCGATGGTAACCAGCATTTGTTATGAAACACTGGGACTCATTGGTAGTCAGTACTTGATATGAAATACTGAGAACTGAAGGTAGTCAGCAATAGGTATGAATAGCTGAACAGCAGTGGTAGCCATGAGGAGGGTTCACTGGGAAGGAACACTGTGGAGCCTGAGACGCAGTCACAGAAGAAACCACTATAGGAATGAAGTAAACTCAGTAATGCAACTAGACAGCTAAATTAGTAATCAGCTTTAAGGCTAACACAGTTAACACAGAGAGGCAGCTTGAGAGCAGAGCAGCACAATTAAAGAAAACACAGGAACTGTTACATAAAAAACACTGGAGTTATGTGAGAGCTGAAGTAACATGCTGAGAGTTAGCATGGAGTTAATACAAGTAACACTGGAGGTCAGTGAGAGGGATGAAACAACACATTGGAGATACTTCATGGAAAACACCAGAGAGCATAGCAATCACTTGAACAGAGAAGTTGAAAAGCAGTTTCCTATTCCTGGAGTCAGACTTCAATACTCTTAGGTAGCTGGCCATTGGATAAGAGGATCAGTTGAGTGACTGCAGGACTACCATTAGGAGAGACTAGTCAGGTGATATGGACCAACTTGGCTGCACCCATGCCCGGCACCCCGGGAACCAGGACGCACACACGGAAGTCCTAGCAGACGCCGGGGAGAATACTCAGTAACCATTCACCTCCACTCCCAGCGACTGAATACCTAAGCCCAAGGACAGCGGTGTGGAGGTGAGTAGTGGCCGATCACAGGCTGCATCCTGACACAATTAACTGTGAACGACTTAAAATGAATGTCATTGATATAAACTCTTAGGAACAAAAATACTACAAATTACATGAATTTACCTGTTTTCAATGAATTCTAGAGCCATATCCAAAGTCAAAACACACGAGGGGGGTTTTGCAGAATTATAACCAACGTGAAAACCCAAGATGATTTTCAGCCAAAACTAAATATCTGGAGCTCTTGCACATCACTAGTATAACTATAAGCATTGTGTAATTATCACATATACATTTATATGGACAAGCAGCTAAAAAGGCTAAAGGTTAAAAAATAAATTCCATTTTGAATTTTTTATCTCATTGTAACTTTACAGCATAACATACCTTTCCATTTCTCCAGTCAATTAAATGTATACCTATGCTTAGCATTTCATTAAAACATGATCCTATCCATTTAGACATTCCTGCATTATTTTTATTCATTACCCAATTTCTTATTTCTAATTTACAGAAAAATTCTCCTTTTTTATCAAATGATAATTGCAAATTAATATGATTATCAGAAAGCTTCTTTAAGTAGGTGTGGAGCTTTGCAAGAAAAAAAACAGATGAAATGTTAGAGAGAACCATTTATGAGCACATCTAGTGTACAATAATTTAAAGAAAATATAATACAGTATAGTGATGTGGAATCAATTTACAGTAAGGATGGAGTTAATTACATATATATATATATATATATATATATATACAGTATATAGTGAATAAAAAAGGAATGAAGGAACAGTACCTTCAGTGTACCAATTGAAACAATGTTCAACCAAGTGTTCAAGAACAAAAAATTCACAATGTCTTTGTGTCGATTCCTGAGGTGTCTTCACGTAACTACCCTCATGATGTGGTATCTCAGAAAACAACAAATAGAACAAACATAGTGTTGCCAATATATGATGACTATTATTTGTGCTCATATGCAAAAGAGAATGTGAATAGGTATTAGTGAGAAAGCACTCCACTCGTGCTATAGGAAAAGGTTCCAGCACCAATAATATATCAAAGCCTTTATATGCTCTGATGGACCCAACATCCACTAAGGTGTCTGTCAGATACCTTAGTGGATGTTGAGTCCATCAGAGCATAGAGAAAGGTCCTTCAATATGGTTTATTGAGGCAGATACTTCCAGACAACCTTGGTACCTGTGAACAAGGAATTTAAACTATTTTGAGCTGCAAAGACATACAGTTGGTACGAGGCTTTGATATATTATTGGTGCTGGAACCTTATCCAATAGCACGAGTGGAGTGCTTTCTCACTAATACCTATTCACATTTTCTTTTGCATATGAGCACAATTTATATTCATATATTGGCTACACTATGTTTGTTCTATTTATTTTTTTCTAAGATACACATCCTGAGGGTCGTTACGTGAAGACACCTCAGGAATCGAAACAAAGACGTTGTGGATATTTTGTTCTTGAACACTTGGTTGAACATTGTTTCAATTGGCACACTGAAATCGCCATTCCTTCATTCCTTTTTTATTCACTATTTTATTGATTTACTGAATAGATCATTCCTGGGAAGAGATTGGTTTCCACCTTTATTAGGGATTAATGATTACCATCACTTATGCAAGTTGTGTTTTTTTATGCTTGTTTGAGATTTGTGTGCCACTTACATTACATATATATATATATATATATATATATATATATATACATATTAGGGATGTGCAGGCTCGGATAGGTTCGAGTTTGCACGTGGAGTTCGGATTTTTCCCTCCAAAAAAACGGAACTCAGAAAGAGGCAAAACGTCATCTTGCACGGACGAACATCATCATTACTGGACTATTGTCCAGGAATGATGATGTTCGTCCGTGCAAGATGACGTTTTGCCTCTTTCTGAGTTCCGTTTTTTTGGAGGGAAAAATCTGAACTCCACGTGCAAACTCGAACCTATCCGAGCCTGCACATCCCTAATATATATATTCCATAGACAAAAAACCTTACAGTTTCACATGTTTCATTAAGGCTAATTAGACATGATCTGAAATTTTACAAAACCTACTGAAATTTCTGCCACTCAAACTCAAAAAAGCAATGAAATTCAGATCATTAAGGCTGACGCCTTAATGGACGTGTTCCTTGCGCAATACATATATGGTATGCCATCACACCCTGTGGTTAACTGCAGATTCAGCAGAGTGAGATTTCTGTCACTCACAAAATGGTGGCGCTGCTAATTCACAGATTTGTGTGCTCATTGGAATACACACATGCCATCTATGCAACTTATGTCTGAGCAGAAAATAGAGTTGTGCCGATGGGATATGAGTGGGGTGGATGTGGGAAAAGACAGAGCAGCATGGTTGGGGGAAAAAGAAAGATGTGGAGAGTGGGTGAAGATTAAGCAGCACAGATTGGGAGGAGCCAAAGTGATATAGATGATTGGAAAACATAGGGTCAGATGGGGGGGAGACAGAGTGGCGCGGTTTGGAGGGAAAGAGCAACATTGATGGGGAGTACTGAGTGGCAAGTATACAGGAAGACAGAGCAGTGCAGATGGGTTAAGTCAGATTGGTACAGATGAAGGAATACAGACTAGCACAATGGGAAAACCCACATCAATAGGGATTGGTTATGAAAGATTGGTGCCAATGGGGGGAAGACAAAGTGGTGTGGGTGGTGGGAAAGACAGAGTAGTGCAGATAGAGGAAGAAAGAGTGGCACAGATGAGGAGAAGACAGAGTGGTGTGTCTGGGGGAAGGAAGTAGTGCAGATGGATGCAAACAGTGGCATGGATACAAAAAGACAGGATGGCACAAATGAGGAAATATAGATTGATGTGGATGAGGGAACAAAGAACTAGCACAGTTAGGAGACCACACAGCTGTAGGGATTGCGGAATTTATAGCAGCATGGAGGTGAAGATAGTGTACATGTATAGACAGAGTATGATAGTTTTAGCAATTTTGGAGCTAAATGGGTAGAAGCTGAATAAGATGGAAGTATGGAGTGAGAAGGATGTTGGTACTCAGTGTGATTGTTTTTGTGACCCAACCCAAAGATTGCGGGCACTGAGTGGGATGTGTGTGCCAAATAACTGCTCAGGCCTAATTTGCATAGACTTCATGTGTGTATTCCAATGAACACACAATTATTTGAATTAGCAGCTCCACCATTTTGTGAGTGACAGCAAACTTACTCTGTGAGAGTGCTGAATCTGTAGTTAACCACAGGTTGAGATGGCATACCATATCTGTATTGCTCAAGGAACACTTCCATTAAGGCATCAGCCTTAATGATCACAATTTCATTGCATTTTTGAGTTTGATTTGCAGAAATTTCAGTAGGTTTTGTGAAATTTCAGATCATGTCTAAGAAGCCATAAAGGGACATGTGAAACAATAAGGTCTTTTGTCTATTAAATTTAATTGCTTTTTTAATTTATTTATACATACACACATATAAACATGATAATAATTAATAATATATTTTTTAGAAAAGATAATGATGTTTGTAAAGTGTCAGAACCATGCCATCAGTCAGGAGAGACTGGCAAACCTGGTATAACACACCTATTACCAGTATATGGCATGCCATAAGTTGGGAGAAGGGTAGAATACTGTATAGGGCATGACATCAATGTGAGGAGGGTTTATCACAGTAATGGGCATTGCATTAGTGTGAGGAGGGTATAATACAGTATAGGGCATTACATCAGTGTGAGGAGGGTATAATACAGTATAGGGCATGGCATCAATGTGAATATAGTAGAATAGTAGAATACAGTACAGGGCATGGCATCAGTATGAGGAGGGTATAATATAGTATAGGGCATGGCATCAGTGTGAGGAGTGTATAATACAGTATAGGGCATGGCATCAATGTGAGGAGGGTATAATACAGAATAGGGCATGACATCAAAGTGAGGAGGGTTTAATACAGTGTACGGCATGGCATTAGTATGATGAGGGTATAGCACAGTAAATTAAAAGTAAAAAATTACATTTATTTAGTAAATTAAAAAGCATGACATCAGTGCCATACAGTACAGGGTAAGGCATTAGTGTGAGGAGGGTATTATACAGTATAGGGCATGGCATCAGTGTGGGTAGTGTATAATACAGTATAGGGCATGACATCAATGTGAGGAGGGTATAACACAGACTAGGGCATGGCATCAGGGTGAGGAGGGTATAATACAGTATAGGGTATGGTATCATTGCGAGGAGGGTAGAATATAGTATAGGACATGGCATCAGGGTGAGGAGGGTATAACAGTATAAGGCCTACTAGGTAACAAATGCTTTGGACAATGACGTGTCACATCAATCCTGTAGTTGATGTATTATCTTGTATTGGTATTTAATAAAATAATATCCTTGGCTTTAATTTAGGGTGTTTACTGTCTATAGCTGTGCCATTTAGTTTGCTGGGTGCAGCTGACAATAAGGCTCTCTGGATCCATCGCCTTCTTCTTTGTTTTTGCTTCCAGAGCAGGCCGACTCCAGTGCTACTAGCACCCTGTGCAATCATTTCTGGAGTGCTCTCTGCTTTCCCGTCTATATATTATAGTTTAAAAATATTAGAATGCCTCACAGTAGCACCCCATTTAATGTTTCCCCACAGTAATGCCCCAGTTAATATGCCCCCACTGTAACAATGCACAATGTATACAGGGCCTGATTCAAAGCCACTCGCAAAAAGCGAGCGATTGTTCTGAATCAGGACGGCAACTTTTAAAAAAAAAAACGGCCACCTGGCTGCTCACATAGCTGTGGGTGACCACCCACAGCTTTTGCGAGTGGCAAGGTGATGGTCGCGATGGTCGTGACCATCTGGCTTGCAACGAGACCCTTGTGGTAGGGTCTCATTCCTGCAAGCCCCAGTGAGCTTTCGGCTCTAATAGAGCTGGAAGCTCACCACTGACATCACTCGTAATGTCAGTGTGGCTGCCCCCAAAAGGCAGGCATTCCTTCGGGAATGCCTCCGTTTGGTAAGTCACCCCCCAAACCGCCTACCAAATGGGGCAAGCTGTTGATCAACATCGATAATCACCACTTTTGGATGAGAGCACCGGAGCAAGTCATTTCTCATTTGCTCCGGGGCTCATGCACGCCACGCGTGCGCACTGCCCGGCCCTCAACCTGCCTGTGAGCGCATAGCATTTGCGAGTGGGTCTGAATCAGGCCCACAGTACTGAAAAGTACAATTCAGGTCCTGCTTTCCCAGCTCCCGAAACACAGCACAAATACAGTCCGTCGTCCCAACATGTTAAATGGAACCTTCTGCAGTCAAACTGGATAGAGGGCCTGATTCATTACGGATCACAAATGCAAAATAATTGGTAACATTGAGTATCATTGGACCCATATGCACAATCACACAAGGTCAGACCTTACTGTACTCAGAAAGCAGGATTTTGGTACTTACCGAAAAATTTATATTTCCAATTCCATATGGGTCACTGGAGGCTAAAGACAGTGGGGTATAGACAGTGCTAAGTGCGAGCTGGCAGTTTAAATTTCAAGAAGTTTGACTAGCTCCTCCCCCTCTATACCCTACAAGTACACAAACATATGAAAAGGTAGAAATAACAGTAACACAACCAGAGACAATAAACAGCTCCCTAATAGTCATAACTTAAAATTACACCAACCGTGGAACAAAGAAAGGGATTTATTATTAAGTACCAAAATCCTGTTTTCTCTTTCATCCATCAGGGGACACTGGAGGCTAAAGACAGTGGAGATGTCCAGGAGCTCCCATTATGGGTGGGAAAGTGCTGAGGACCCTGCAAAACAGACAGGACATACTGAGCTGCAGTGGCCGCAAACGTGTCAAATCTATAAAAATAATAAAGGTATGCCGGCCAAACCAAGTAGCCGCTCGGCAAAAAATCTCCATGGAAAAAATGCGAACAGCTGCCAACGAGGAACTGACTGATCTAAAGGAATGCTCTGTAATAAAAAGGAGGAGGCTCCCTAGATGATGCCAAATCCACCTATCTGAAGGTCAGACAACTCCAGCAGGCCAGTGACTGTTTGGATGCTGGCTAGCCATAACAAACAGCATCATACAAAACAAATATAGAGTGTCTGTTATATGAATGGCTGCAGTCCTGTCCACAGAAATATGAAGAGCCCTAACAACATCTAAGGGTCTAGATCGAAGGTGAATTTTGTGGAAGAACTGGTACCACAATCTTTTGTTGATGTGGAAAACCGAAACCACCTTTGGCAGAAAGTCTATTGTTGAACAGAGTTCAACTCTATCCTTATGAAAAACCAAGACCGGAGGATGACAGGTTAGAGCTACTAAAGTTCCAAATCCCCCCTGGCTGAGGCCGGTGCGAGATAAATTGTGGCCTTGCATGAAAGGTATTTTAACTCCACCTACACCAGAGTTTCGAACAGAGGAGACTGTAAGATGGGAAGTATGAGATCCAAATACCATGGATCCATAGGAGGAGCAAAGGGTGGTTGAAACAGAATCACACCTTGTAAAAAAGTCTGTACCTTTGAGCTTCTTCTGGAATAAAACCATCAGAGCTGAAATCTGAACTTTCAAAGAACCCAACCACAGACTGTTGAGAAACTTGCTTGCAATAATAGCAGAAAACTGCCTAGATTTATTTCTGTAGGAGGAACCCCTCTACGTTCACAACATGAAACAAATCTTCCAAAAATGGTGGTATTGTTTTGAAGTAACTTCCTTCCGAGCTCTGAGCATATTAGGGATCACCCTGGATGGGAGCCCTTTACATCTTAAGATGGCCCTTTCAACAACCACGCTGCCAAATGTAGCTGCTCTAAGTCTGGATAGACTAAAGGACCCTGTAGTAAGATATATCCTCCCAGAGGCAGTGGCCATGGATCATTCTTCAGCAGAAGTAGAAGGTTGGAATACCAAGCTCTGTGAGGATAATCCGGAGCTACCAATAGGACCTTGGTCATCTCTCTTTTGATTTATTGTAGAATCCAAGGGAGAAGAGGAAACAGAGGTAACAGGTAGACAAAATTGGAATTGCTACAGCATTGACAGTGCATACACTGATATGGCCTCTGGGTCTCTCAGCCAAGAGCAGCAGAGAGGCAGTTGATGATTTTGTCTTGATGCCATGAGATTGACCTGTGGAAGAACCCACCTTTGGATCAGCTGTTGAAAAACCTGTGGATGTGATGCTTTTCCCCCTGGATGCATCATGTTTGCAGATATTTTCTGCATACTAATTTTCTACTCCTCGGAATGAAGATTGTTGAGATTGCCATTGCAAGCTTTTCTGCCCAGGTTAGAATCTGGCTTACTACTTTCATAGCTGCCCAACTTCTGGTGCCGCCATTCATGCATGCCATTGTTGTGGTGATGTCTGACTTGACCCTAACTGCCCAGCCCTGCAACAGGTGATTTGCTGTTTGAATAGCATAGAATACTGCCCACTATTCCAATATGTTTATTGGCAGACTCACTTCCTGTGATGTCCAGCGGTCTTGGAAGTGATCCTTAATTACAATCCTCTCAGATCACTTCTGTAGTGAGAAGAGTCAAATCCCACACTCCGAATCCAGTAGGTGTACTGACTTCAACCACCAGAGAAGAAATATCCAAGTTCTGGAACTTAACCTTACCCATTGGTGAAGGAAAAGATGGAATTATTTTCACTGAGAGAGGTTGTGAAGCTGAAATGTCCTGGAGTGAAATTGTCCGTAAACATCTTTCTTAGGAGGCAAATGCAAACTTGCACTGATACCAGACGATATTGAAGGACTGTCCTAGCGATCTCCTAAATGGAATTTGTTTTTCTTTCTTGCTTTTTTTTTTTTTAGAGAGGAACACTCGCTGACATAAGGTGTCGCGGATCATACCCAGAAATTGTAGCATCTGCATTGGTTGCAGATGAGACTTGGGAAAAAAATCAAAATCCATCCATGACTATTGAGACTGCTGAGTCACTGTGTTGTTTTTGCAGTAATTGGTCTCTGGAATGGGCCTTCAGTAGAAGATTGTCCAGGTAAGGGATGATAGTGATCCCCTGTATCTGAGGGAGAACCCTCATAAAAACCTTAACCTTTGTGAATACCCTGGGGACTGATTGATGAGCCAAAGGGTAAGACCTGACTCTGGGAATGAGAGTTCGGAATCACAAATCTCAGAAATGCCTGGAGTGGTGACTAGATAGAGTTTCTTGATATCAATAGATATTGTGAAATTGACATCCTCTAGTCCATCAATCCCTGAGGGAAGGGACTTCTTCCTGAACTTGAAAATCCTTAAGAATTATTGAGATTCATCAAGTTCAGAGTAGGTCTGACCGAACCATCCAGCTTCAGAACCATACAAAATACTAGAGTAAAACTTTTTCTTGTCTGATGTTTTGGACCCTGGACCACCACTCTCGTGGATAGAAGCTAGTGTATAGTTTAATGTAAAACGATACTCCTGTTGTGGCAAACCTGTGGTAAAAAGCCAAGGTAGAGGAGGAGACTGAAAAATCAAACTTGTATCTTGAGTGATTAGAACCTAGACACAAGTGTCCATACAATATTCAGTCCATACTATTCTAAAGTCCAAAAGATGCGCTTCCACTCTGGGGACCCCCAGGTAAGAGAAAACCCCATCATGCACTAGGCTTAGTAGTGTACTTAACCTCATAATGAGCAGATGTTGTTGTGACTCTGTCTCGACCTCCAAAACCATGGGAAGTTGAAGGTCCCAGAGCACTAAAGGACCAAAACAAGGGTCCTGAGAAAGAACTTCTGGGGGGGAGCCACAGATGGAATATACTGTAGAAGCTTGAGAAATCCATTTATCTAGATCCACTGCAAGTAATACACTATCCGCAAATGAAAGTGATTTCACTGGTTTCTTCAATTCCGCATTTGCCTTCAGCAGATTACAATAACAGGCCACAGAATCGCACCTGCAGCAGTATAAATGGACTTGAGAGTATACTTCAATCTTCAGTCCAATGTCTTTAAAAGACATGGGCCCTCATTCAGAGCCGTTCGCTATTTGCGGTCGTTCGTTTAAAAACAAGGGGTGGCTATTCAAATGATCCGTACGCACATTGCAGTCTGTTCACACCTCTAAGTCTGAACGAACGAGCAAAACATACGCTCGTTTATTTGTTAAAAACGCCCCCTGGCCGCACGCATCCTACGTCATGTCCGCTATTTATTAGATTAATCGAGTACATCGACCAGCGTATGAACTGCTCGCTATTCTTGTGGTTGGTGTTTGCTACCACAAATTTGCGAGCAGTTCTGGCTATAAAATAACCCAGTGACGTGTCAATGACGCTGCTGTTTTAAATATACACACCCATAAAACGCCCGTTTTGACCTTTAAGCACGCCTGCGTTCGGATCTCCACTCCCCATTTTCAAGCACCTTCCCCTGTTACCACCCACATACGCCTCATTCTGTCACTCAAAATAGCAGGCACTCGCTATATAGCGTACAAAGGATTTTCGGCCGCACTGACTGGTTCGCGCATGCGTACTAAAAAGCGTACGCATGCGCAGATGTGCAAACATCGCTCGGAACGAGCGTACTGCCGCTAACGAGCGGCTCTGAATGAGGGCCATGGTCCCAGGAACCAGTAATGTCGACAACCGCAAAACCGATGGAGCTACTGTAGTGGAGTAAGATCTAATGCTACATGTATTAAAAAGAGAAAGAGATGATAATCATCGGAACATCTGAAATTTGTTTATCCAGATGTTCCCATCCTAACTTCAGAACATAATCCAGGTTTATTGAAACTGGAAATGCAATAGCTTGTCTTTTATTTATTTAAAAAGAAATATGGAGGAGCAGGACTAGAGTCCTCCTTCTTTAACTGCAATACCTGGCGTATTGCTGAAAATAATGCCTCTATCTCATCTGACACTGTTTAGTGGTATGGCAAAAAGACATAGGGCCTGATTCAGACCCACTCGCTAGATGCGGCCGCTTGCTCCCAGCATATGGAAAGTCATCTAAGTGACATCAAGGCAGGCGCTCGCATGTCAAGGCATTAGCACGCCCCCTTTGTCTTGACGAGCGATCAGTTTGTATTTACAGACCACCAGCCTGACTTTAGCCGCCCACTAGCATACATCATCTCCAGGAAGTATCTACAACAACTGGTACAATAGCTTCCATTGGATCTAACTGCAGCTCTTGCGGTTGACTGTACCCTACCGCAAGCACTGCAAGCAGTTCAGTGTAAAATTCAACCAGGTGACATGTACTATGATGCTGCCATTTAATTATGCACACCTCTGAAACAGCATTGAAACACTCTGGCACGTCTGTGTCCGCAACTCCACTCCGCTGTTACTACATCCCTGCCCCTGTTACAACCCACAAATGGCCTCTCCTCTCCTGTCACTCATTCCACTGGGCTGTCTGTGCAGGGTGAGCGAGCACATCCTGGTCACTCGTACTAGTTTGTGCATGTGCATTACAAACTATATGCATGCGCACATTAGTGAATATCGCCAGCAATGAGTGAGCACTTGCTTGAGAGCAAGTCTGAATCAGGTCCATATTTTTAAGTACGCTATGTGTACATAAATCTGTGTGCTTCAACCTGTGGAGCCACAGCGATACACTTATACTGTCTGTTGCTTCGCTAGTCAGAGCAGCCTGCTGCTATTTATACCACTTTTTAAGATAATAACCTGGCTACCATGCTACTCAGGGAGCCTGGGAAATCTCACAGAGCTTCTCAATGCTGCCGGTGGCGTATGACTGATCAGGGACATTAAGCGAGCTGAAAACAGCAACATGTGGAACCCCCTATTTGTAGACAGTGTTCTAAGCAGTTGGGGACACCAGGCAAAGTGTGTGCACTTGCGAGCAGGTCCCCCCAGCAGCTCCATTGTTGCAGACAGACAGTGCAGCTACTGACTGCCTGTCCTTAATGTATCTTCTTACTTCAACGCAGCAGTGCACTTTCAATTAAAAATCACTGAGGAGAAGTGTGCATACACATCCAGCTCCACATAGGCACAAACTAAGGGGGTATAAAGGGGTAGGAGCTAGTCACTCTTCTTGAAATTTAAAGTGTCAGCTCCCACTTAGCACTGTCTATGCCCCACTGTCTTTAGCCACCAGTGTCCCCTAGTGGATGAAGGAGAAATTACTAATACTCACGCAAGGTATCACTGCTCTTGCTGCATATGGCATTGCAGTGGATAATTTATGCACGCCCCTGCAATGGGGCATTCAAACGCACTGGCACACCTGTATTCAGCCAACCACCACCCATCTCCACCCACAAACAACACTTTGGGCCAAATGTAATAGGGTGAGAGTTTAGAAAATGTGAGAGTTTAGCAGTAAACTCTCACATTAGTTGAGTTTTATCTTCCAAATGGGAAAACATCTGAATGAGATTTTAAATCTTGAGAGTTTTTTAAGTCTAAAAAAACATGCAAGTTCGCTCTGTTACTTTGTTTTTGGACTCTATTACATTGGCAAAGTTTAAAAAGTGTCAGAAACTCTCACTTTTCTAAACTCTCACCCTATTACATTTGGCCCTTCCTGTCAATCACTCTTTGATGGCTCTGAGTAGTAACTGCAATTGCAGTCCCATTTGCAGTGACTAGTGCGTGCATGTGCACTGCGACTTATATGCATCTGCAGATTGCAAAAATTGCACGATTGCATGGGTTTTGGCAGTTGTGATCAGTAATGATTCAGGCTCAGAGTGCATATTTGAATCTACTTTAAATTCCAAAATAGTAAATTCATGTGCACAAGCATTGCTCTGCCCATACTGGACATAAGGAGCCTATTTATCAATTATATTGTATTTGCAGGATATCCCCTGAAAAAACCTGTTTTTTGGTGCATACCCACAAATATTAAGTATCAATGCAATGTACAATGGAGGGACTGCAGCATATCTGTCATGGTTGGTCTCTCCATTTCTGGCAGCAGTTGCAGCCCCCCAACAGATCGCTGATGCGGTTACTTCAGTCCAAACAATTCACAGTGATGGGATCCTTTCGGAGCCCCTGTACCTGCATCTCAGTTTTAATACATTTGGGAGGTACTGTATATTATTTATTATTGCTACGAATAGCAGCTAGTGCAGATCATTTATAAATATGCCACTACAGCTCATATTTCCTGTTATAGTATATATTTACTGCTGTTAAACAAAACCACTGACACACACAATGTACACAATATACAGGTTACCACGATCTTGGCTAGGTCAGATAATCAGTTGTGCAGAACAGTGACCCAGCCTAATGGACAAAATACATCCAGTTGAAAGTTGATATTATTATTTAGTCCTCCTCCAGCTCCACTCGAGACCCATACCAGGAAACTCACCCAGAACACTTCTGTCCTAAGTGCTGGTGTTTGCTAGACATGGCTTGTGGGTCTTTTTCAGAAGTGCATGCTGATGATTGGGAATCTGTGCTGGCACCTGTGATAACGCACGCAACTGTGCTGCCATTTGTGGGTGGCGATGGCCTTCTGATTCCAGAAACAGAGGTGTTGCCACCATTGGGGGAAAGTGGAGAGACCAGGATCTCTGTTGGCTGAAGTAGATTTCCTGGTTTCTTCCCCTCATCTGCGATGGCTGGCTTGTGTGACCCCCTTTGGTCAGCTTAGCCAGACAAAGTTCTGCAGAGTATCTGATGCTGCGTTGGACAATGCAGCTTGGATGAGTAATGCAGCAAGAGGTGTGATGCCACCTGTGCATTACCAAATCTCAAGGGTAGCAATTGAAAAGATGCATGCATGCAGCTTAGCAATTGTGATCCTTGCAGAATTAGGCCCCATGTCCACAGACCAACCAGGAAGGTTCACTCATGGTGGATGCTACAAGTGCAAGCAGTGGAGGGAGCAGGGGAAAATGCACAATAATTAAAGGGTGGGGTTCAGAATCCTCAAACTCAGACAAAGCAAGTTTTAAGCCATTTGCACTTTGTACATAAATTATATATACAGTATATAATCATAAATACACACACACATGAATATATACATATAAATATTAGGGTTGTGTGCAGACCCCCATATTTTGGTTTTAGATCTGGGTCTCCCCTGGTTTTGGATCTGGATTGGTTTTACCAAAACCTCACCTCTGTGTTTGGTATTCGGGTTTTGGTTTTGGATCTGGATTTTTTCTTAAAAAATTTAAAAAATAGCTAAACTCACATAAAATGGTCCTTTTTTTTCCCTACAGTATAAATAATCTCAATAACATTTATTTCCACTCATTTTAGTCAATTTTGACCACCTCATAGCTCATAATATTGATTTTTTTCATCTAGTAAAAGGGCCAAAAGTTTGCATCCAGCTTGCTGGGTCAAAACTGATTGATATATTTATTATTAGAGTTGAGTACTGTGCAAAGACTATGGTTGGGATACCATTGAGGATTGAAAAATTGATAGTTGATAGTTGGTGCAGCCCCTGGCTGTAAAATTGACAATAAATTAATTAAAAAACAATTCATTGGTGCAGCCCCTGTCTGTAAAATTGATAATAAATAAATTTAAAAAACAATTCATTGGTGCAGCCCCCGGGCTGAATAATAAATAATAAAAATAAATTAATTGGTGCAGCCTATGGCTGTAAAATTGATACTAAATTAATTTAAAAACAATACATTGGTTCCTATACCAACCATAACATTAATTTAAAATGTCAGGCAGCAATGCCCCAACCAGCACATAATGGAAAGGAAAAAGGTGCAAGATGGAATAGTCTTTGGGCCCTCCCACACACCCTTATGTTGTATAAAAAACAAGACATTCACAGTTTAACAAACCAATCATTTCAGCGACAAGGACTGCCAATTGTGGCTGAAATTATTGGTTTGTTTGGACTCGCATAAAACAAGCTGCCAATGTGCATTGGACATGGAAATGAAAATGATCCCATACACAAAATGGCTTTACAATACAAGTTATTGATGTCCTCATCCTCGTTATCCCCATCAGTGTGGAAATCCTTTTCTTCACACAATATGAATTTGTCCCCGCTGGAATCCACCATAGGCACCACTGTAATTTTTTTTATGTAATTGTTGGTAGAGGTCTTCCTCATGGAATTTGTTATTAATTTTAATGAACATCATATTTACCACATTTTGAGGAAGTAACCTCCTATGCCAATCACTGACAAGGTTGTACTGGAGTACACACTGGAGTGTGGGCAACTTAAGTAATGCAAAGCCAGTTTGTGTATGGGACCCCATATTGCTTCTTTTTCCTTTCAGTACTGAAAGTGACTGTCTGATATGCCTATTAGGATGTTAAATCTGAAATAGTCTTCCACCATTCTGTGAATGGAGACCATATCACACATAGTCACGAAAGACATGTCACTAGTAGGCAGTTCTCTCTAGCCCGACCAGATGTCATTTTTTGGTGAACAATCTGCATGACCAGCAGGCATTCTGTAAGGAAAATTTAGTTTTTTCCTGGCAGCTGCAGAAACTGAAAGAGGAGATGATGGCGTTTCACGTGCGGCTGCAGCTGCCAATTTTTTTTCCAACAGCTCTTTGCATAGATTTCGGTCTGTTGGAAAAAAAACTCACAAGGTAGGACTTAAACCTAGGATCCAGAATGGTCACCAAAATATATTTTTCAGATTTCAAAAGATTGGATCCTGGTGAAGTGAATCAAGGGCTTGATCCACCAGTCTGACATACCTTGAACAATCGCTCCATTTCAGCTCCTCCTTCAGTTTCTCCAGTTGTTTTTGCAAAAGTCTGATGAGGGGAATTACATTAATCAAGCTGGCAGTGTCTGAACTAACTTCACATGTGGCAAGTTCAAAGGGTTTGAGAACCTTGCACAACATGGAAATTATTGTCCACTGCACTTGATTAAGATGCATTCCCCCTCCACAGCCTGTTATAGGCCATTGTATAGCCCTGGATGGCCTTTTGATGTTCCTCCATCTGCTGAAACATTTAGAGGGTAGAATTCCTCCGAGTTACTACCTCTTGCTTGTCACGACCTGTGGTGTTGCTCTCTTCCCTTGTACTTCAGCACTCTGGTCAAGTATCAACTGATCAATTAATTGATGAAGCAGCTGTGAGCTGCACCTGAACTTCCCATATAGACCAGCCACACAAGTTCCCTGGTGCCAGTTCATTAAGTCAAAGACTGTGTCAAGGTCTGCACTTCGGATTATGCTACCAGCTAGCAGTCCTTCAGTTTCTTGTTGTCTCAAAAGCCTGGTCTCTGCAACCTGATATCCTTTGCAATCATTTAAGTTGTCTGGAACATTATCTGCTTCACCAGAACTCCACTATCCAGGACTTGTTGAAGTTATTGTTTCACCTGCTTGACAAACTGCACTTACTGTATTATCCAGGACTGTGCTATGTTACTATAGTGTGTTTCAAAGCTTATTCTTCTGAACCACTAGTGCCTTCCAGATACTCTGCAGCATTCTAGGTCAGAGGCCCTGATTCAGAGCTGGACACTCTGACAGAGCGCTCGCTCTGAATCAGGGCTGGGCTTTTGTTTTTTTAGAATGGCCTCCTGGCCGCTCGTATAGCTGTGGGGTGACCACCCACAGCTATTGCGAGTGGCCATGATTATGGTCATGATGGTCAAGACCATTGCGACCATCGGCCTTGCGAAGAGACCCTTGTGGCAGGGACTCGTGGTGATAAGCCCCAGAAGATTTCAACTCTAACAGAGCTGGAATCTCTCCACTGACATCACTCGTGATGTCAGTGGGGCCAACCCCAAATGACAGGCGTTCTCATGTGAGCACCTCCGATTGGACAGCCACCCCCTCGGCCCGCCCACCAAAGGGGGCGAGCTGTCACTCAACATCAACAGCTCGCCTTCTTTGTTGCGAGACCCGGAGCGACAGATTGCTCGTTGCTAACCAAGTCTTGCGCATGTGCATGACGGAGCCGGCTCCATCGTGCGCATGCGCTATGGCCCACCATCGACCTGGTTGCGAGCGCTCAGCGCTTGCGACCGGGTCTGAATCAGGCCCAGAGCCTATCATCTGTTTTCACCTGTGCAATTTGGTCAATCAAGTTCCCAGTGTACCTGCTCTTTATAACATTTTCTGGACATTTCAGTTAATACTGCAATTTATTGGTCAACCTGGACTTGTGTGTCCATATACTTCATCCAGCATTTGTCTTCATTCTAAAGTCAGTTTCTATTACCTGCATTATCCTGGACTGTATTACCATTGCTTTGTGAACATTGTTACCTGTTTTTTCCTGCTTAATTACTGCACCACCCTGTATGATAATAAATCTTACTCATTTAACTTAATCTGCATTGTTTACTGCAAGTATGATCATACAGGGGAAACACCACTTGTATCCTGAAAGTATGAACTGGCCTATTGAATACAATATAAAGGAAGATAATTGCAGTCTGCCTGAAAGGGTTTTTTCACAGCCTGTTAACTCCTTTGGTTCTAAGACATCATTTTCTTTAGATTCTTTTCATCTAGGTAAAATTTTTAGATATTATATTTTTTTTTTATAAAATCATGTTGGCTAAGTTTTTTAAAAAGATGATCTTGACCTAATTCAGTCATAAAAAACAGACCATTTCTAAATGTTTTTTGGGAAAAATATGTGTCAATTAAGTGAGTTAGGTGGGTACACACCTAGCAGATATATCTGTAGATGATGGCCATTCATATACACTTAACAACAATCATCTTGCAGACAGCCATGGGTCCCACTGGCTGGGGGGTTGGTCAGGGGTGGGTCTGCCCCCCTCCCAGCAGTTGCTGCTGCATCAAGTGATCACCCATACACACTTGCTGACAGATATATTTGCAGATATGTCTGTGAACAACATCAATCACAAACATTGCTGGTACACACTGGCCAATGGGCATCAGATATATTGGCTGTTGAGCCAATATTTCTGTCAGTGTGTACCCATCTTAAATCTATAGAGCTCAATATGGAAAATAATTTGGTCCAAGAAAAGGGTTCTGAATTTAAATTGCAATGTGCCCCACAGGAGGAAGAGCAGAGGAAAGATGTGTGTCCCTCCAGGCTAGAATTAAGGTTACCTGTGAATAATTCTGTTCCTAAACTTGTATGGTCTAACAAAATTTGTCTAGGGGAAAGTAAAAAATTTTATTAGCAAGGCTAGTGTACTTTAAAGTGCCATTGTGACAGAGATGTTTGGAGCAAGGAGCAGATCTGGAGTGAGTTCTAGGACAGAATCAGGCTCCCTGGGTGCTGAAGAGATCCTTGAAAGAAGAGTAAAAGTGTGTCATCCCATAGACAGAAATGAGGGCTCAGGCATGGTTGGAGCCTCTGCCTTAAGAAATGGAAGCTCATTCAGACCCGCTCGCTAAGGCTCGCTCGCACATTGAGAGTGATTTTCACACAACTGCACATGCGTATAATTCGCATTGCGCTTGCACAAGTCATTCATTGCGATCTGATTTTGGTAGCTCATAAGCCACTACCAAGTCGCTGCTTTGAGTGACAGACAGTGCAATTTGTGGGTGGTAACTGGAGAAGGTGCTTGTGAACGTGGGAGTGGATGTGTGGATGCAGGCATGTCAGGCAACCAAAATGCAGTTTAAAGGGCATGCATAATTAACAAAGTAGCGTCATGTTACATGTCACCTGAATATATTTCAGCCAGCACTGATCACAGAGATTGCGGAAGGCTAAGGCAACCTCAAAGGCTGCGAGCATCTCCGATGGCTCCTGATGGTCCTGATTAATCCTTCATTTCCCAGCAATGAAGTGTTGCGAATGGCAATGGGGCATCTTTATACACTTGTGAACGCACTTTGCCGTGGCTAACTAAAACATAGTGGGCATCCTTACGTGATGCAGTGCGAGCACTTCATTACATTATCCAGCCCCTTTTTGCCAGCGAGCAATTGCATCTTGAGAGCTGGTCTGAATGAGCTCCATATTCCATTGTGTATTTGTTGCCTAGAGGCAGTGAACCTAAAAGTTTCCAAAGGGTTATCTCATCTGGAGGGTGCTGGAGAGACAATGAGGGAATGTTCTATTGGACCATTTCCTTCACCTTATCTTAATGGGGAAGTTGTATAGAAATTCAGATATTAGGATAGTGTTTACTTAGTACTAGTTTGTTAATTAAAAGTATATTAATTGGTTTATGTGTCTCTAAGTCACAGGGCAGATGACCTAAATGCCTTTTGCTATTCTTTTATGTGAGTTATAAATCTGCTCCACACAGATCAACAGAATGTTAATGACCCTAAGGAGAATATGTCTGGAGTTCACTAGAATGTACAGATGTGCCACATCATTGCTGCGTATGCAGAAAAATGCACCATGCAAGTTGCGCGGTGTGCACCCACGAGCGGATATGCACATTGTGTTTGCACCTATTCTTCCATAGCATTGCATGGTGCGATCACAGTGCATGCCAAAGCCTACTGTAGCATATATGCTGCTGCAGGTAATCGCAAGGTGTTATGCATGCGCACATTTGTAGTGTGATCAACAAGATGTAGCTGAACACATGTATATCTCTGAGGACCAAAGATGAGCATAAAACACAATTAGAAAGTTCTATTGTCAGGGGGCTGTCTGTTAATTACCTAGTCCCTTGAACAAGGTAACTGAATACAGCAATCATATTCAAGAATAAACAAACCACAATTTAGTAAAGGTGTATTCATCCTTCATTGCGATCTGATTGTGTATCACCCAAGTGTGATTGCACATACAGTACTGTACATTAAAAATCAAATGCATAACTGTAATTCATCTTGTTTAAAAATGTATATTTCTATGATAGATAGCAGCTTGCAAATATGAATAAAAATATCTGAAATCTAAACCCAGATTGGGTGTGATTTGTAGATCATTTGATGGTATAGTTGTAGAGTAAGTAGTGATCTAACCTCTCACACCTAACAATGAATCATATTGCTGATTGAGTAATAGTTATTTATGCAAGTACACCATGGGCTAAATGTAATAGGGTGCAGAGTTTTTACATAGGTGAGTCCCGTGCAAGACTGCCCAATGTTTTGAAGTATTATTCAATTAACAGACAAAACTAGGATGATTTTGGGTAAATCCTCATATCTTATGTAGTCAATACACAGTGAAAGTTATGTCCAAGTATTTATTTTTTTAGTTACAATTACTTGGACAGTTGTGGGAGGATCTTTGATTTGATAAACTTGTCAGCCAGTCGACTAGGATGACCTCATCCAGGGGGTGTAATTATCATCTAATAAAAGAGATGAGAACGCTTTGTTCTAGGTTTAGACTTTGTTGATCAATCTGATTGAAAGATTGTTCCATAACTTCCACTGTGCCCCCAGCACAGATTAGCTGTAATTTTAATTCTGTAAGTATTTTGCCTTTTTGTTTGAAATTGCTACAACTCTATGTAACCTATTACATTTTCCTTTGTATCATATCTGTAATTAAATATTGTAGTTATATTAGTAAATAAAGTAATCTTTATTACTCTAACTCAAATACAATTTGGAAAACATTTGTCTTTTCCAGATCCCATTCTTTGAGGAGGCTGATATAGCGCAAAATTTATACTATAACTGATATTTATTGGTAGAACCAAACTAACAGCATGGGAATTTGTGTTACCGAGTCTGCACAATTATTACAGAGTGTTAGGGGACTGGTGGCCTCTCCGAGTACCCTCCATCGGTGATGGCATTATAAGAAGCAAGGTACAAAGGATGGATTCAAATTACTGAATCATCAGCAGATGCAATGCCAATATTTATGCAGATTGAGTGATTATTTACTATTCCCCATACGTGTAAGTCCCACTGTGCACACGTGATTGAATTGCGATTACTCATGCACTGATGATCTATTTGTAATCTGGGTGTCATGAGGTCAACATTTGGGGGAGGAAACAGGGGGTGGTTAGGTAAATGCAGACATGTATGACCATTTATATGCCATTTCATTGGTGTGCATATATTAACCATTGCGATTTCAGTTGCAGCATGAAAGCACATTTGTAGCGTAACTAGAATTTTTTGTGCCTTGGGCTAGAAAGAGCAATGGCGCACCCCCATTTTTTAATATAGGGTCAAAAGATGCATTCCCTAGAAAGGGGTGTGGTTTCATGGAGGAGTGGCATGACCAATCTGATTTGTCCTGTATGATGATAATGGGGTATAAATCCCATGTTCCACTGTAATCCAGGTGTCACTGCTAAATAAAGTGTGATCCATTGGCTGTAGTGATGATACATGTGTACGGTGTCTTGACTGCCATGTGAGAGGTTATAGTTTTGAGTCCCGGGTGTGACAGTATTTTGAAATGTGTGTTAAATAAAAGAGGATGTGACTGAAGGTGCTTTGGACGGTGGCAAGGAATGAGATAGAGACAGCCAGGAGATGCAGTGGGTAAAAAGAAAAATAATGATTATAAACAAAATTGACAGGCTGAATAGTGCCCCCTGCCCTGCAGTGCCCTGTGCCATGGCACATGTAACACCACCCTAGTTATGGCCCTGATGAAAGCTTCTCCATGCGAGGAGAGCTGCAGTGTTTGCATCTGGTCAGACTTTCCATAGATGCTGCGTGACTGCTTGATGTGTGTCTATGGTACCGATGTTTATACAGGAGAACGACAGTGGACGGATATGAGAAGTTAGCAGTGGGAGTCTTTATGCCGGCTGTGCTCTGTTAGGCATTAGCATTTATTGCAGCTGTGTTCTGTGTGAAATTGCAGCTGTGATTGCATTAGCATCCTTGGCTTAATCAGGCCCTCTGATATATAATTTTACTAAAGTGCAGATAATTAGATGTGGAGTTGTTGCCCATAGCAACTAATCAGGTTCTATTTATCATTTAGCTAGCACATTCAAGAAGATAATAGCTGGAACCTGATTGGTTGCTATGGGCAACAATTCCACTTCTAGAAACCCACACTTTTGTAAATATACCCCTAGAGTTCAACCCATCAGGGATAATTACTGAGGTTTCTGACATGCATACACAATTATCCATCTGAACTCAGTTGCAGCCTTAGCACCGAGACCATTCTGGTGCACGTGTGAAAGGGGCAGTTGTCTGAGGGGGCATTTGTCTGTGTTTGGAAATATTTTAAGTGAGGAAACTACAAAGTGTGAACAAATTTTAAAGAACAGTCAGTTATCCTGAATGAATCTCACTGAATATGGACTTATCTATCTCTTTTCATCTCAGGTATTTGCATTTTCTTGCTGAGCACTACAAGTACAAGTCTCTGCATTTACCCCCATGCATGTATAGGCAATGTATGTGATTTTCCTTGCCATTATGCAAAACTAGAGCTCTTAAGGTACATACACAAGGGATGACTGCACAATGATCAGATAACGATCGTTATCTGGTCATTCTGCATGTGTTAAGTGATTGTTGTCGAACATCCAACACATGCATTAACCTATAGCAACACGTGATTAATGATCGTGACAGGCTAACATGGTTGATATCAACCATTTAAGCTGGTTTGCCGAGGTGTTGGATGATGGTCGATAATGACCATTCATGCCTGCGCATCAACCATTGTTTGGTTGTTTGCAGGGCCCAGAAACTGGACAATTTGAACGATAATGATAGGATCATTATCATTGAAATCGTCCACTTTATCTGACCATTTGTATGCAGCTATAATCTGCAAAACCAGCTGTCTATTTAAAAGTATTTGTGTAATATTAGTACGTGCTTGAAATTGGCATTGCCTGTTTTGAAGATGTTGTTCAGTGAAGTGTCATTTATGGCCTAGTGGTTAATTAACAAAGGATAATTCAACCCCTTTGATAAGAAGGTCATGTGGCTTCAGCTGTAGCCTTTCTTAATCAGACCTACTATTTCTTTGCATTCAGTTAAGGGTTGCAGTATGTGATTGGAAATATATGATGTGAAGAAATTTCAAAGTGTGAAAAAAATTTAAATAACAGTTAATGAACAGTTGAACAACGTCTAAGACAAGGTAATTCCAAAATTCATTGTAAACAGGAAGTAGTTGGGAAACCGACGGATGTAATCCCGACCGTGGGCTTCCTGACTGTCTAATCCCGGCAAGGCACTAATGACAGGCATCAAAATCCTGATGCCTGTTATTAGACCTACGCCAGGAGCCCGACACCCAGCATATTGATCGAAGATTAGCCGGGCAATGACAGCTGCAGGGGGGGGGTTAGGTTAGGGGCTCCCAGGGGGGACTTAGGTTTAGGCACCCACAGGGGGAGGATAGGGTTAGGCACCCCCCCAGGGGATTTAGGGTTTAATTGCAGGGAAGGGGGGCTTAGGTTTAGGCACTTACTGGGGGGATTAGGGTTAGGCACTTGGGGGGAGGTTATGGTTAGGCACCCCTAAGGGAGAGTTAGGGTTAGGGAGTAGAATAGGGTTAGTGAATACTTACCTTTTGACAATCAAAATTTTCACCCCTGCCGGGATGCCGTTGTTGGGATTTGAACCACCGGCCGCATGATTACTTGTAAACATCATTTTCTAATATACTGTCTAAGTCATACTTTCTAATTCTCCCTCATTGTCAGGGTGACTCCCTTCTCGAAGTCGAATAATTGCATGCAACCGCAATTCAACTGTTATCGGATGATTTGGTCATCCACTGTCCGATTTATGTTGGTACAATCCATGATGCACTATTGTGTGCTCACATATCCACACATTCTCACAACACTAGCAAATAATATACAACACTCTCACACTGACAAACACAATATTCATGCAGGGTTTACTCAGCAATGAGAAACAGCTTCTGTATACATGTCTGAGAAAAGTATACTGTGAGTGTTTTACATATAAATTGAGAAGCCCCGCATACAGACAAGTATGGCTGTGGCAATTGAAATATAACCCAGACACTGATATGCACAATTAAATTTGTCTGAATGAGAAGTTAGAAAACAATGGTCAGAGGTTTGCTTAAGAAGCACTGACAAGTGTTTTCTAAATAGGCAGAGGAAAACCTTTGAATTAGTTATCAGACGAAGTGGCAATGGCAGACAGCTGGAGGTCTCCACCCTGCTTGAAAGTGATCCTAGCTGCTTATAACACCTTGGACTTTAGTTTTAAAATATGTTAGAAAGGGATAATATATATATATATATATATATATATATATATTAAATCCATCATAAATACACTGAATTGCATAACACACACACATAGATTTACATGCATACATACATTAAATAAAACATATAAATATCATCAAAGCACAAAACATATAAA
Organism: Taudactylus pleione; assembly: GCA_031769625.1. Classification (NCBI taxonomy): domain Eukaryota; kingdom Metazoa; phylum Chordata; class Amphibia; order Anura; family Myobatrachidae; genus Taudactylus; species Taudactylus pleione. The sequence goes on along the minus strand of JAUIMM010000591.1, from coordinate 2,610,545 downwards.
TGTACTACACATATTAGCAAAAATACGCAATATTCTTACACTTACACATTGCACACTTACATAAAAAGGTTCCCTAGCATTAAGGTTAATATTCAAGGTTTTGTTCATTATTAAGTTTGTAATAAAGCGACTGTATTTTAAGATCTCAGGTTTAGTATATGATAAGCAGACCGTGTTTGGTGCTATTCTAAACTACTGTTTATTTCTAGACTTCCGGTTCCAGCAGTGGGGAAATTGCAACATGCGTCCACAAATTATGGATCATAGAAAGATAGGCATTAAAATGGACTCTGTGATGCAGCCAGTTTAGACTTGTTATTCAGCAGGAAAATTTACACAAAGAGCTGTTGGAGGCTGGACTGTGGGCCTGATTCAGACCCACTCGTGAGCGGCTGTCCGCTCGCAAGTGGGTCGATGTTATGGACTGAGCATGCGCACGATGGAGGGAGCTCCGTCGTGCGCATGTGCCAGACGCGATGAGCGAAGGAAAGTCCTTCGCTCGTTGTGTCCGATCAAAGGGGGCATGCTGTCAATGTTGATTGACAGCACGCCCCCTTTGGTGGGCGTGCCGGGGGCGTGCCTTCCTGATGGGGGCGTTCCCACGGGAACGCCTCCCGTCAGAAGCCAGCCCACTGACATCACTAGTGATGTCAGTGGGAGTGATTTTGGCTCTGATAGAGCCAAAATCACTCCGGAGCTTGCGGTTGAAAACCTCAACCGCAGGCTCCGGCTCGCAAATTCGATGGTCGCGATGGTCTCGACCATCGCGACCATCACAATGCACGCTCGTATAGCCTGTGGGTGGTGACCCACAGCTATACGAGCGTCCAGGAGGACGCTCCATGAAAATGGAGCCCGGCCCTCTTTCAGAGCATGCGCTCTGCTCAGAGCGTACGGCTCTGAATGAGGGCCTGTGATATTACAAACTGACCTATGAACTGTATTGTAATAGAAGAACCAAGAAAAAGAACCAATGAGATTATGCCAACTTGTTATTTTGTTTTTTCTATCTCTGCAAGGGTTTATATGCAAGCTCCCAGAACCTGCTAGTCAGTCATCATATTCTTTCTGTTGACGAAGGCTTCACTTTTGATGCTGGAAATCTGGATCCAGAGCACCTGCGTAATGTATTGACTGTACCTTATGATTGTATAATTTGTTTGCACTAATTGTATTTAGATCACAGCGTGTAACTATCTGCTTTTTGGTGAATAATATCTTTTTGTGCTTTGGAAACACAATCAAAGTCTGAAGAGTAATTATTTCTTGTGGACCTTTGCTTGAAAAAGGATCCTTTATTGATCTGAAATGCATTGCAGAAAGGTGACTATTGGAGGACCAGGAGGGACACGATTTGGGAACCCAGCCATGTTGTTGGACCTTACATACTATCTGCGGTGGTGCCTTGTCATTAAGGCCCGGGACCCTTTGCATATTCAGCACTTGCCCACCGCAGCACCTTGTTTGGGTGAGAAATTATTGTATGGAACCATTGTCTCCTCCATGTTATATCTCATGATTTTTTATTTCTTTGTATGTTATGTATAAATATGAATAAAGTTACATCATTTTATACCCAGGGATTTCCTATTTATGTATCCCAATTTTAATTAGGTTTATTTTCAATCAGCGCTATCAGGTTACTTATATCTGTATAAATTTTCACTGTGGAGGTGGTATTACTCAATTTCTCAGTACCATTGAAGCTGCAAGATTGTTTTTTGCACACTAAAGCATAACTTATTTCTTGGAATATCTGGGAAAATGTTTATTTTTCTGCGCAGGAAAAGGGTGTGTAACAGTGAATGTGTGTTGGTAGGGGTAACATGTTCCCTAGCTAGGGGTATCGTAGGACCCTTAGGTTCTAGGCACCTGGTCTCAGTCTAGTGGCTTGGTAGTAGATACCGCAAACTATACACATAAGCAGGTGTAGTTGTTGTCTTGTTGTAGGTATTGGCTCTCAGTGTGATTGCAGCATCCAGTGATCAGTTAGGGTTATTGGGCATTGTGATTGAACTGCACATTTGTGGCATATTATGATTGTGAACTGAGCAGAGGGTGGACAAAATCACTGAAAAGGGTAGGTGTTATTGGAATGCCTACATGCTAGCAGAGGAAAGTACTCAAAAAGGGCTTAGGTGCATGGAAGCAGCCTGGTTATTCTTCCATAGGTGTGTGGGCGCATCCAGTTAATATTGTCCACAGGTAAGTAATAGTAGCCTTGATATTCTTTCACTGATTTAAATATATATTGAAAAGTGTAGTGTTTTTTTCCCAAGATGGAAGCCAAGCAAACGGTAGAGATGTTAGATGATGTGCTGCTTTTGGAAGTGCCGCTTGGGTCGGCACGGCATATTATGCATACTAGGTACAGTGCTTATGCAACTAGGTACTGTGATGTAAGGTTTAAAATGACGAAGAAAAGTGTGATACAGTTTCCCAGAGTTGGCAGCTTTGATGAGGAGTTAGTGAACAATGTCCAAGATACCATCTGTATGATGCACTGTCAACAGAAAAAGATAAAGTATAATGATTGTTTTAAGCTATGGCAGCATGAGGGGGAAATGTGGCTTAGGGGTGTGCATGCGACGTAAACCAGCATCAAATGCACGATGCAGGGAAGTGCGCACGCAGCGCTAAACAGCGTTGCGTGCATGCCACAAAATAGAGCCCACACACAGCAAGGTAGCATTGTGGAAGGTAATGTCAGTAGTTTATGTGCACCACCACCGCCCTATGCGAATGGGGTGAAGGTACAGTCAATCTCAAAAATCATTAAAAAAAATCATAATAAGTAACGTATACCCTGATTTTAGTCACCCACAGGAAAATCTAGTTATAGATGATGATGAATCCACCGTAAATTCAGCCATTGCCCAAGCTGTTAATCTGCAACCAGCAGGGGCAGCAGTTGAAACCGGTGAAAGTAGTGGAGAGCGTGGCAGAAGGGGGAATATTATTAGCGCTTAAAGAGTAAGTCCAGCAATAATAATAAAAAAAATGTGTTTTAAGTCACCTCTAGGACATTGCACATCTAAGGAAATGTAATAAGTGTGTGTAAGCCTCAAGTCATTGTACATTTTGGTAAAATCAAGTGTACTTGTTTACAGTAAACATTGAGATTAAGAACTGAAGCACACTAACCCCTGCAGTATATCTGCAGTGAAACTATACAGGGCATGTTTTTAAAGCAATGGATCTGATATGTAGATGATTAATTGTTGTACTGTCATGCTTAATTTCTCATAAAGAGGGCACAATGTTGCAAAGAACAAACTATGGCCATACCAGACCTGGGTCAAATACTTGGGACTTTGTCTAAACCCAGGGGCTACAACATTACTGTTAACAGCTGTTCCAGTAATAGGGTAGACGAGGCTGCAAAAAGGGGCAGCAGGTTTCAGAATAAATATGACAGTTGATCAAAGGGTGGTTTTTCAAACTGGTGAAATGCAGAAATTAATTGAGATGCGAAATTTGTGTTCCATTCAGGAAAAGGCAGTCTGGAGATCAAAGGGATGTGAGCCAAAGTCAACTGGACTCTGGAGAGATGAACAAGGTAAGCCAGTAGCTCCCCTGGCATATTACCCAAGCTTGGCTGAGGCAGCTCACAGTCTGACTCTGACCTGCTTGAGGAAAAACGTTGGGAAAACAATACTGTCTGAGTCATCACACATCCGTCTGACAGATGGACCTTTTCAGGTAATACAATTTGAGTTCTTCCAATTACCACCCTGCAGGAATCGTAAGTATGTATTAGTTTGTGCAGATGTGTTTTCTAATTGGATAAGAGGCATATCCAGCTGCCACTATTACTGCTGTATTCACTGACAAAAAGGCTGTACAGGAGTTTGTATGCAGATACGGTATCCCTAGAATTATTGAAAATGATAGGGGTACTCATTTCACAGGTGATGTCTTCCAGAACATATGTAAGTTGATGGGTAATAATAGCATCAGGACCACCCCCCAGTCCGCCTCTTAATCTGCCCCCCCTTTGAGATACTGTTTGGTAAGCAACCTCATTTGATTGTAAGTCCAGAGGAAGATTTAAAGGGTAATAATGAGGTTACTGTGAGGTATCTTATAAAAATGAGTAAGCAATTGAAACAACAATGGCAGAAATTGAAAATATTGTCACCTGATATGCCTGAGACAAACTGTCCTGATGTTGAACCTGGAGAATATGTAATGATCTGTAATTTCTTGCGTTCAGGCTGTTTGACTGACCAGTGGGAAGGACCATATCTGGTGCTGCTGACAAGTATGATATCTGTGAAAGTAGCCGAGAGAGATACCTGGGTCCATTCCAGCCACTGCAGAAAGGTTTATCACCCGGAGGAGATACATGGCAGAATTGAGGCAGATAACATGGATCTGTCAATTACGAGCCTTTTCTGGAGAGTTGGTGACTGCAGTGGAACACCTGAGCTAGAGAAATATACAGGCCACTATTCCAGCAATAAAGATGGCGGGTTGTGTTTATGGGGGGTCTTTATTCCTGGGTTTTTCTCATTTTAGTTTGTCTTGGGATGTCTCATTTCTGTGACAGAGGGACAGAGGATGTAGAGGGGAGCTGATGGTGATATCAATGGAGTGGAGTTGGGAGAAGGAGTGCTAAACCAACCGGAGTAGTACCTGACCAAACCCAGCACAGAAATTGTTAAGAGATCTGCTATGTTGGAAACTCAGATACAATGTGAAGGTCTTTCATCTGAGGATTATTATATGTGTGAGTTTTGTGGGTCATTAGTTGATGAGAATTGCATCCAGCAGTGCCAACCTAAGTGTAACCAGTATTGGGGTGGGTATCCTTTAGAGGATTATCATACTATGGTGTGCAAAGTTTTAAACAAGACTGACTGTTGGGTGTGTTCTCATGTGCCTCAGGGACAGCATAATGTAGGGTTAGCACCATTCCTATTAAATGTCTCTGAGGTCTTAGAACTGCCAAGAGGGGATGCACTGGACGGAAAATTTCTTAAGTCCAAACCACCTCATTTTAAACTCCCACCAGTACCAAGTAGATAAATCACTTTTATGTTTGAACATCACCAACTTCAATAAACCAGGAAGTTGGGAGGTGACGGGGAATAACCAGATGATGACCTTCTCACTAAGAGCTAATAGCGAACCTATAAATCTTGAACTTTTACACACAATTAGGTTAAATGGAAGACAATTCTGGTATAAATAACTTTTACGCACAATTAGACTAGGTGGGAGACACTTCCGGTATCGGTACACACGTAATGACACTAAAGAAATGGTTGGTAGGGTACTAGAAGGGTAATGTGCCAGGGTTATACAACTAGAAAAGTGTGTTAACCAGATGGGAGAACCTGATATAGGATCATTTGTTAGAGAAATGTGTTGGATGATAATGATACATTCTAATCCTTATGTTCTCCCCGATGATGTATATTTTATATGTGGAAGGAAAGCATATAAGTGTCTCTCTCTGAGTTCCAAAGGTTTTTGTTACCTGGGAAGAGTACTCCCAGAGGTTATGACCATTACACATGGTGAAATGCTTGGTATTCATAAAAACACACCATCACCATATCTTCACACACAGTATGAACATAGAGACAAAAAAAATATGATATCTGGTTATGTACATAAAGCCACACAGTTAATTAGTAAAACAACTGGCTTTCAAATTTTAGTTGCATTGGATCCTGTCAGGATCACTCGGGGTACACTAAATTTCAGATATATTCAAGATCTTGCTAAATTAATAGATAATAACACCGAGATATATGATGACACGTTTAGGTATACAGGTAGGGAGTTGCAAGCTTATAAGAAAGAACTTGTGCAACATAGACTAGTGTTAAATTATTTAACTGCTGTCACTGGAGGGTATTGTGTAACTTTGGCCACCCAATTTGGTGTAAAGTGTTTCACATACATTACAAATGATACTAGTGACACTAAGGAGGTGATAGACTGGAAGATGGATGAAATTCTACAGCTGAAATGGGAATTTCGGAAGAACCATAATGCTTCAGTGGCTGAAGTAGGGGAGAAGGTAGAAGAATGGGTTTCATGGTTGAACCCTGTGAAATGGTTCTCCGGTCTAGGAGAGTGGGTCCAGGAAATAGTAGCTAGCACAGGTAAACTCCTGATCCTCATATTGGTTGTCATCATAGTAATTGGCTTATGTGTCAAATGTGTTCCTACTGTGTTGAAATATGGAAAATGTAAAGATAAGGTAAATCAAAGGAATGAAATTATGATGGTGGCCAGTAGTAATAGAATGGATACCAAGGTAAATGACACACTGTATCACAATCCTGAACTAGAGTGTACAATCAGGTGATTGATTAGGATTGGTCATGTATGATAAAATATTGCAAATGTTCCTTTAAACATCCCAGTTCATGTAGTCTCCATTTCCCCCTCTCCACTGTTATAGATTTGATGAGATCCCACATCACGCCCATGGTCCCGTATAGATCCGCTGAGCACGTATAAGGGTTGTTTTACCCCTTCCTGAGGTGCATTACTAACAGTTCAATGACCTAACTGTAAAGGACATTAGATAATAATTTATTATGCATGACTAACTAGGATAAAATTGTGATAGCGTCTTGTTTGCTATCAAAGGGTGGACTGTCGAAGTCGAATAATTGCATGCAACCACATTTCAACTGTTATTGGATGATTTGGTCATTCACTGTATGATTTATTTTGGTACAATCCATGATGCACCATTGCGTGCACACGCACCCAGTGTGCGCACATATCCACACATTCGCACAACACTAAATAGCAACTAATATACAACACTCTCACACTGACAAACACAATATTCATGCAGGGTTTAGTTAGTAATGAGAAACAGCTTCTGTATACATGTCTGAGAAAAGCATACTGTGAGTGTTTGTTTTACAAATAAATTGAGAAGCCTGCATACAGACAAGTATGGCTGTGGCAATTGAAATATAACCCACACACTGATATGCAAAATTGAATTTGTCTGAATGAGAAGTTAGAAAACAATGGTCAGAGGTTTGCTTAAGAAGTACTGACAAGTGTATTTTAAATAGGCAGAGGAAAACCTTTCAATTAGCTATCAGACGAAGTGGTAATGGCAGTCAGCTGGAGGTCTCCACCCTGCTTGAAGGTGAACCTAGCTGCTTGTAACACCTTTCACTGTAGTATTAAAATATGTTAGAAAGGGATAATATATATATATATATATATATATATATATATATATATATATATATATATGAAATCCATCATAAATACACTGAATTGCATAACACACACACATAGACTTACATGCATACACAAATTAAATAAAACATAAATATTATCAAAGCGCAACACACATAAACGCACCACACATATTAGCAAAACTATGCAATATTCTTGCACTTACACATTGCACACTTACATAAAAAGGTTCCCTCGCATTAAGGTTAATATTCAAGGTTTTGTTCATTATTAAGTATATAATAAAGCAACTGTATTTTAAGATCTCAGGTTTAGTATATGATAAGCAGACAGTGTTTGGTGCTATTCTAAACTACTGTTTATTTGCAGACTTCCGGCTCCATCGGTGGGGAAATCGCAACATGCGTCTGCAAATAATGGATCATAGAGAGATTGGCATTAAAATGGATTCTGTAATGCAGCCAGTTTAGACTTGTTATTCAGCAGGAAAAAGGACACAAAGAGCTGTTGGAGGCTGGACTGTGATCTTACAAACTGACCTATGAACTGTATTGTAATAGAAGAACCAGGATGAAGAACCAATGGGATTATGCCAACTTGTTCTATTGTATTGCCCATCTCTGCAAGGGTTTATATGCTAGCTCCCTGAACCTGCTAGTTAGTTATCATATTCTTTCTGTTGACGGAGGCTTCACTTTTGATGCCAGAAATCTGGATCCAGAGCACCTGCGTAATGTATTGACTGTACCTTATGATTGTATAATTTGTTTGCGCTAATTGTATTTAGATCACAGTGTGTAATTATCTGCTTTTTGGTGAATAATATCTTTTTGTACTTTGGAAACACAATCAAAGTCTGAAGAGTAATTATTTCTTGTGCGACTTACAACACTAAATAGCGACATTTTACAGTGTATAGATAGGTAGAAATCAATACCCTGAAATAGCATAAACTTCCCTGAAGAGTCTGATTGCACTTTACCCCCATTATGAATATGTTATATATTAATAAACAGAGATATATACATTCAAATGTGATCATTAGTATAATTTCCCTGCATTAGTTAAAAGGCACAATGATCCTTATGGCTACATATATTGTCTGAAAGCTATCAATATCCAAAAATAGATCTTAGTTAGTTCTTTGGGTCTCAATTACATTTGTATGTCAGAAAATTTTATGACAGAACTCTCAGATGTAGCAGTACACGTCCAATTTACTGCCACGCTCATAGGTGCTGCTATCAAAATTTCCCTAAAATGCTTTTTAAAAAGTAGTCATGCATGGTCTAACAATGTCTACAAAAAAAGAAGCAAAAGCAAAACTCTAAAGCTGGGCATCTACTATACAATTTTCTGTCAGATATCTGTCCAATCTGGCTGGTTGGTATGAAAACCTGGTAATGTATAGGAGCAAATGACAATTGTCCATTTGCTCACAAACACTGGAAAATAGCCAAAAATGGTTGTTCAGACAAATTGGTTAAAACACAAAAATTTATACAATTTTAACAATTTTTTTGTCCTTTTTTCAGTGTTCAAAACCATATGATTGACTGTCGTTTGCTCCCATACATTACCAGGTTTTCATTCCAACCAGCCAGATTGGATAGATATCTGATATAAAATTGTACAGTTTATGCCCAGCTATGTATGCAAATGCCAGGAGCAAAGCTGATAAGATCTCTGAACTAATTGCAATAATGACAAGGGATGAGGTAGATATTGTAGCAATTAGAAAGTCATGGTGTAATGACAATCATGACTGGGACATACTGTAGTTATACCAGGCTATACTCTATTTAGAAAGAACAGAGGGACTGATTCAGAGATGTATGCTAACCCAATAGTTAGCGCACATCACCGATGGTGGCAGGACTGCACAGGAGGTGTACTGCACATGTGTATCCCTCCAAATGTGAGTCCGCTCTGTGTCTCCCAGCTGCAGCCTGATTGACAGGCTGCTGCATTTGGGATATGGCGTGGGATCATCCCTTGCAGCGTTCACAGAAACGGGGGCATGTCACCCCCATTTTCTGGGAGGGATGAGGCCAGAGTCTGCGTGGGTGCATGCAGACTTCCTGGCCTCACAAGCTGCCAGGACACAGCAAGGCTGTGGCAAGCTTTAGCTCCCACAGCCTGGCCAAAGGAACATCAGCAACAATATTGACCAATGGTCATGATTGTTCTGATGATGACTCCAGACTGTGACCTCAGCCGCAGTGTTGGGATCTCACAATTGTAGCAAAAAGGTGTGTGACACCTCCTTCTTCTGCATTTCCTTTTTAAATGAATGAAATTGCACAGCCGCTTGTGTGCACTTGTATGCAGCTGTGTAATTCTGTCCATCTCTGAATCAGACCCCTGGAAGGGGAGGATTGGAGGAGGAGTATCTATGGATGTGAAAAATGGCATAAATGCTACTATAATACAAAATATTGAAGAAAAAAACCAGAGCTCTTTTGGGTGACCATACAAATGGGCGACAAGGTCATCATTCTCACTGGGGTTATCAATTTACTACCTGAACAGGGACAGGAACTGGACAGGTACCTATTGCAGGACATTACTAGAATGGCTTTAAAAGGAGAGGTCATAATCATGGGAGACTTTAATTTACCCAATGTAACCTGGGTGTTGTCTGCTGCAAGTTCCTCTAGAAGAGAGAAATTTCTAAATCTCATTCAGGGAGTATCTCTCAAACAATTGGAGAGGGAGCCCACTTGCAAAAATGCTATTCTGATATATACTCACAAATTGCGACAGAATATTGGATGTAAATGTGAATGAGAACCTAAGAATGAGTGATCACCAAGCAGTATGGTTTAGTATAAAGACTGGGTCCAATTCATGCCATACAAACAGAGCCGGCCCTAGGCATAGGCAATCTAAGCAAATGCCTAGGGGTGACTGGAATGCCTAAAGGCATTCCAATGCTATGTCGCTGCCCCCCCTCCGTGAAGCTGCCTGGTGCCTGTAATGCAGTAGTCAGGAATACTTTTGTTCCTACTGCACAGCCTGCCTCCGATGCCTTGTCCAATTTAACCCTGGCGGGGTCCATCCGAATCCATAACAGGAGTGCAAAGAGGGGTTTTTTCATAAGGCAGTGTGGCCACGTCTCCCTTGAATAGGCCACACCCCCTTTACACAGCCGGACTCTACACAGGGACAAGTGTTATATGTCATGTCACAGATGCTCTGGAGGAAGAGCCAAAGAGCCTGAGGAGCAGGTAGGTCGTGGCTGGAGCAACAGCACGAAAAAGGAAAAAGTCCAGCTGCCAAAAAGAAGGTAATTTGGAGAGGAGCCCGGGGAGTTGGTGGATTGTTGAGGTTAATCAGGGGCCTGGAGGGGAGACAGGAGGCTGGAATGTTGGGGGCCGGAGGGGACACACATGGGTCAGAAGGATGGAGTGACAGGGGGCTGGTGGGGAGACTGGGCTGAAGGCTGGAATGATGGTTGGCTGGAGGGGACACAGAGGGCTGAAGGCTGGAATGACAGGTGGCTAGAGGGAACACAGGGGACTGAAGGCTGGAATGATGGAGCTGGAATGACAGGGATCTTGAAGGGACACAGACAGTATAAGTCTGGAATAACAGGGGCCTGGAGCCTGGAGGGGACACAGGAGGACTGGAAGCTTGAATTATAGGGGGCTGGAGGGGACACAGGGGACTGAGGGCTGGAATGACGGCGCTGGAGGCTGGAATGATGGGGCTGGAATGATGGGGCTGGAGGGGAGACAGAGGGCTGAAGGCTGGAATGAAGAGGCTGGAATGACGGGGCTGGTGGGGAGACAGAGGGCTAAAGGCTGGAATGACGAGGCTGGAATGACGGGGCTGGAGGGAAGACAGAGGGCTAAAGGCTGGAATTATGAGGCTGGAATGATGCGCCTGGAGGGGAGACAGAGGGGGCTGGAGGCTGGAATGATGAGGCTGGATTGACGGGGCTGGAGGCTGGAATGATGGGGCTGGAGACTGGAATGATGGGCTGGAGGGGAGACAGAGGGCTAAAGGCTGGAATGATGAGGCTGGAATGATGGGGCTGGAGGGGAATCAGAGGGCTAATGGCTGGAATGATGAGGCTGAATGACGGGGTTGGAGGGGAGACAGAGGTCTGAAGGGTGGAATGACGAGGCTGGAATGACAGGGCTGGAGGGGAGACAGAGGTATGAAGGCTGGAATGACAAGGAGCTGCAGGGGACACGGCACTGAAGCAAAAACAGGAGGATTGGGGGCTGTAATGACAAGGGGCTGAAATGCTGTGGGGCACGAGGGGCTGAAGGCTGCAATGACAAGGGTCTGCTGGCTGGAATAATGTTGGATTGGAGGAGAAAGAGGGGGCTGGAATGACAGGGCTGGAGGGTATATATATATATATATATATTATATATATATATATATATATATACACAAACACTGTATATATAGTTTAACTGCATGTCACCTCAGTCTCTGTCCCTCCCCCCATGCTCTGCTCTACCTTTCCTCTGGCTAATCAAACCTTCTCTCAGCTGTCCTCCTGCTACACATTGGCAGCCACGTCCTGACCACCACCCCAATATGGCACTGTCTCAACACCCCCTTCCACCCCACAACTCCTATACTTACCCTGGTGGACAGTCTTCCTCTCCAAAGGCTGTCCGTCTCTCAGAGTTGGAGCCATTGGGGCTCGCACATTGAGGAGACATTACACAGTTATGTAGTGTGTGCATGTATGTATATATGTTTATGTGTCTATATATATACTGTATATATATATATATATATATATATATCCACAGGGCAGCAAATCATGAAACAAACTTCAAACGCCACTTGCAATGTTTCAGCGCTTTAATTGGCGCTTTTGTCAAGCATAAAGTATAATCAAACATGTAACACTTACCCCATATATATAACAGCTAGATTTTATTATACGTTATGTTTGACAAAAGCACAGATTAAAGCGCTGAAAAGTTGCAGACTCAGAAAGTGTAATTTGAAGTTTTTTATCACGTAGTGCTGCACTGTGGATTCTGTTTTCAGTTTGTCCTGGCTTCAGGGACTGACTGTGGAGGGCACCCAGCTGATTAGATGCTGTATCCCGTGAGTGCCGGACTTTCGATGGATATATATATATATTTATATATATATATATATATATATATATAAGAGTGATATCGGAGGGCACTCCGGGTCTTGTAGTCAATGTAAAAACTGCTACCACACGCAGTTAGTCCAACATTTCAGTTTAATACCTTTGTCAAGGACTTAGCAAATACAAAAATAAAGTTACCTTAAATAGAAGAGACACCACCGGTGCAGAATGAGGAAAGGCAGTCCAGTTCCGGGATCGGCTCCTAACACTGACGTCATGTCAGTGCGTTCTAGTGATGACGTGTCCGTCCCGGCTGGGTTTGCCATAGAGACTGTAAACAAACACAAGAATAGTGAAAAATAAAGAAAAGAATACCACCACCAAAATAAGAAGATAGTGGTCCAGAGCCATCAGCTATAGAGTAATGGCAGCAGGGAGATACAGCTGAAGTATAACTCAGTGCACAATTTCTAATAAAAAAATAAACAATAAATACACATAAAGACCAAATACTGGCTACACAAATTACAAAAAACAAGTAAACAACAATTGTTCATTGAGACCAGAGGGATGCATCATGTTCAAACGATGAATCCACCTGGCCTCTAGCCGCAAGAGAGCCTTCTCTCTATCTCCTCCTCTAGGGGATGCCCTAACATGGTCAATAATTTTATACCGGACAGTGGCTAAATTGTGATTACATGCTTTAAAGTGACGGGCAATGGGCATTTCATTACTTTTACCTTCTAGTGCTTGGCGGATGGCAGAACGGTGTAAGGCAATTTGCTCCTTGAATTGCCTTGTGGTTTTGCCCACATAGACCAATCCACAAGGACATCTAAGGAAATAGATTACAAAGCGACTAGAGCACATTAGTACATGATGTATTTTAATCGATTTACCTGTGTGGGGATGTGCAAAGGTATCCCCAATCTCCAGATAGCCACAGGTCACACAATCGGTGCACCGATGAGATTTGTTGTGTAAAATGGGATGTGTCATTTATTGTACCCCTGATGGTATATTCCTAGATATCCAAGAGAGAGTTGTGCACAAGGTAAGGGATATATTGGACACCGCACAAAGGCTAATGTTTCACTCTACCTTTACAGTTAAAACTCCAGCACAGGTGGAACAAATGTTAGCACAAATACCAAGTTCCCTATGGATCAAAGATGGGCAGGACACTGGATTAATGGGAAATGTAGCTCCAGTAATGGTAAATCTAAAATATATTAGGCAAGCTCCAAAAATTCCCCAGTACCCATTAAAACCAGAAGTTCAGTTAGGAGTATATCCAGTAATTGAGAGACTGCTCCAACAGGACATTTTAGTCCATACAGCTAGTGTAGACAATAGTCCCATCTTTCCAGTAAAGAAGAGTGGAGGGAGGGGTTATAGGCTGGTACAGGGCCTTAGAGGGGTTAATAAGGTAGTAGAGAGCCAATTCTCTGTAGTGCCAAATCCAGCTGTCATTCTCATGCAGATCCCACCAAATGCAACCCATTTCACTGTCATTGACCTCTGTTCTGCTTTCTTCTCTGTTCCCTTACACCCTGACTGTCAGTACCTCTTTGCTTTCACATACAGGGGGGTACAATACAAATGGACATGATTTCCCCAGGGCTTCATAGACAGCCCTAGTATCTTCTCCCAGGCTTTACACAACTGTTTACAATCTTTTAAACCTGCCAATGGATTTGTTCTAATACAATATGTAGACAATTTATTGTTGTGTTCTGATTCATTTATGTTATGTCTAAATGATCCTAAACATTTGTTACTTCATCTCTCACAAACAGGGCACAAGGTTGCAAAGGACAAACTACAGCCATGTCAGACTAATTTTAAATACTTGGAACTCTGTCTAACCAAGGGACTACGACACTTGACGACTGATAGAATCCAGGCCATACAGACCAGGACCCTGCCGCAGAACCAAAAGCAAATCTGTAACTTCTTGGGCATGTGTGGATACTGCAGAACGTGGATCCCAGGTTTTTCTATTTTGGCGTTACCTTTGCAGGAATTGGTGTCATCCTCAAAACATGATCGTGTTACACACAAAGAGTAAACAGAGCATGCTTTCCTTAATCTTAAGGATAGTCTGACAAAAGCACCCACTTTAGGAATACCAAAAAATATGAAAAACCCTTCGAGTTGTTTTGTATGGAAGCTGGTGTCTGCGCTGCAGGTGTCCTCACTCAAAAACATGGTGACGCTAGCAGACCTGTAGCATACTACAGTGCCCAATTGGACAATGTGGCAAGATCACTACCAACCTGTTAAAGATGTGTAGCTGCAACTGCTATGCTGGTAGAAAAGACTAACAATGTAGTATTACGTCATGATTTGATTGTTTATATACCGCATGCTGTATCTGCTTTGTTGAATTCTGCCCAAACCAGACATGTCTCCTCAGCTATGTTCACAAAATGGGAACTAGCCCTGATTGCACCTGCAAACATCACCATGAAGTGATGCAATATGTTAAATCCAGCTACGTACTTATCGTATGTGTCTCGAGATACACAAAGTGTGGAGGGTGAGTCGCTGGCAGAAGGTGAGTTTTGCAGGGGTACTGATAAGCATGATTGTATGGATTACTTGAATCAAACTTTTAAAGTTAGGATTGATATATGTGATGTATCACTAGAAAATGCAGAGTTGACATTTTATAGAGATGGGAGTTGTCATAGACAAACTGACACAGGCGAATTATGTACAGGTTATGCTGTTGTAAATTATGAGGATATCATAGAAGCCAAACCCCTTGGTCCTCCTCACTCAGCCCAGGTGGCAGAGTTAGTAGCACTAAGAAGGGCATGTGAATTGGCAGCAGGAATTTCTGCTAACATTTACAATGACACTAGGTATGCGTTCGGGGTAGTACATGATTTCGTTCCTCTATGGCATCTTAGAAATTTTATGACAGAAGCAGGCACAACAATAATCCATTCAAAACACATAAAAGGACTGTTGACCGCACTTCAAAAACCAAAGGCAGTAGCTGTCATTAAGTGTAAAGCCCACATGTGCGAGGAAGATCCGGTGTCACTGGGCAATAACAGGGCAGACAAAGCTGCCAAATGGGCAGTAGGTTTAAGAATAAACATGCCAGTTAACCAAATGATGACTTTTCAAACAACTGACTTGCAGAAACTAATTGAGATGATAAATTTTTGTTCCATACAGGAAATGGCAGTCTGTAGATCAAAGGGATGTATCCAAGAGTCCTCATGACTCTGGAGAGATGGACAAGGTAGGCCTGTTGCGCCCAAGGCATATTACCCAAGCTTGGCTGAGGCAGCGCACGGTCTGACTCTCCTGGGTAAAGGAGGTATGTAGCGGCTAGTCAAAACATATTGGTGGTGTACACCTGGTTTTTCTTCTCAAGCAGGAAAGAATGCAATGTATTGTCTGACTTGCTTGAGGAAGAATGTCGGAATGACAATACCCTCTGAACCATCCCACATTCCCATGAATGTGCAGGAATCTTAAGTATGTATTAGTTTGTACCGATGTATTCTCTAATTGGGTAGAGGCTTACCCAGCTGCCACTAATACTGCTGTGTTCACTGCTAAAAAAAATTGTACAGGATTTTGTCTGCAGATACGGTATCCCTAGAATTATTGAAAGTGATAGGGGTACTCATTTCACAGGTGATATTTTCCAGAACATGTGTAAGTTGATGGATATTAATAGTAATCTATACACCCCATATCAACCGCAAGCCAGTGCCAAGGTGGAGAAAGTGAACGGTACTATTAAAAATAAATTAAGTAAGATCATGGCAGAAACTGGACTGGGATGGCCAGAAGCATTACCATTGGTCCTACATAGCATAAAGACCACTCCTTGGCCTCCTCTTAATCTGACCCCCTTGAAGTACTGTTTGGTAGGCAACCTCATTTGATTATAAGTCAACAGGAAGATCTGAAAAGTAACAATGAGGTCAATGTAAAGTATCTTATAACAATGAGTAAACAATTGAAACAACAGCAGCAGAAACTGAAATTGTTGTCACCTGATATGCCAGAAACAAACTGTCTTGATGTCAAACCAGGAGAATTTGTTATGATCATAAATTTCTTGCTTTCAGGTTGTCTGATTGATTGGTGGGAAGGTCTGTATCAGCTGTTGTTGATGAGTACCACATCTTTGAAGGTGGCTGAGAGAGATTCCTGGGTCCATTCCACTCACCGCAGGAAGGTCAACCAACCGATGGTGATACAAGGCAGAGACGAGGCATATAATATGGACCTGTTGATTGCAAGCTTGTTCCGGGAGGGTTAAAAGGTTGCAGTGAGATATCTGAGCTAAAGAAATTTGTTTCCTTGTTATGGCAATGGACTGGTCTGCTGTGTTCATTTTTGTATTCTCTTCCAGAGTTTCCATCATCCTGGTTTGTTCTGGGATTTCTGGTTTCTGTGACGGGGGACCGATAGAAGAGATGGGAGCTAATGGAAGTATTGATGGAGTGGAGTTGAGAGGAGGAGTGCTATGCCAATCAGGGGAGTGTCTGGCCAATCTCCGTACATTAATTGTTAAGAGATCTGTAATACCTGGAACTCGGAGACAATGTGAGGGTCTATCATCTGAAGAGTATTGTATTTGTGAATTTTGTGGGTCCTTAGTTGATGAGAGATGCATCCAATGGTGTCAACCAAATTTTAGCCTGTATTGGGTTGGGCATCCTTTAGAAGATTATCATAACATGGTGGGTAAAGTTCTAAATCAATCTGACTGTTGGGTATGCTCTCATGTGCCTCAGGGACAGCATAATGTAGGGTTAGTGCCATTTCCATTAAATGTCTCTGAGGTCCTAGAAATGCAAAAAGGGAAAATGTTGGATGGAAAATTCCTTTCATCTAAACTGCCTCATTTTAAACTCCATCAGTACCAAGCTGATAGATCACTTTTATGTTTGAACATCTCCAACCCCAATAAACCAGGGAGTTGGGTGGTAATGGGGAATAATCAGACAATGACCTTCTCACTAAGAGCTGATAGTGAGCCTATGAATTATGACCTGTTACGAACAATTATATCAAATGGGAGACACTTTAGATATCATTATTCACTCAGTGATACTAAAGAAATGGTTGGTAGGGTATCAGAAGGGTACTGTGCCAGGCGTATACAACCAGAAACATGTATGGATCAGATGGGAGAACCTGAGATAGGATTGTTTGCTAGAAATATGTGCTTAATGATTATGATGTATTCTATTCCCTATGCACTCCCAGACGATGTATATTTTTTATGTGGACGAAAAGCGAATAAGTGGCTCTCCCCGAGTTCAGAAGGTTTATGTTATCTAGGAAGATATGTGAAATGCTCAGTATCCACAAAGACACACCATCCCCATATCTTCATACACATTATGAGCACGGTGTCAAAAGAAACATGATACCAGGTGACATACATAAAGCTACACAGTTGATTAGTGAGACAACTGGATTCCAAGTTTGGTAGAACTAGATCCCACCAGGATCGCTCGGGGTACTTTAAATTTTAGATACATTCAAGACCTTGCAAAATTAATAGATGATATCACCGAGATGTATGATGACACATTTAGGTATAAAGGTAGAGAGTTACAAGCCTGTAAGAAAGAACTTGTTCAACATAGACTACTGTTAATTATTTAACAGTAGTAGCTGTCATAGGAGGATACTGTGTGACATTGGCCACCCAGTTTGGTGTAAAGTGTTGCACGTAAATATTACTAATAATACCAGGAACCCCTAGGAGGTGATAGACCAGAAGATGGACGAAATTCTACAGCTGAAATGGGAATTCGGAAAGAACCATAATGCTTCTTTGACTGAAGTTGAGGAAAAGGTAGAAGAGTGGTTCACATGGTTGAACCCTATGAAATAGTTCTCCGGTCTAGGAGAGTGGGTCCAGGAATTGGTTGCTACAGTGGGCAAACTCCTGATCCTGATAATAAGTGTCATCTTAATAATTGGCTTATATGTCAGATGTGTTCCTAATGTGTTAAAATGTAGAAAAGGCACTAGGGCGAACAGAGAAATCGAGATGATGGTGGTGAGCAGCGATGATATGGATACCAAGGTTAAGGAAGAACTGTATTACAACCCCAAATTCGAATTTACTGTTTGACAATGCAATCTAGATTTGTTTGGTTATGCATAAATATATTGTTGATGTTATTTTAAAACACCATAGATAATGCAGTCCCTATTCCCCCTTCCAAACTTAGGTTAGATGAGTTCCCACATCCTGCCAGTGATCCCTTATGGATCCACACATGGCATATAAGGGTTGTTCTACCCTCCTGGAGACGTTTTTTTTTTTATGGTTCAAATGGCCAAACTGTGTCATACCATAGTAACATTAAATGGTATATATTCATGCATGGGTAAACAGATTTAGAGTCAGGTTGTGATAGCATGTGAATGGCTATCAAAGGGTGGACTGTTGAAATCGAATAATTGATTGTGATCGTTTGCAGATTGTTATCTTCCGATCACATCGTAGATGGTTGTATGAAGATCAAATTGAACGATACTCTGCAACTGCGCAATCCAGTGCACATAATTGCGTTCCCTACACTTAACCTTTCTGATGCACACTTTACTATAGATACACACATATAGACGATCTTGCAGACGCTATTATGCGAATGCACGTTTGCACTGTACTAATTGTTAACATAATCATGTACAGCGCAAACTTGCGCTGCACACATTCCCAACACATTGTGTATCTTTTTGCACTGTAGACGCACAATGCATACTCTCCTATAAATAATCACACATTGATAGGAGCTTAATATACCCATTTAAGTACACGTGGACGCGCATGATCTTACTGAAGTATATACACATTGATGGCCTTATACATAGTTTTAAATACAGATGCGCATTAGCGACCACGATCATATTCACATATTTAAAATAATAAAAGGTACCTGCACAATATGGTTTATGTTAGAAATATAAGTTATAATATGAAATGCATATATTTGATATCTAAGGCATAGAGCAATTTAAAACTGTCATGTTTAGTATCCAACTGATGCTTTGTTCCTTTGCAGGCTTCCGGTTCTGACAACGAGGGAGCCGCATCATGTATTTCTGAAATATGGATCTTCAAGATAATTTGGTCATATTGGGAAATGTTGTATGCATTAAAGGGTTGCTTTTAATTAATTATGCAGCAGGAAGAATACACAAAGAAACAGCTCCAAAACCAAGCCATCCCCCTAATGACACTATGTGAACAGTCCAATAAGAAGATCAAGCTGGAGCAAGAACCAATGAAACTGTGTTTGTCTGTCCCCATTGTGTTGATACTTCCTGGAAGTGTATATATGTTTGCACAATGGCTAGGCCAGCAGTCATTACCTGTTTAATGACCGCAGGCATCAGGATTGATCTGCTGGGACCTGGTACTAGGGCGCAAAGTGTATGTATTTGGGTGTAACCTTGTATGATAATTTTACTGTTGTTCATGTGTATAGATTAAACCGTGTTTTATTTCTTTTTGTTGAATAATATAACTTTTTGTGCTTTGGAACCACACTTGGGCTGGTATACAATTATTATCGTGTGCAATGATAAAATGTGATTTTAGAAGTTTATGGATAGGTATGATTCCATAACCTCCATGGGGAGATTCTGGTACATGATCGATGATCATGTACTTCAAAGAAGATAAAGGGTGATTTTTATCTTTAAAGTGCTCGGCCACCAGCTGATCCATAACCCTGCCAGACAAAGAAAGATTATTGGCTGATCTATGCAGTGCCATTCTATCTCTAAATTTTCTGGTGGTTTGACCCACATAGTGGAAACTACATGGGCACCATAAAATATAAACCATGAAAGCAGTCATACATGTGAGCACATGACGAATATCAAAAACCTTTGCTGAATGAGGGTGTTTAAAGGTTTTACCAGTAACCAAATACTTGAAAGAGGTGCAGTTAAAACAACTATAACAACCAGGTGGTTTATTGTCTATATTGGGAGGTTTTTAAATTCCTCTACCTGTGATATCAGTTATCATTAACCTATCTATCAAATTCTGAACATGTCTAAATGCTGCTATAGGCTTCATGTAATTGAATATAGGTAAATCTAGATTGGATCTCACAATAGGCCAAAGTGCATTGGTTGCAAGTTGTATCACCAGACTAGCCACCATATTAGCACTAGACCATGGTATTAAACTATCCTGTTTATTGGACTATGCCTGCAGCAAATGCTCTCTAGGCATAGACAATACATTCTCTTTTTGTTCAAGAAATAGTTTAAAATCATACCCTTTATGAATGAATTTAATCAATAACTCATCTAGACAGGCCACAACTTCAGATTGATCACTAATGATTCTAGCCACCCACATCAACTGGGAGAGTGGTAAACCCCTTTTTTCAAGGCAGGGAGTGGTGACTGGTAGACAACAAAAAGGTATTTCTACCTACATCTTTAGAAAATACATCTGTCACCAACTGACCATTAATGACATAAACCTGAAAATCCAAGACATTTGCTGAATCAAAGCTTCACACATAAAAGAATTTGATGATGGAATCAAGTCCATTAATTTCATTCATTAATAATTCATAGCATTCCAGCACACCAGTCCACAACAGGAACACATAGTCTATATACCTAGTATATAGACTAATATGACAACAAATATCAGATTTGGTAAAAAACATCACATCCTCTTGTTCAAACATGTACATGGATGGTTGGGGACAGAGCCCTCTCAGTAAATGTACCCTGATGTCATCAGTTACTATCCATGTGTACATTGATGGGGAATAGTAACCTGCCAATGCCTGAAGCATGGTGATGAAGCAACCCCATATGGGCACATGTTTCAAAAGTAACATTGCTTTAAGGGCACCGTACCTCTGCCATCACTCCACATCAGGTCCAGGTTCATTAACTGAAGGGGATCTATACACAACTGTGGTGTGATGGGGCTGAAGAGAAAGGGGGCTAGTGTGAGAGGGCGCTGTTTTACGATAATGAAATTGGTTGTATTTCTACACAAACAGGCACCTTATGGACAATGTGATTTTCTACATGAAGAGTGAGTACCGACAGAAGACACTGTCTGCCCAGGGAGGATCAATTTCTTTAGAGGTTCCCTATTGCAGAGAAGGCACCATATATGTAAGATGTAATTTTATTGAGTAAACAAAAAACTGGATTTTATTAGTGGAATTAATTAGTGGGCTGGAATATATCTAGACATCTATATCCCAGTTTGATGCTGCCCCTAATGTTTATTTTTTTCCCTTTAATTTATCCCCACATGTGTTCTTTCCTGGCACACTTGGGGTGTGGGAGAGTGCCTTAGCATTCACATGCTCCAGGCACTAATTGGATTTATATACAAAATGGGCCTCCACACACTGAATATAAATATATATATATATATATATATAGATAGATAGATAGATAGATAGATAGATAGATAGATAAAATAGTGTAAGTGACACTCAAAGCTCATGCAATATAAATAAAGATAAAAAAGTGTATAATTATACACATACAAGTATGGATTCTCCTTTTTTAAGGTGGCTGCCAATCCTTCCAAAGGATGATCTATTCAAACAATCATTTAAACATTTAGGAAAACAGTGAATGTTCCAGTTATTTTTAGAATTACAAGAAATAATACAAGGGAAGCTAAAAAGAAAGAGGGGAGGGGGGTGTTAACTATCATAAAAGGGGGTTATTTGATAACCCTCATTAAGACCATTGGGGCTTAGGGTGTCTAACGTATATATCCAGTACATTTCTTGCCTGTCTAATTTATTATCGAGATCTCCTCCCCTTTCCCCCAACATAACATTGAAATGGTCCCGATTGGATTCATGAAACTTATTAAAATGTCTAGGTATCACATGTGATTATAACTTGTTTCTGATACTTCTCACATGTTCCTGGATCTGAATTCTAAGAGGTCTCTTTGTTTTCTCTATGTATTTAGATCCACAATTACATTCAAACAGATAAATTACATACTGTAGGTAGTGGAACAATTGATAGTTTCTTTTACCTTGAATTCTTTCCCTGTATTATTTTGTTCTCGGCTAGTAAATTTGCAAATACAGCATTGATTGCACTTCTGGAATCCATTAGGTTTTGCTAGCCAACCTACATTAGCTGCACCGGTATCAGTGCTATGCATGCTAGGGGCTAAAATTCCTTTCCTTTTAAGTTCTTGGCTTTTCTAAAAACTGTTTCTGGTTTTGAAGGTAATATAGTGTTTAGAACCTGGTCCATTTTGAGGACATTCCAATGTTTATAAAATGAGGCCTTTGTCTTCTTTTCCCCATCACTAAATGTTGTTAAAAAGCTACAATTCTCATGTTTAGTTAGTATGTTTTTATTCTTATAAGTCAGTAATTCAGATCTATTAGTAAAAATTGGTTTTTGTTACTGCTTGGTGGACAAGATCCTGGGGATAACCACTCTCTATAAATCTGGATGCATAAGTGTTCAATTGTTCTTCACATGAAGAAAGGCTACTACAGTTCATTTTTATTCTACGGAACTGTGAATATGGGATGTTGGTTTTCCAACTTTCATGGTGACAACTTTTAAAGTGTAGATAGCTATTTTGGTCAACTTTTTTAATGCAATTTTTTGTTTCTATCCCATTATTCTTAGCTATAATTATTCGATCCAGATATTCTGTTTCTACACTCTCAAATATATATGTGAAAGCCAGATTATAGGAATTACTACTTATATGATTAATACATTCATTGAAAACCCCTTCACCTCCTTTCCAAACAATCAGAATGTTATCTATATACCTTTGATATAGCACAATGTGATACAAGAATGGGTTGTTAGTGTATATATTCTTAATCTCCCAACTCCCCATGTGCAAATATGCAAAGATAGGTGCAAATACGGTCCCCATAGCGGTTCCGCATAACTAAAGATAAAAATTATCTAAAAATTTTAAATTATTGTGTCAAAATAAAATCCATCAACTGACCAATAAAATTCCTATGTCCATCCTCCAAATCCAGATCCATTCTCATGAATTAAAAACTAGATTCTAATCCTTTAGTGTGTTACTATCGATGTATATAAAGATTGTACATCGATAGTTACCCTACTAAAATCATCCTGCCAGATAAAACCTTCTAATTTCTGTAAAATTGCCATTGTGTTGCCCCCTTTTTATGATAGTTAACACCCCCCCTCCACCCTTTCTTTTTAACTTCCCTGGTATTATTCTTGTAATTTATTGATTATATATATATATTATTATATATATATATATATATATATATATATATATATATATTATATATATATTTTTGTATTGTCTAATGTGATATTGTGAATTATTAAAGTTGCCTGCCCACTGTATGAAGATTGGTGAGTGCTCTCTCTTCCTTTGCATTTATGTGTGGCTGCCTATGGATGGATTCCACTAGGCGACCTGAGTTGTGCACCCCAACAAGTTGACTTTTTGCTCTTTGTGAGTGCTGTTCTTACAAAACTGGATATATATATATATATATATATATATATGTAACCAAGTACTATACACAGCGCTACACCCAAAGTTTTCTGAATGTCCACAAATTTCTATCAATCTTGTTCCTCTTCAAATACACTTCCCCGCATAAAGGTGGCAGCTGGATGTTCCCCAAGGTGGACCGTTGTTGTAATTTCCAAATGATTTATGAAAAACAAAAATGAGAAAAAAAGTGCCTTATAGTGTAGTAGTATTGAACTACAGGATTCTTTCAAAAAGCTACAGATATATGCGTACCCTTAGAATTATATACAAAGGCATATAGAAGGTTTCTTGGATCTCTTCATCAGTCTGGACAGGGTCCCTCTTATTTACTACCCTTCAGGTTTCTCATATTAATTGGATTATAGTCAGATCAATGTAATGGGGAAAAAATAAATTTTCATGGTGTAGTACTATTAAAACATTTTATTCCACACACCACACACAGTAAATATAAAGAAAACACAATTACAATATAAAAGTTCTTTAAGAGCTTATCTCAAATGGCTGTACTTAGCCAGGTCAGGTATCTGCATCACCATGTCCCTTCCTCTCTACACGTTTCACCTCTTACACCTCTTAAGCTTTTCCAGCTGGGCTACCTCAGGAGAATATCCCTAGGTGTTTCTGGTCAATATTTATACTTTAATGTTCCTAATTGAATGCCCATTTTTGGCTTTTCCGGAATTGCCATTATTAGGTCTAGTGCGCATGCACAACTTTCTAATACCGCGATGTTAAGCGGTGATCATATAACAACCATTTTTGTTGTTGGCGTACATGCGCATATGCCTAATATCCTCCGTTACATCAGTGACGGAGCTTACTGCATGACGCTTAACCGTCATAACACTCGGACTGAAGGACATTATTCAAACTACTGCGCTTGCGCAGCTTTCAAGTATCGCGATATGGAACAGTGATCCTACAGCCACCATCTTTGTCATTGGCGCGCATGCGCTTGGAGTTTGCAATCCTTTGTCACATTAGTGACAGAGCTCGCGGCATACCGCCTACACATCATTGCATTCAACCTTGAAAACATTTACATACTATGATTTATTAGCCTCTCTCTGTCTCTTCCAGTGGCCATTTTTTTATATATTGATAATCCTGTTATGCCACCATTTTGGAGAGGACTTTTTATGTAAAACATAGAAAACTCTCATGTTCCTATCAGCCATTATAATTTACCTAATACCTAATAACTTTATATATTTGACACTTTAAATACTAATCTATATCAACCAGAATTAGATTACCAGACATTAGTCACCATTTCAAGAGTAATTACCTACATTTAACCATAATCCATACCTTAATATAATTAACATAAAAAATAATAAATAGACATATATAAACACACCACCATAATAGACCATATGTTAAGCTTACTTAAAATGATTAATAACAATAATGTAATATCAAAACAGTTTTCCCAATTCCTTATATAAATATCTTAAAAAATTATATAAATGTATACTTGCTTTTAAAAAACCACAATTTTCATAAAATTCATAAAAAAATCTCTGTTGCATATAAATAAAGATATATTATTAATATTTAAATAAAACAACAGAGTTCATTAAAAAGTCATTAATTCAGAGGAAAGGTGTAATCTCATATGATTCATTCAGCTTATTCAGGGTCAAGGTATTGAGAGTGTAAATCCAATACATTTCTCTCTGTGAGAGTTTTCTCTCACGATCCCCTCCTCTTTCCCCTAGTTGTACCAATTCTATTGCTTTATATGTTAAACTCAAAGGATCAGAATTATGGTACTTCACAAAATGTCTGGGTACTGAGTGATTGACGAGCTTATTTTTTATACTTTGAACATGCTCTTGTATCCTAATCTTTGCATTTCTTTGAGTTTTACCAATATATTTCAAGTGGCATGAGCACTCAAGTTGATATATTACCCATGACGTTAAACAATTAATTAAATCTTTAATTTTAAAAAATTGTGTGTCATTATAATTATAAAAAACATTGGTTTTACTCCACATATATTTACATATATTAAATGAATAACATTTGTAGAAGCCTTTTGTGTTCTGATTTCTTATTTTCGCCCGTAGGTCGTAAGAGACTAGGAGCTAAATAATCTTTAAGATTTTTAGCTTTCCTAAATGTTATATATGGTCTGTCTGGTAGTATTGGATTCAATACATTATCTGATTTTAGGACTCCCCAATACTTATTAAACACCCTTCTTATTTCTTTATCCTTACTACTGTAATTTGTTACAAATATGATTTGATCTTTCTAATTTTCCTTCATTCTATATTGTAATAATTCATCTCTATTTTTCTTTTGTGTTCTTTCTTCTGCTTTTTTGATAACCTCTTCAGGGTATTTTTTGTATCTAAATCTCTCTGCATATATCCCAATTTGTTGTTTACAGACATCCTCAGAGGTACAGTTTCTTTTTATATGACAAAACTGGGAATAGGGTTTATTGGTCTTCCAACCCATTGCGTGCCCACTATCAAAGTGAATGTAGCTATTAGTATCTACATTTTTTATATAGTTGCTACTCACTACTTTACCATTTTATCCTTTTATCACTAAATCCAGATATTCTATATTTTCTCCACTAATTTAATGTGTAAATGACAAATTATACTAATTAGTTTGGAGATATTTCATAAACTCCTAAAAATCTTCTTCCAAACCATCCCATATCATTAAGATGTCATCAATATATCTCACAAATAATTTAATTTTCCTCTATATGGGTGTTCACCGTAAATATACTTCCGCTCCCAGCTCCCCATGTGAAGGTTGGCGAAGCTGGGAGCAAATATGGTGCCAATTGCTGTTCCTTCTATCTGTATATAATATTGGTCCAGAAACTTAAAGTAGTTATGACTCAGTATATATTGCATTAGAGTGCAGATGAAATTCTTATGTTGTTCTTCAATTAGGTCATCTTCATCTAGAAACTCCCAACAGCTCTGTATCCCCTTCTTATGAGGAATAGAGGTATACAAAGACTAATATATAAAAAGAAAATGCTGACTCAGCTGTTGATTAAATGTTTTAATATATCCCTATTAGTATGATAAAAATTAAATATGGTATATAACCACATACCAGATATAAGCCGACAATTTATATACAAATTATTCCAACATACATCACACACAAATGGGCCCACACCACATAAATTTTAAAATAAAAGAGATATTAATCTGACCTATATTGCATGACAATATGCACATATCATATGAAATAATCTAGCATATAGACCATGAGATTCATTCAATAGAGAGACCTCCGCTTTATATAATTGTAAGAATATAGCTGTAACAGTCAAACATTGGAATTCAAGTTGATACACAGCATGCAGCTTCAGAAGTATGCACTTTTTTGTAATAATACAGATGCAACTGTATCAATCAAGCATTTAGAATCCAAATTGATACCCAACATGTAACTTTGCCAGCAAGATCTATTTCTGAGCAGTGTGCTATTTTAATATTCCCAAAAATCCCGATTCAGGTATATTCCTTAAATGTAGAAACGAAACATCATATTTGAGCAGTTTGTTTTTTCCTTTAGACGATAGTATCCCCTGCTGTTAAAGGTACATATAGTTCACACTCCTTCAGAGGCTTTAGCTTTGTTAAAGTTATAAGGTTCCTCCCAGCAAATTAATGCAGTTTGAATCATAAGTCCCACATGGCCATGTAAAAATAAAAATGCAATATGCACTATTACTTAACTGCAAAACGCCTGATAGATAATATATTTCTAATACTATGGGTTTCTAAATGGGATTTGAGTCTGGTTTCTATATTGTCTGACTATATATTGATTATATGAGGTTTATAATGTATAAGTTAGGTCTGAGTATATTTTATATGCATTTTATATGTATTTTTACTGAAGGTATATTATGTACACATATAGTTGTACCTGAATTATAATATGCTAGTTACAAATAGTTGTACTGTATACTAGTATGTGTTATATAATGTATAGGGTTTGTGTAAAACATAATAAATGTAAATGGTTCCATCATATATGAGTCTAACATGGAAATAATTGAAGTTGAGAGTTCTTTGGATAAGAGATACGATCTAATAGCCATTGGTTTAATAAATTAACTTTTTGATAAACAAAATATAAATTAAGTAAAAAGTTAGTATTCATTACATCTAAATATAATGAGGGGCTGGTCTGTGATGCAAAAGACATAGACAGTTTCTATGTATCCTGTTCTGTGTTACACAGGTGAAATATAAACGAACCTTGAATAACAAAGAGGAGGCGCATGTGCATATCTCCAAAAGACCGGGATAAAAGGAGTGTCCCAGGCATTAAGATAATACACTGACTGAGGAAGCAGCTGAAAAAATAGGTGGAGAAATGCGTTTTATATTTTCCAGAGACGCCGGCAATACGGATCTATACTCGTGCATGCCGAGTGCAATCTGTAAGGGTACCAGCAGAAACTAACTATTCATACCGAGGAAGCTGCAGAAAGCACAATACCGGGAGGATTCCATGGGAATACAGCAGAGACCACCCGGATAATACACAGGTGCGAAAGCACAATCAAAGAGGTGTGTAGCGGCAGTAAGCTGTCCGATCTGAAGGTCTTCAGATGCGGCAAACATATATCCCGGTAAAAAGAATATATTATCTGCATATTTTTATGTTATACATTTTTATTTTTATTTTTACATTGCCATGTGGGACTTATGATTCAAACTGCATTAATTTGCTGGGAGGAACCTTATAACTTTAACAAAGCTAAATCCTCTGAAGGAGTGTGAACTATATGTACCTTTAACAGCAGGGGATACTATCATCTAAAGGAACAAACAAACTGCTCAAATATGATGTTTCGTTTCTACATTTAAGGAATATACCTGAATCGGGATTTTTGGGAATATTATAATAGCACACTGCTGAGAAATAGATCTTGCTGGCAAAGTTACATGTTGGGTATCAATTTGGATTCTAAATGCTTGATTGATACAGTTGTATCTGTATTATTACAAAAAAGTGCATACTTCTGAAGCTGCATGCTGTGTATCAACTTGAATTCCAATGTTTGACTGTTACAGCTATATTCTTACAATTATATAAAGCGGAGGTCTCTCTATTGAATGAATCTCATGGTCTATATGCTAGATTATTTCATATGATATGTGCATATTGTCATGCAATATAGGTCAGATTAATATCTCTTTTATTTTAAAATTTATGTGGTGTGGGCCTATTTGTGTGTGATGTATGTTGGAATAATTTGTATATAAATTGTCGGCTTATATCTGGTATGTGGTTATATACCATATTTAATTTTTATCATATTAATAGGGATATATTAAAAGATTTAATCAACAGCTGAGTCAGCGCTTTCTTTTTATATATTATTCCTTTCTCATGTTTAGAGGGCAGTTTGAGTAGACTGTCCATTTAGAGAGCTGCAGTATCAGCACATATTGATAATTAGATCAGCACCAGGTTAAATAATTTACTTGTGTTTTCGGTATACAAAGACTGTACGTCTATTGTAACCCACTTGTATTCATTTTTCCATTCAAGATTGTTCAGTATTTGTAATATTGCTGTTGTGTCTTTCACATGTGATTGTAATTTTTTTACATGTTTAGTTAAAAATGTATCTGCATACTCAGAACATCTGAAAGAAAGGGAATCTATTCCAGCCACAATCGGTCTACCTGGGGGATTGATAAGCTGTTTATGTATTTTGGGCAGACAATAAAAGATTGGAATGACCGGATTATTCATAATTTCAAAATGGATATTCATCCTTTGTAATAATCTCTCTATGTAAAGCTTCAAACAATATCATCCTGAGTTCTTCCACAAAATTTGTGGTAGGATTACCACTTAATTTTTTGTAAGAAGCGTCATCCCCCAATAGTCTATACACTTCCTTCTCATAATCCACCCGATTCATAACTACTAGGCCCCTCCTTTATCCGCATGTTTGTGGACCAAGGATTCATTTTGCTTAAGTTTTTTAAGGGATTCCCTCTCAAAATTAGTCAAATTGGGTCTTTTTGGATTTTTCTGTTCTTCTACACATAGACCATATATAACATTTAGGAGAGCTAAAAATCTTAAAGATAATTTAGCTCCTAGTCTCTTACGACATATGGGCAAAAATAAGAAATCATGGATACAGAACACAAAAGGCTTCTACAAATGTAATTCATGTAATATATGTAAATATATGAGTAGTAAAACCAATATTTTTTATAATTATAATGACACACAATTTTTTAAAATTAAAGATTTAATTAATTGTTTAACATCATGGATAATATATCAACTTGAGTACTCATGCCATTTGAAATATATTGGTAAAACTTGAAGGAATTTAAAGATTAGATTACAAGAGCATGTTCGAAGCATAAAAAATAAGCTCGACAATCACTCAGTACCCAGACATTTCGTGAAGTACCATAATTCTGATCCTTCGAGTTTAACATATAAAGCAATAGAATTGGTACAACTAGGGGAAAGAGGAGGGGATCGTGAGAGAAAACTCTCACAGAGAGAAATGTATTGGATTTACACTCTCAATACCTTGACCCCGAATGGGCTGAATGAATCATATGAGATTACACCTTTCCTCTGAATTAATGACTGTTTAATGAACTCTGTTGTTTTATTTAAATATTAATAATATATCTTTATTTATATGCAACAGAGATTTTTTTATGAATTTTATGAAAATTGTGGTTTTTTAAAAGCAAGTATACATTTATATAATTTTTTAAGATATTTATATAACGAATTGGGAAAACTGTTCTGATATTACATTATTGTTATTAATCATTTTAAGTAAGCTTAACATATGGTCTATTATGGTGGTGTGTTTATATATGTCTATTTATTATTTTGTATGGTAATTATGTTAAGGTATGGATTATGGTTAAATGTAGGTAATTACTGTTGAAATGGTGACTAATGTCTGGTAATCTAATTCTGGTTGATATAGATTAGTATTTAAAGTGTCAAATATATAAAGCTATTAGGTATTAGGTAAATTATAATGGCTGATAGGAACATGAGAGATTTCTATGTTTTACATAAAAAGTCCTCTCCAAAATGGCGGTTTAATTGGATTATCAATATATAAAAAATGCTGCTGGAAGAGACAGAGAGAGAGAGGCTAATAAATCATAGTATGCAAATGTTTTCAAGGTTGAATGCAATGACGGGTAGGTGGTATGCCGCGAGCTATGTCACTAATGTGACAAAGGATAGCAAGCTCTGAGTGCATGCGCGCCAATGACAAAGATGACGGCTGTAGGATCGCTGTTCCATATCACGATACTTGAAAGCTGTGCAAGCGCAGTAGTTTTAGTAATGTCCTTCAGTCCGAGTGTTATGATGGTTAAGCGTCATGCAGTAAGCTCCATCACTGATGTAACGGAGGATATTAGGCATATGCGCATGCGTGCCAACAACAAAAATGGTTGTTATATGATCACCGCTTAACATCGCGGTATTAGAAAGTTGTACATGCGCACTAGACCCAATAATGGCGATTCCAGAAATGCCAAAAATGGGCATTCAATTAGGAACATTAAAGTATAAATATTGACCAGAAACACCTAGGGATATTCTCCTGAGGAAGCCCAGCTGGAAAAGCATAAGTGGTGAAACGTGTAGAGAGGAAGGGACGTGGTGACGCAGATACCTGACCTGGCTAAGTACAGCCATTTGAGATAAGCTCTTAAAGAACTTTTAAATTGTAATTGTGTTTTCTATGTGTTTACTGTGTGTGGTGTGTGGAATAAAATTTTTTAATAGTACTACACCATGAAAATTATTTTTTCCCCATTATATTTATCTGACTATAAACCAATTAATACGAGAAACCTGAAGAGTAGTAAATAAGAGGGACCCTGTCGAGACTGACGAGGAGATCCAAGAAACCTTCTATATGCCCTTGCATATAATTCTAAGGGTACGCATATATATGTAGCTTTTTGAAAGAATCCTGTAGATCAATACTACTACACTATAAGGTGCTTTTGTTCTCATTTTTGTTTTTCATATATATATATATATATATATATATATATATATTGTGTATTCATATGGATTTCTATTTTAGTATTATAATGGATTGATTTAACTGTCATTTTATGGTATTTAAAAATGTGTATTGTTCTTAACTACACTCATTACTTTTTATTGGTGTTTTATTCCATTTTTAATATATTTATATTTATTTATTAATGTCCTTATATGTATTAGTCCTGTATGAATGTATACTGCACTTGTCACTTTAAGTTTAAAATCTTTAGAATGCTTCAAGTGATCAACACCTGCTGCAGGTAATTAAGGTAATTAACCTAATAGATAAGGGTATAAATACATTCACTCATATGAGACTATCTCTATTGTCAAATCTACTCCTGAAGAAGTCCCCAGAGACTACAAGCAGGACGAAACATGTTGAATGGGAGATTGGACCACCTGTAAATTACCTCCACAACACTTTGGACAGATAAGCTTACTTTTAACATCTATATTGTACGAGTCTGATTTGTATTTCCAATTAAATTTTGTGTTTGTAAAAAAACATATCACATGATCTGGAGGCTCTTTCTTTTATATTTACATATCTATCTTGGAGCTGACTTATGTTTAAGGAGAAGAGATCTTATTTACATTGCTGTATGAAAAGTGTCATCCGGTATGAGGCTTACATTTATTTGGGTATTGGTGATTGCTATTTTCTTTGACACCATTTCTATTTTGGTATACTGTAACTCTGTATAATCAGCACAGTTCTATATTCTTAACACATTGTGTATATTAAAAAACATTTCACATGATCTGGAGGCCCTCTCTTTTATATTTACATATCTACCTTGGAGCGGATTGATGCTTAAGGAGAAGAGACCCTAATTACATTGCTTTATGAAAAAGTGTAATCCGGTACGAGGCTTGCATTATTTTGGGTGCTGGTGATTGCTGGTTTTCATTTTTTCTGACACCATTTCTAGTCTGTGCAATTAAAATAGTCTCATATCTTATATTAAGACTTTTTATCAGGTTACACTATGTTGGTTTTTATTCTCTTCTTTTTTTGAGATATACACCTGGGACATTATACACGGAGATCCCGTCAGGATAAAGATTATATGGACTCTATATGAACAGTGTTTTTGCTAAATATCTAAAAAGAACTGGTACACTGAAGGCTCCATTCCTTCACTATTTTCCTATATATATATATATATTTATATATATATATATATATATATATATATACATATATATATATAATTGGAGGTGCTACCTATGGAGACAATTGATATATACACAAAAAGAAATACAGGTGCTCAACTCCAAATTAACTGATTATATGTAAATAAATTTTTTGCAGTTTATAGAGTTTTTTGGCATAATCTTGGCCATGGTTATTGGCCTACCCACCACATCCGGGTATCCTCTGTTGGATAAGTCCCTGACATACTAGGGTTCAAATCCAGCATGCAGGACTCCCCCAAACTAGCCCAGCTAAGCCACCCCAATATACCACTCTAATAAGAAAGGTGAAGTGTAAAAGAAATGGTTAAGAGTAGCCGCAGCTGCATATTGAGAATAAAAATAAAAAAAGTGAAATACATATATAAAAAAACAGACAATAAAGCGTTAAAATGTGTTGAAGGAAAAAATTTATTATACTGTGGTGCACTGAGGCAGATCAACCAAAGCAACCTAGGCTGACCCACGCCCAAAAAATGAACCAAAGCTGAACTACACAGTCTAAATATTTGCAGGACTTACCTATATTGTGCCACTAACAGGTGTGGATATTACAATGCCAGACTCCATGCTCTAATCCAATGTAGTAGGGGTGCTAGTCTGTGTGAAAAATGTCTCAGGCTTCCCAGGTGTGCAAAGCAATACACTAATTGGATTTATATACAAAATGGGCCTCAGACTGAACACCCTGAACATATATATATATATATATATATATATAATTGGAGGTGCTACCTGTGGAGACAATTTGCTATATACACAAAAAGAAATACAGATGTTCAACTCCAAATTAACTGATTATATATAAATAAATACATTTTTGCAGTGAATAGAGGTTTTTGGCATAATCTTGGCCAAGGATATGGGCCTACCCACCGCATTCAGCACCCTGGCCAAATGCTACACCTCTGTGCCTAATCAATTAGTTTATTTATTTACTAATGTATTCTAAAATATCTGCTTCTACTGTGGTTTGTAATTTCTTTGATCACATCTTTGTTTGTAGATCAATAAACAATTGGAGAATAATCCCTTAAAACATTTTTGTAGAAAAATTATTCCCCTCAGGGGTTCCTAAACCTAACCCTCTCCCCACTCATGGATACAACCTAAGACACCGGTTTACCTTTGTTTGGTATGCCGGGTGTCTGGATTTCATTGTGGGGCTAATGATGGGTGTCAAAATCCCAATGCCTATCTTTAGTCCCATGTCACATTCAGTGTTGGGATTTGGGGTATCCTGGCCGCTGGTAACCTGACTACATCCCCTCTGACTATTATTACTAGACACTCTAAATTAGAGTTGTGCAGGTTCGGTTTCTGGTTAACTGAACTCATCTGAATTCACCTGATCCATGTGGATATGAGCCCTGGTTCAGATCTCCTCGCCATTTTCCAATTCCAAAGCAAGGCAAAATGTCAACTTCTAGGCATCAGATCTTGTGTGTATCATTTTGTGGTTTCCTGGTCACTGGTAACCTGACTACATCCCCTCTGACTATTATCACTAGTTGCTCTAAATTAGAGATGTGCAGGTTCGGTTTCTGGTTAACTGAACCCATTTGAATTTACCTTATCCATGTGGATATGAGCCCTGGTTCGATTCTCTTTGCCATTTTTCGATTCCAAAACAAGGCAACATATAATCTTCTAGGCATCAGATCTTCTGTGTATAAGTTCCTCCGAAGGTGATTCAGGCAGCATTTGTTACAAGACCATTGGAGGTGTAGGAGATACAGTGGAGCTGTGGAGGAAATTCAATTTCAACACTTCTCAGTATCAACTTGAAGTTCAAAATGACATTGATTGATGAGTGTCACCCAGATGTCCCTGACTCAGAAAATACTAGCTGATCTAGTTTTTTGATAGGCAGTCTCAAAATATTGTTTTTCATATTTTATATTGCAGGAGAATCAGTCTATATTATATATTACATGTGTGTGGTATTACAAAAATAGTGTGTTCATAAAACGTCAGACCATGATGCTATGTTTTATAAGTCAAACACTAATGGTCAATGGGACAAGGGCCACCTCCTTAATATTGTGAATTCCCAATTAAATCACCTTATGGCTGTTGATGCCATGTGGATGCACCTTGCGTATTGCGATAAGCAAATGTGAATGCACAGTGTATGCAACGTGTGATGCATACACAATACCTTCCCTTATTGTAACACCAACAGTAAGCATCACAGTTGCTATAATCATATTAATATACCATTTGAATTACAGTGCTATATATATATGTATATTTTGAATTGTCTTATTCATAATTCCTTAAAGGTGCCAAGGACTTATTAACGTGCCTGAGAAAGTGACGTTTCAGAGTCAATTTACGTGCAAATAAACTTAAATCTATTTGTAATCTATAAATAACTAGCTAAGGGACTTTCTTTCGCTCCGAATGTGGGCTGTAATAATTATAGATTACAAGTTTATTTGCACGTAAATTGACTCTGAAACGTCACTTTCTGAGGCACGATAATAAGTCCTTTGCACCTTTAAGGAATTATGAATCAGACAATTCAAAATCTTCTTCCAGTCTCAAGAACCGTTCAGTCTTTTATCCTGTGGAATCAAGAGGATCCCATATTGATATGTTTAACCAGTTAGTTAAGAAAGACTTTGAGAAATTATGTGAGAATACTCCAGTTAACAACAGAAATTTAACTACTATGGAGACTCAGTCTTTAAGGAAATTGGTAGAGAATAAGACCCTAGTCTTCAAACAGGCTGATAAGGGTGGGGGCATGGTGATTTTAGATCGTACCGATTATGAAAAAGAAATGCTGAGATTACTATCAGATAAAAAATCATATGTACAGTTAGATAAAGATCCCACATGCGATTATTTGATTGTGTTGAAAAAAATATTAGATAAAGGGTTATTTTCGGGTATTTTAATCAATGAGGAATATCAATACCTATACAATTTATATCCACGTATAGCAAATATTTAC
Organism: Taudactylus pleione; assembly: GCA_031769625.1. Lineage (NCBI taxonomy): Eukaryota > Metazoa > Chordata > Amphibia > Anura > Myobatrachidae > Taudactylus > Taudactylus pleione. Next base: position 2,574,506 of record JAUIMM010000591.1, on the reverse strand, counting down.
TATTTACCTAAAATACATAAAAATCGGAACACACCTCCTGGTCGACCGATAGTATCTGGGATAAATTCGTTGGGGTCACGGATATCTGAATATGTTGATATCTTTCTAAAGCCCTTTGTTTCACAGCTTGATACTTATATCAAAGATTCCACACATGTTTTACAAATCCTTGATACATTTAAATGGGAAGAAGGTTTTGGTTGGGTAACTATCGATGTTGAGTCATTATATACCTCTATTCCCTATAGTAATTGCTTGCTAAAAATACAAGATGTTCTCAGTTCTGATACAAATATGACTGCTGCAAAAATCGATTTTATTAACGATTGCTTAGAGTTTGTTCTTAAATTTAATTATTTCACTTTTTTAGATATTTTTTATCTTCAGACATGCGGTTGCGCAATGGGGACTGTTTGTGCACCGTCTGTAGCGAATTTATATATGGGGGAGTGGGAAAAATTGTATGTTTTAAACAATAATCCCTTTACTGCCAAGATTCGATTATTTAAGCGATATATCGATGATATTTTGGTAGTGTGGCAGGGTGACAAAGATGATTTTGATGAATTCGTGAAATATTTGAATATAAATGATTTTAATTTGAGATTTACTTCTAATTTTAATGTAAATTTTTGGATCTTGTACTAAACACTAAGAATTATACTGAGGAATGTAATAATATACAAACTCATACATTTTTTAAAAAAGTGGACTGCAACAATTATTTGGATTATAGAAGTTGCCATCTGAATAGGTGGAAGAAAAATCTACCCTTTTCCCAGTTAGTGAGATTAAGACGTAATTGTAGTTCTCAGGATAAATTCAATGAACAGGCTGAAATATATAGGCAGAGGTTCTTAGAAAAAGGTTATCCTATTGAATTAATTAATGCAGCAGTGAAAAAAGCTGGTGCTTTAAATAGGAAGAGTCTTATTAACTATAAAACAGATGCCCTGAAAAAAGAAGGATCATCTATTGAGAATAATAAGTGTGCATTTATTACTCAATTCAATTCTTCCAGTCAGGAGATTATTAAGATCCTTAATAAATATTGGCATATTATTCAAATGGATCCAGTTTTATCATCAATTACGCTTGATAAGCCTGAAATTGTATTTAGAAGAGCCCGCACTTTAAAAACAGCCCTTTCACCCAGCCTATTACCATTGTTAGATGAAGGAAAATTAGAGAAATCCTGTCAGTTTATGAGACTGGCAGGCTTCTATACATGTGGCAGGTGTAAAGTCTGCCCTCATGGTTTGAACAAGGCAAAAAATTTTACCAGCAGTACAGGGAAAGAATTCAAGGTCAAACATATTATAAATTGTTTGACCACTTATGTTATATATTTATTGGTTTGTGGCTGCGGTAAAATGTATGTAGGAAAAACAAAAAGGGTGCTGAAAATCAGAATTTTAGAACACCTGCGGAATATAAAAAATGGTGTGGATAATCATAGTGTCCCCAGACATTTTAAAAAGTGTCATGGTAGTAACCCCACTACTTTGAGATTTATGGGTTTAGAACATGTGTTGATTGATATAAAAGGAGGCAATAGAGATAATTTATTGGCAAAGAGAGAATCCTTTTGGATTATAACTTTGAATACTTTGCAACCTAATGGGTTAAATGAGGGATATGATATCACACCTTTTTTAAGAGACTAATTGGCCTGCTGTTGTAGATCTATTGCTTATCTTTTGCTGTTTATCTCTTGTTTTTTATTCCATATTCCTTTATATCCCAGTATTTCTTATTTTAATTTTAACTCATTAATTTTATCTCATGCATTTTGCACATATTTATTGTACTATTATGTTTGTATTTTTAAGGAAAAGCATTTCATTATGTTTACAATTTATTTTTTGTATTTTTTACATTTATTTAAATGCTGACTTTTTAATTTATTATGTTTAATTATAAATGTTATGCAATATGCAATGTATGCATTAGGATTTAAAGTACCCACATTGTAACATCTGCTACTATTTCCCTATAGTGTTTCCAATACTGATTAGTTTAAGTATCTAATTTTAAAACACTTGTGGAAGTAGATGGGATGACTAGTATAAGAGCATGCCTGTTATTCACGCCAAACCAGCCTCCTGACGAAGTCGATGATGAAACGCGTTGGGGCGTGGTTTGGCGTTGCTTTCCATTACTGGTCGAATAGCCGACGGAGTCCCCGGAGACGTTCGGGTGATATTCAGGCTTCTTCATTTTTATTACTTGCGATGGTATCTGACCGCTGATTGTGGTACGCATATTCATTGAACGAGTTTTATGTCCGCTGTATGCAATAAAATCTGTTTTATAGTTTCATGCACTATGTGGCGCCCCTTCTTTCTTGCTCTCAATTCCAGATAAACCAATACCCGCTTGGATCCGGGTTTTAACGTGGGGAAGACGCCGGCCTGTGTGGTACCTGTGGCCTGTGCTATATCTGGCGTCTGTGACACAGATTTACTTTGTTCCAAAAATCCATCTATTTATTGGATTCTAAAAAACTTTTCACAGTATTATATGTGTTTATGTATTGATTGATTGATTTGCGCACTGAATTTACTGTATTTATATATATATATATATATATAAAAAACATTGGATATGTCACTATTAATTCTAATATAAATGTCTAATCTGTTCTTATATATACATAACTAATTAAAACATCATTAATCGTTATTTTGGATAGACTGTATAACTATATATATATTTACATATATATATATATATATATATATATATATATATATATATATATATACCAGAATAGACCAAATAGGTTTGAACACACTGTACAAGCCAAATGCTTAGTAGCATGCATGTAGATGTATTTGTTTTACACTGAGACTATGGGTCATTGTATAAGAGACACGTTTTTGCTGCTTAGATCACGTTAAATGCACACAGATAGTGGTTTGCATAGTTGTATGCCTACAGTTCTAATCAGGATCAAAGTATTGTACCTTTGGTAATTATAAACTTATATGTGCATTGTCCAGTATGGGTCAAAAGAGGAGCCATAACAACAACAGATAAGAGGTCGTATATATTGGTATTAAGACCCCAGGCATGACAAGCTTATTAACACCTCAACACAAACAACCAAAGGAGGATTATCAATGAATAGAAATTCCACATTTTATGACACCATTGTTTCTTGAGCAGAAGTATCCAACCTGGGCCAGCAAACATGAGTTACAAATCCTTGTGGTCTAACTGGCTAATCTATAATATGTCAGTTAATGTCAAAGTCTGGTATAGTATTGTATTTTAATATTTTTGACTTCAACAATATTATCTTTGCAATGCATTGCAGTCAGTGGGCAGTTTGTTGTTATAAAAAATAGTATGTGTTCAAAAAACTTCAAGCCCTGTAATGTGTTTTTGAAATTTAACATTAACAGTAGGAAGGTCAAAGGGCACTGCTGTAATATTTGCGAAGTGCACTGCAGTCAGTGGGTAATTTATTGTTATAAAAAGTGTCTGTTCAAAAATGTTCAGGCCATGCTAAAATTTGTTAGTCAATAAGTCAAGGGCTACTGGCTTAATATCTTTCTGTTTAGTGCTTATCTCACAGTTGGCAGGCACTTGGCAGTTGTTGATTTTCTAAAAAAAAAAAGCAGTCTTTATGGTGTGTGTGGGTTCAACAAACTTCAGGCTTTGATATGGATCACAATGATCAATCAATAGAACAGCAGGAGAAGCAACCAAGTGCTAGCACTGCAGCTGCTGCCACAAATCATGACAATAATAATCCTTCAATATATGCAACGTCATCTAATAAAGCTGGTTCTCAAGGGCATAGAGGGTTTAATTTAGGGCATCTGAAGTTAAAACAATATTTTGCATTGCTGAAAAATTATCATCTCTTCTAAAGGGAAAGTTTCCTGCAGAAAAACATACCATTGCAAACATGCCATACATCTTCTGCCTCACATGATGATGCAAGAACATCTCACTTTGAGTCTAGTAGAAGTGTCCAGAAAATAAAAAAATAGAGAATCAGTGCTTTTAAAATAAACACTAAAGCAAAAGAACCAACTATGGGCTAGATTCATTATGGATTGCTATTGCAATAGCAGCTGTAATTATGCACACAGGTCTACTGCGAAAATAGGCTAATGATTTCTATAGCAATGCTGTTGCACAGCCAGAATAGAGATGCCCACTACCTCTATCTCACATCCAAAATGCCTTGTAGTCCTGCATATCCAATGAGAACATCGAGTAACATCAGCCCCTCATGCACATTTACAGCAGGTATGACCTGCAGCAAAAACCGCAAGTCATGCCATCACACTGGTTAATTTATGCATGCCCATACAACAGTGTTCAAACGGACTGGCACACTTGTGTTTCTCTGACCACTACCAGTAACCAGCTCCAAATGCACCCTGACTGTCACTCACACTGCAATGGATTCTTATTTCCATAAGTGATTACAGTAAGATTGCAATGCTGACTCACACACACTGCGATGCATACGCATGTGCAGTATGCAACAATCGGCGGAAATGCATATGCTGTTGCAGCTGTGATTTGTAGTGAATGAGACCCTATGTGTTTAGAAATAGCACAAAGCCGTGAGAAGAGTTTAAGAGTGTCCATGAGTGCTATGTGTGACTCTGAATATTCTGATACAGGACACATAGAGAAGCCTCCTTTTACCATTTCTGCAACCTCTGCCAAAGTGGGGATGAGCGGCACCAGTAAAGATGAAAATGAAATTATGTCAAAGCAAAATGACTTACACAGTTTGGAATCTCCTAAGGATTTGTCATTTCTAATGTTGCCACAAATATTGTAAGAGCATTATGGTTGAGTGAATTTGAACACAAACCATGTTTTGCTCACACAATCAAATGGGTGGTACAGATTTATTTTCCAAATTGACAGAGGCATGCAGGAGATGTTGTCTGTGGCCAGAAAACATTTGGGACATTTTCACCATTTAGCAACTGCATGTACAAGATTCAATTGCTGCAAGAAAAGTTAAATTTGTCATGCCAGTAACTGAAGTAGGGATGTAGTAACAAGGTGGAATTCCTCCCTTTATATTCTTTATTGACTGGAGTAACAGCAACAAGCCATCCAAACCTACAGAACAAACCATGACATGAGGAGAGGAGGGGGAATGTATCTCAGTGCAGCAATCAAAATTGATAAAACAGCTAAAATCATGTAATTTGCACCTGGTTACATAAAATCCAAAACCCAAGATCATTTTTTAAAGTTCCTATCTAACAGTAGACCTGTACCAGGACTCAGTTCCACTTAGAACACCAATTCCAAACTGTGACTTGATTTGACTTGGAACACTTAAGTCTAGGTGTGTTCATATTTTTTTATGTTCATGTTTAGGGAAAAGTAAACTGAACATTTCTAGACCAAAGGCCCTCATTCAGAGCCGTACGCTCTGAGCAGAGCGCACACTCTGAATGAGGGCTCCCCTCCATAAAAATGGAGCGTCCTCTTGGACGCTCATATAGCTGTGGGTCACCACCCACAGCCTATATGAGCGTGCAGTTTGATGGCCGCGATGGTCTTGACCATCGTGACCATCGAAACTGCGAGCCGGAGCCTGCAGTTGAGGTTTTCAACCGCAAGGCCCGGAGTGATTTTGGATCTATTAGAGCCAAAATCACTCCCTCTGACATCACTAGTGATGTCAGTGGGCAGGCTTCTGATGGTAGGCGTTCCCTTGGGAATGCCCCCGTCAGGGAGGCACGCCCCCGGCACGCCAACCAAAGGGGGCGTGCTGTCAATCAACATCGACAGCAAGCCCCCTTTGATTAGACACAGCGAGCGAAGGAAAGTCCTTCAGTCATCGCGTCTGGTGCATGCGCATGACGGAGCTCCCTCCATCGTGCGCATGCTCAGAGCAGACCATCGGCCCACTTGCGAGCATACAGCCGCTCGCGAGTGGGTCTGAATTAGGCCCAAAGTGCTATGATAGCATTAAAGAAATGCAAATGGAACTTCCTGTCAATCACTATGCAATGGGTCTGCGTAGTCAGGGGCTGGCTGGCAACTTTTAGCCAGGGGGCAAAGGCATGCAGGTGGCCCTTGCAGAGGAGTAGCGTGTAGCCAGGGGGCCCAAAGATTGTGCATGCTACTGTGCCCCCCACCCCCCCTCAAGTGTTCCAGTGAGGAGGAGGGTTCATATGGGATTAATGTAAAGTAAAAATAAAGGTTAGGGGCAGCCCCATTGTGGTACCCATATGCAGTGCCCCCCTGTGCCCCAGGAGAGGACCCCCTTATGCAGGCCTCCAGTAGTGCCACGAGTAATGATGCCACTATGCAGTGCCCCTTATACAGTGCCCCCAGTAGTGGTCCCCCCTGTGCAGTTCTCCTTGTGCCCCCAGTAATAAGCCCCTTATATAGTGCCCCCAGTAGCAGTGCACCCACCATGCTGTGCCCCAATAGTGGTAACCCTTATGCAGTGCCACTTAAATAGTGTCCCCAGTTGTAGTCTCTCCCTGTGCAGTACCCCCAGTATTTCCTTTTTATAGAGCCCCCAGCAGTGGTCCCTCGATGCTGTGCCCCCAGTTGTAGTCCCCTCCCCCCTATGTATTGCCCCTAGTAGATGTCCTCTCCCATTGTAGTGTCCTTAGTAGTAGTAGTCCCCCCTTGTAGTGCCCCTAGTAGTAGTATTTCCCCCTTGTAGTGCCCCTAGTAGTAGTATTCCCCCCTTGTAGTGCCCCTAGTAGTAGTCCCCCCTTGTAGTGCCCCTAGAAGTAGTAGTCCCCCCATTTTAGTGTCCCCATTAGTAGTCCCCCCAGTTGTAGTCCCCCCTTGAAGTGCCCCCAGTAATAATCCCCAGTAGTGGTCTCCACCTTCCAGTGCCACCAGTAGTGGTCCCCATTTGTAGTGCCCCACCTTGTAGTGCCCCCAGTAGTGATCTCCCCCTTGTAGTGCACCCAGTAGTGGGATCCCTCTTGTAGTGCCCCAGTAGTAGTCCCTCCCTCTTGTATTGCCCCCAGTAGTAGTTCCCCCTTTGTTGTGCCCCCAGTAGTAGTAGTAGTCCCCCTCCTTGTAGAGCCCCAGAAGTAGTAGCCCCTCCTTGAATTGCCCCCAGTAGTAGTAGTCCCCCCTTGCAGTGCCTCCAGTAGTGTTTCAACCTTTGTAGTGCCCCCAGAAGTAGTAGTCCCCCCTTGTAGTACCCCCAGTAGTAGTAGTCCCCCCTTGTATTGCCACAGTAGTAGTAGCCTCCCCCTTGCAGTGCCTCCAGTAGTGGTTCCCCACTTGTAGTGACCCCAGTAGCAGTAGTCCCCCTTGTAGTGCCCCCAGTAGTAGTCCCCCCTTGTAGTGCCCGCAGTAGCAGTTGTCCCCCCCATTGTAGTGCCCCCAGTAGTGGTCTCCCCCTTGTAGTGCCCCCAGTAGTGGTCCCTCCCTCTTTTAGTGCCCCCAGTAGAGTTTCCCCCTTTGTAGTGCCCCCAGTAGTAGTAGCCCCACTCATTGTAGTGCCCCCAGTAGTAGTAGTTCCCCACTTGCAGTGCCTCCAGTAGTGGTTATCCCCCTTGTAGTGCCCCCAGTAGTAGTAGTCCTCCCCTTGTATTGCCCCCAGTAGTAATAGTCCTCCCTTGTATTGCCCCCAGTAGTAGTAGTCCCTCCTTGTATTGTTCCCAGTAGCAGTAGTCTCCCCCTTGCAGTGCACCCAGTAGTAGTAGTCTCCCCTTTGCAGTGCCTCCAGTAGTAGTAGTCCCCCCCTTGTAGTGCCCCCAGTAGCAGTAGTCCCCCATTGTAGTGCCCCCAGTAGTGGTCTCCCCCTTGTAGTGCCCCCAGTAGTGGTCCCTCCCTCTTTAGTGCCCCCAGTAGTGTTTCCCCTTTGTAGTGCCCCCAGTAGTAGTAGTCCCCCTCATTGTAGTGCCCCCAGTAGTAGTAGTTCCCCGCTTGCAGTGCCTCCAGTAGTGGTTATCCCCCTTGTAGTGCCCCCAGTAGCAGTAGTCACCCCCCATTGTAGTGCCCCCAGTAGTGGTCTCCCTCTTGTAGTGCCCACCACTCCCCCAGTAGACACACATAAAAAAAATAAAAAAAACACTTACCTCAATCCCTGCTCCCGCCATCGCCATACGCTCCTCCATCTGTCCTTCCCGGGCCAGGCCGCTCTGCAATGTGGGAGAGATGTCATGACATCATGACGCCTTTCCCATTGCCCACTGCAGGAGCTGGAAGAAGGAGCGGCTCCTGCATTGGGCGCAGCAGCAGTCAGTGAGAGTCTGACAGACTCTCATTGGCTGCTGATTAAAACAAAAATACAGCTGCCAGTGTTGGCGGCTGTGTGTTTGTCACTTGTGTAGCACTGACCGAACTCCATAGGTCAGCGCTACACATGCGGTGCAGTCTGTGTCACAGTGACACAGACTGCCCGTGGCCCATGGCCCGCATAATGCTGTTGCCCGGGGATCACATGGCACCCTGCCCCCCGGCCCAGCCCGCCACTGTGTGTAGTGACTGTGATCGCAGCCTCAGTGGCACTGAGCCATTGATGCATGCACTCTGCAATGCATGTGTAGAACTGCACAATCAGCCAATAGCATGTCCAAATGCAATTGCAATCCTTGCTGAGTAAGGCCCCAAGACCACAGTATGGGTGCATTCAGGTTGAACTCTGTCACCTGATATTCTTCCACACTCCCAGACCAGCTGATTGCATCATCCAATATCTGGGGATCATATCCTATAAATTCCACTTCCTGAGTGTCTCACATTGCTAGAACAATGTTGCTTCTTGCTAAAGTTACAGGTCTGTGCTGAACTCTTAGGTACTCAGGACCTCATTCAGAGCTGGTTGCATCGAGCATGCGGTCGGTCTGAATGAGGGGAGGTCATCTTGAATTTTCAAGACATCCTAATTTGTGGTGGTAAGGCTGTGGGTTAACATCCACAGCCTTATGACCGCCTAAGGTGATGGTCGTGATGGTCAAGACCATCGCGACCGTCGGGGCTTACGATGAGACCATAAGGTAGGGTCTCCCTTGTCGTATGCCCCAGAGAGCTTTTGGCTCTGTCTGAGCTGGAAGCTCTCCACTGACATCACTAGTTATGTCAGTGGGGCCGCCCCCAAATGGTAGGCGTTCCCATGGGAATGCCTCCGTTTGGGCTGCCACCCCCCCAGCCCACCTTCCAAATGGGGCGAGCTGTCAATCAACTTCAACAGCTCGCCCTCTTTGGATCGAGACCCACTACGACTGGCGCTGTCGGTCGTAGCAGGTCTCACACATGCGCATGACGGCGCCGGCGCCGTCATGCGCATGCTCTGTGGGGGGTCATTGACCCAGTCCGAGGGCGTTGGCGCTAACGACCGGGTCTGAATGACCCCCACAGTATCTAAATGGTCCCATTATATACTGTTCCTAAATCTGGTAAACAGGTCTCCGATACAATCTTGCCCACCAGTCTAGTTTTGCTACTGAGACTTGTTCTAACTTTCTCCATTGGTTCAAGCCAAAACCTCCAATGATCTGTCCCATTCAATAGCTTCAATAGCTTTAAAAACCGGCCTCATTCAATACCTCCAATCATTGGTCTCATCCAATATCTCCAATCATCAATTCTACATGTCATCTCCAAACATCGGTCCCAACCGATACATTCATCATCGGTCCCAAACCACTCCAGGATCTCAACTCATCATCATTGTTTTCAAAACAATTCAGAACTTCAAAATATCTTCATCGGTCACCAACCAATTCAGAATTCCAGTTCATCATTATTGGTTTCAAACTGATCCAGCTCTTCAGTTTAACATTACGGGTCATTGCAGCCCTACTCAACAATACAGGATAATCAGTCCCAACCTGATTCAGCTCATATATACAGAATCATTATCTCCAATTATCATTCCTACTTGCCGAGATACATCTCTGAAAAATGAATGGGGAATGCAGATCTGACGTTCAGAATCACAATTGGCCACAAAAATAAATATTTCATCTTACTATGAATATCGTACTTCTAGCTCCTGCCTATGTTTTGTTGAAAGCTATTCACCATGTTATGTGCTTGGAATTGCAACTATAATTATTTGTGTGTGTGTATATATATATATATATATATATATATATATTAGGGATGTGCAGGCTCGGATAGGTTCGAGTTTGCACGTGAAGTTCGGATTTTTCCCTCCAAAAAAACGGAACTCAGAACGAGGCAAAACGTCATCTTACATGGACGAACATCATCATTCCTGGTCTTTTGTCCAGGAATGATGATGTTCGTCCATGTAAGATGACGTTTTGCCTCGTTCTGAGTTCCGTTTTTTTGGAGGGAAAAATCCGAACTCCACGTGCAAACTCGAACCTATCCGAGCCTGCACATCCCTAATATATATATATATATATATATATATATATATATATAGTAAGGTACCAGTTGAGATTTCCTTTGTTATTTATTTGTCATACTGACTGTAAAAACATTGTTGCCTATAGTATAAATGTCTGAATGTACCAGAGCGGAAATCTGTCCAGGTTCTAAATTTAAGTGCACTGCGACTAACGCTTGACTGAGGAACTGATAGTCCCAAGACACATGAAAATACAGACAAAGCACGGAAACTAAAAGTACACTATAAGGACTTGTAACAGTGTGAGAAACACATGTTTGAGACACCAGGAATACCTGATGAGGTAGCGTGATTGCCTAAGGGTCGAATCCCAGAGTCATAGCCCTGTAGGGGTTTAATACATTCTAATAGTGGTTGTTACCCTATTACCATTGTTCAGGTACTGAATAAGTCGGACAATAAAATAAAACAATTAAGCTGCATCATGGAACAGAATTTACCCACGCAGGAGAAGCCTAAATGGTTGTAAATCTCCCCTGGGAGTCCAACAGAAATTAAGTACCATAAATATAGAAAGAAATATGTTGAATATGTGTATAAATGGTCAAAAAGGTGTCCATAAATTACAACAAAAGGACATTAGTATATATATATATATATATATATATATATATATATATATATGTGTGTTTTAGGGGATATAGGAAAAGGTGTTTCAAATGTTAAAGAAATACAAGTATTGCAGTTATATTTAAAATAATCTATAATCCCCCCACCATATGTCGATTAGTATATAACAGTAAAAAATCCCTAGTGCACCAGAAGAGCAAGAAGAGAATATTGTACTCACAGTTACCTATTCAGTTGACTTACCAAACAGATGTTCCACTAGATGACAGACCTAAGAGATATATAATGGAGGACACTAAGGGCCTGATTCAGACCCGGTCGCAAAGGCATGATCGTAAGCTTAAAAAAGGGTCAGAGACTGCACTGACTTCATTCACACGGCAAGGATAAAGGATGCCCTCTGTGTCTTAGCGAGTGGCATCTATGTGATTGGAAATTAGTGAAATACCGCCCCCTTGCCACTCGCTACACACTTCATCTCCAGGAAGTGTTTAAGAACATCAGTAACATCGAGAGCCATCGGAAGCACTCGCAAGTGCTTGTAGTAGGGTTTACATACTGCAACCACTATGAGTGCTTCTAGTAAAAATACACCTACTGCCACATCAAATGATGCTACCATGATGCACTTTTGTTAATTATGGATGCCCAGTAAACGCCATTTTGTGGCCCAGACACACCTGCTTTCATACCACCATTCCCACGATTACAAGCACCTTCCCCTGTTACCACCCACAAATGGCACTTTCTGTCACTCAAAGTAGTGTCCAGTCTTTCCGCTATGAGCAAGTGAATTCCGATCGCAATAAGCTGTTCATGCAGTCACACTGCAAATCAAATGCATGCATAGTTTGCAACAAGCGAGCGCAACATAGCAACCGGGTATGAATCAGGTCCTAAAAGTTCTCTAAGTTCAAGTGAGGATTATGGGGATACTCCAAAAGGAGCTAAAGGGGGTTCTATTATAGAATCTAAAAAGGCCCTTATTGCCAAAGATTGGTCAAATGTATCACCAAGTAATATTATAAGTGATTCAAAACAACATAAGAAATCCCCACAGGTTATATTTCCCCTTAACTTTATGAACTATAACTACAGACCAAGGTGGACAGCACATATCCCATAAAGTAGAACAGAATTCAATTTACTTGTTACATAATTCAAAGATTGTAGAACTAAACCTGCAGAGGTATTAAATAAACATTTCAAAGGAACAAAAGTATCCTGCAAAAGAGGCAAATATTTTTACTAACTTATAAGTATAAGATAAACACATGCACAGTTTTCATTAGCTCAAGTTGGTGGTGCTCCTCTTGGGTTAATAACAGTACAAAAGCATACTCTAATAAGTTTGATTTAAAGAGAAGGAAAAAAATTGCAAAAAAGACATAAAGAACCCTTAGTGGGGGCACAGCTTGATGTTAATTTCAACAAAAGGTTTCTATGAGAACATTGAAAATATTATAATTGTCTCTTCTAAAAAATAACTGTTAATACTTATAGTTAACAGGTCAATGAGGAAAGATAATTAAAAGCAAAAAGACAAATGAACATTCAAATATGAACCTATGGTTGATGTAGGTATAAATTTTGAAAGTAGAATTCTTCTTGATAGTCGTATATGGCTTGGTGAAGATATTAGCTTGTTAATTCTCAATGTTAGTGAAAAGCAATATATAGTGCTAGAGAAAGTGTCATAAAAATGTAAATCAAGTGACTCTTGTCTCTTCAGATTTAGCTTACTGTATCTGTGACAGATTCAAATGTGCATCAATCACCTTTGGTATATGTCATGCAGTATAATGAGTTCACTGTTAACCGGTATTACTGTGTCATCTGATAAACTATAAAAATCCAATGATGTTGATGGCAGCAATATTGTGTGTTTCCCTGAAACAGTAGCTTTTCATATAACATTGTAACAGTTTGTAAACAGTATTATTCAGTAAATTTCAGTTATTCTGGGATAGTTTGCAATCCTCATTCATAAATAAATGCAAGTAACAAACAGTGAGAAAAATGTTTCTGAAATCTTTCACATATATGGACAAATTAATAAGTACATGCCAATTATAATATGCAGTGTGATGAAAGAAGTCTTTTATATAGGTCTTACATAAACAACATATCATTTATAAACATTTTTTTCTTTCCAAGTACAAGTCACAGGTAATATATCAGACATCTTCTAAAATCATTAACATGTGTCAGTGTCCCATAGGAAAGAAAACAGTGGGCCTGATTCTGATCCGCTCACGAGCGCTGTTCGCTCCCAAGCGGGTCGATGGTGCCGACGTGCACATGTGCACGACGGAGGGAGCTCCATCGTGCGCATGCGCGAGACCCAGCGAGCGACATGGAAGTCGTCACTCCAGGTCTCGCACCAAAGGGGGCATGCTGTCGATGGTGAGTGACAGACCGCCCCCTTTGGTGGGCGTGCCAGTGGCATGGCTGCCAGACGGAGGCGTTCCCATGGGAACTCATACCGTCTGGGTCCGGCCCCACTGACATCACTAGTGATGTCAGTGGGAGTGATTTTGGCTCTGATAGAGCAAAAATCACTCCAGGACTTGCGGTCACCGAGACCCTACCACCACAGGGTCTCATCGCAAGCCCAATGGTCACGATGGTCTTGACCATCGCGACCATCATCGTGGATGCTCGCTATAGCTGTGGGTGGCCCTGATTCAGAGCGAGTGCTCTGGTCAGAGCATTCATCTCTGAATCAGGCCCAGACTTGTAGCTCTACATCACAGAAACCCTTTCATTGCCCGTGTGCTGAATTGCAGTGCCCAGGAACGTATTTGGGTGTGCAATGTCAGAGCTAGCAATTAGAAGAAAGGAAATGCCAATATTGAATATTGAAGAAATATTTGTAAAAGGAAAGAAAAACACATTTTGCAAGTCTATTTAATTATTTATTTAAAACTGGGGAAGGGGAGTGGTGGTATCCTCCTCCATAAACGTATTCCATAAATTTCTATTTTTTTATAATGGAACATAGAAAATAAAGAATTCAATTTCCATGCCTTTACTATATCATTCATAAACATATATGAACATTTATTTTTCTAATAAGTTAGCCATTTGAGAAGTCTATTAGAAGTGTACGTGAAGCATCAAAGTATCTCATATAGGGCCTGATTCAGACCCACTCGCGAGCGGCTGTCCGCTCGCAAGTGGTTCTATGTTATGCACTGAGCATGCGCACGATGGAGGGAGCTCTGTCGTGCGCATGCACCAGACACGACGAGTGAAGGAAAGTCCTTCGCTCGTTGTGTCTGATCAAAGGGGGCGTGCTGTCGATGTTGATTGACAGCATGCCCCCTTTGGTGGGCGTGCCAGGGGTGTGCCTCCCTGATGGGGGCGTTCCCATGGGAACGCCTCCCGTCAGAAGCCGGCCCACTGACATCACTAGTGATGTCAGTGGGAGTGAGTTTGGCTCTGATAGAGCCAAAATCACTCCAGAGCTTGCGGTTGAAAACCTCAACCGCAGGCTCCTGCTCGCAGTTTCGATGGTCGCGATGGTCACGACCATTGCGGCCTTCAAAATGCACGCTCGTATAGGCTGTGGGTGGTGACCCACAGCTATACGAGCGTCCAGGAGGACGCTCCATTTTCATGGAGGGCGGCCGTCATTCAGAGCGTGCGCTCTGCTCAGAGCGTACGGCTCTGAATGAGGCCATAGTCTCCACATCTGGAACCACAAATGGGTACTCAGGTCACATATTATAAATACCTAATCATGATGTGCAAATTATCTCCTAGGAGAAATAAAAATGTGGATGACCATAGAATAAAATCATTGTAAAAAAGTTGATTCACTAAGACTCTCCAATACATACATTAATGTAAAGTACCATGAGAGAGAGACGTCTAAAAGTGTAAGGACTATTCCATTCTTTACCTTTAGCTACTCCTTACAGTGGTATAGACATATTGAAATATCAGAAAACATACCTATGGCTTTTTGTTCAAAGCAGCAGCTTTTGTAAGCCCCTGCTTTCTGGTAGGTGGCAAATGAAAATTTAAAAAGGCATATACAGTCAATGCCTGATGTGAGTTATACTGGCTGCGAGTGCTATTTTACATATCCAGCTGCAACCTGTCAGGTAGATGCGGCTTACAAAACCCATTGCTTAATAAATAAAGCCCCAGTTCTCTCCACTAATGCAATTTCTATAGTACTAGACTGTGGTTACACTGGTAGATTAAGGAAAGTTAAAAAGCAAAGTAACCAAACCAACTTTAGAGACTATTATAGCTGCTGTGACAAACTACATGAATTGCCTGCCCTCTTATATTGTCCTACAGCTCTCCTGCATAATAAAACAAATTCTGCCCATTTAAAAATAATTGCCCTAATATGCATCAAATAAAAAATGTGACAAGTAGGCACTTAAGTAGGTGAATGTGTAAATATTATACAGTATATCATAAAATGAGTCACAAATACAGTAAGAAAGAGTTGCAGGTTTGAGGGGGCACAACAACTATTGTTCTGATTAAAGGCAAACAACTAAATAATATTTATGAAGAAAAAAAATCCCATACTCTCTACATATAATTCACCATTTAGTTGTTTTCCCTAAATTGCAAACCTGTGTGTTGTAGCTACTTACATGTCTGTACCATATGTTCAAAACTGGCAAATCATACATGACAGTAATTTGGGCTGGAGGTGAGGGCACCCATGTTACAGTAGATCCGTACCAGAAGTGGAAGCTCTTGGGTTAAACCTGTTGCAGGATTGGTTAATTCTATGCTGTATAGCCCACCACTGATGATGGGTATATGATGCAATAACTGGGTACATGTAGAGTAGAGCCTGGGGTCATCAGCAGACTTTACCCTAACTTTGCAAAGTGTAATGCATCTCCCTGGTTAATTCTAACTTTACAGATTGATTCCTGTCCCCCAGGCGACTCCACTCTGCACCTCTTTGACAGATGCTACTCTTCCAGTCTAGGCCAGCTCCCATATTATAATTAATGATACTGGATTTAAACCTCTATATGCTCCTGCCTATACTTTCTAAATCCTAACTATAACTTCTAAATCCTGCCTATACCTTCTAGAATTGTTGCAATTTAGCATAATGAGTCACATAGTAAATAAATGCCTTCAGACTTTGAAATGTGTTTCCAATGCACAAAGATTATTATTCAACATAAAAACAGGAGTTTCCATGCTGTGATCTAAAGACAATTTAGTGCAAGGAAATCATACAGGCCCAAGGTACAGTTATACGTATGCACGTGCACTGGGACCAGTAACCGGCATCAACAAGAAACCTCCGTCAATAACATCAGCAAGAAGACTCCAGATTGGGGTCTGAATGCACATATATACACTTACAGGGGTAAGCAACACAATAGGCATATTTGGCATGATTCCATTGGTCCTCTGTCATGGTGCTTCTGTTACAGGACATTTAACAGGTCGATTCAAATGGACACAGGTCAGCCTTTGACAGCCTTTTGTCTCCTTTTTCCCGCTGCATGCAAACCTAAGCTGCTAACATTACATAGTACATTTTAATGTTTTAACTCTCTATAGTCCATAGTTTGCAGATGCTGGTTCCGATCTTCTCACCTATAGTACCAGATATCTTTATATTCTTTACATGCTGGCATTGTGAATGAATCATGTAATAATAACCCTTTTTCACTACGGAACTATTGCTTTAAGTGCATGTATGCAAGGGAAAATGACACTAAATAGCATTGTGCACCTGGGGGTCTGTGGGGTACTTAGCGAGCAGCACTAAGCTAGAAAGGTATCTGAGTGTATGGGACTAAGTCGGAATTGGTTGTGTAGGGATCATTAAAAAGTTGAACGTGCTAATAATTAGCTATTTTGCATTGTGCACTGTTTAACATTGCGTGTATGTGTTAATGTGAATGCAGGGAAAACACCACTAATTTGCTACTATTTTGCACTGTTCATTATTTAAGTTTGTGGTGATTTTAATGTGTTGGGAAGTCATTTGTATGTATGTAAAACACTGTCGGTATGTGTTTGGGGAAGATTGATAAAAAGCTGGCCGTGCTATTTATTAGCAATTTAGCATTGTGTTTTGTGTACTATGTGGTTTTGACAAAATGGTGCTGTGTGACCTATTTCTAAGATGGAGTCTTGTCACCATTTGCAAGATGGCATCGCTCCGATCTAATTTTAAAACTGATTCTGTTTCAGCCAATTATCCAGCTTTGTCAGTCCACCCTTTGATAGCAACCAACATGCTATCATACACTGGTCTTAAATTTAATTTAGGCTTCCATTATGACATATTATGACATAATGGCATATTATGACATTATTTAATGTTATTATGGGATGGCACAAGGTGGTTGTTAATCCATCAATAATGGGTCTATAGGAGAGGACATAAAACTACCATTATACGCACACCGCGGATCTTGGGAGATCATGGGAAAGATGTGGGGATGCACCTATCCTATAAAGGAAGTCTTGAGGTGGGATAGGGACTTACATTATTTAAGGTGTTTCAAAATAACATTTTTAATAAAACATTTTATGTATGTCTAAATATAATACATTATACGATGGTATGTCCCAGTTCGGCTTGGCCGTCGTTATTCGGGTCTCACGCATGCGCACGATGGAGCCGCCTCCGTCGTGCGCATACGTACTTGGGCAACATCAACCCGCTTGTGAGCACTCAGCGCTCGCGAGCGGGTCTGAATCAGGCCCTTAGTGTATACTGATACCTAAAGATCTAATTGAGCATAGCAGATCATAATTCATATGCTCATTATCAGCTCTCTGTGAGAAGGTCATCGTCTGATTATTCCCCGTCACTTCCCAACTCCCGGGTTTATTGGGGTTGGTTATGTTTAAACACAAAAGTGATCTATCTACTTGGAATTGATGTAGTTTGAAATGAAGTGATTTGGATGAGAGGAATTTTCCATCCAAAGTTTTCCCTTTTTGCAATTCTAAAATTTCCATAATATTCAGTGGAAATGGCACCAACCCAACATTATGCTGTCCCTGTGGCACATGTGAGCACAGCCAACAATCAGTCTGATTTAAAACTTTGCCTACCATGCTATGATAATCCTCTAAAGGATACCCACCCCAGTACAAGTTATATTTAGGTTGAACCACAAAG
Source organism: Taudactylus pleione (assembly GCA_031769625.1). Lineage (NCBI taxonomy): Eukaryota > Metazoa > Chordata > Amphibia > Anura > Myobatrachidae > Taudactylus > Taudactylus pleione. The sequence continues at coordinate 2,556,444 of JAUIMM010000591.1, read as the reverse complement.
CTCACAAATACAGGAATCTTCAGACGATAAACCTCCACACCGTCCCCGAGTATCCGGAATAGCAGATCTCTTAACAATTACAGTACTAAGATTGGCCAGACACTCCCCTGATTGGCATAGCACTCCTCTTCTTGACTCCACTCCATCAGCACTGCCATTAGCTCCCATCTCCTCTATCGGTCCCCTGTCACAAAAACCAGATATCCCCGAACAAACCAGGATGATGGAAACTCTGGAAGAGAATATGAAAATTAACACAGCAGACCATTCCATCACAACAGAAAGGACCTGCAAATTTCTTTAGCTCAGGTATCCTCCCAAAACAAGCTCGTGATCGATAGGTCCACGGTATCAGCCTTGTCTCCACCTTGTTTCTCCACTGGTTGGTTGACCTTTATGCAGTGAGTGGAATGGACCCAGGTATCTATCTTGGCCACCTTCAAAGATGTGGTACTCGTCAGCAACACCTGTTATGGACCCTCCCAACAATCAGTCAAACAACCTGAACGTAAGAAATTTCTGATCATAACAATCTCCAGGTTCAACATCATGACAGTTAGTTTCAGGCATATCATGTGACAACAATTTCAGTTTCTGCTGTTGCTGTTTTTACTGATTACTCATTGATATAAGATGCCTTACAGTTACCTCGTTGTTACCCTTCAAGTCTTCCTGTGGACTTATAATCAAATGAGGTTGTCTACCAAACAGTATTTCAAAGGGGGACAAATTTAGAGGGGGTCTAGGAGTGGTCCTTATGCTATGTAGGACCAATGGTAATGCTTCTGGCCATCCTAGTCCAGTCTCTGCCATGATTTTACTTAGTTTATTTTTAATAGTCCCGTTCATCCTCTCTACCTTGGCACTGGCTTGTGGTCAGTTGGGGGTGTGAAGTTGACTATTAATACGCATCATTTTATACATATTTTGAAAAACATCACCTTTGAAATGAGTACTCCTGTCACTCTCGATAATTTTAGGGATACCGTATCTGCATACAAACTCCTGTATAATTTTCTTGGCAGTAAACACAGCAGTATTAGTGGACACTGGGTATGCCTCAACCCAATTGGAAAACACGTCAGTGCACACTAATACATACTTGAGATTCCTGCAAGGTGGTAATTGGATTAAATCAATTTTTATTACCTGGAAAGGTCCATCGGTCGGTGGAATGTGGGATGGTTTGGTAGGGATCGTTTTCCCAATGTTTTTCCTCAAGCATGTCAGACAGGACATAGCTCTCTTTTCTGCTTGATAAGAAAACCCCGGTGCGCACCAGTATGCTCTCACCAATTTACACATATCTTGCTTTCCCAAATGAGTCAGACCATGAGCTGCCTCAGCAAGGCTGGGGTAGTATGCCTTGGGAGCTACTGGCTTACTTGTCCGTCCCTCCAGTCTAGAGGACTCTTACCTACATCCTTTGGACTTCCAGACTGACTTTTCCTGGATAGAACACAAATTTTGCATCTCAATTAATTTCAGCATATCAATTGTTTGAAAAGACATAGGCCCTGATTCAGACCCACTCGCGAGCGGCTGTCCGCTCGCAAGTGGGTCGATGTTCTGCACTGAGCATGCACACCATGGATGGAGCTCCGTCGTGCGCATGCGCCAGACGCGACGAGCGAAGGAAAGTCATTCGCTCATTGTGTCTGATCAAAGGGGGCGTGCTGTCGATGTTTATTGACAGCACGCCCCCTTTGGTGGGTGTGCCGGGGGCGTGCCTCCCTGACGGGGGCATTCCCATGGGAACGCCTCCCGTCAGAAGCCGGCCCACTGACATCACTAGTGATGTCAGTGGGAGAGATTTTGGCTCTAATAGAGCCAAAATCACTCCGGAGCTTGCAGTTGAAAACCTCAACCGCAGGCTCCGGCTCGCAGTTTCGATGGTTGTAACCCACAGCTATACGAGTGTCCAGGAGGACGCTCCATTTTTATGGAGGGCGGCCCTCATTCTGAGCGTGCGCTCTGCTCAGAGCGTACGGCTCTGAATGAGGGCCATAATTTGTTCTGTTGGTTAATTCATTTTTAACCCTGCTGTCCATTTTGCAGCTTCATCTGCTCTGTTGTTGCCCAGTGACAATGGATCATCCTCACATGTATGGGCTTTACACTTAATTACTGCCACCATTTTGGGCAGTTGAATTGCTTTTAATAATTGTTTTATATGTCTGGAACGTGCAACTGGTGTGCTTGCTGCTGTCATAAAATTTCTCAGATGCCATAGAGCTCCGAAATCGTGTACCACTCTGAACGCATACTTGGAGTCAGTGTAAATATTAGCTGATTTGCCAGCTGCCAATTCACATGCTCTTTTTAGTGCTACTAACTCCGCCACCTGGGCTGAGTGAATAGGATGAAGGGGTTCAGCTTCTATGATGTCTGTGTCATTTACAACATCATAACTTGTACATAATTCACATGTGTCTTTTTGTCTATGACAACTCCTGTCCGTGTAAAATGTCACATCCACATTCTCTAAAGGTGTATCACGTATGTCAGGTCATGCAGTAAAGGTCTGGTTCAGATATTCCATACAATCATGTGCGTCACTATGTCCGCTGAACTCACTTCCCGCCAGCAACTCATCTCCCTCCACCCTCTGTGCATCATGTTGCACATATGGTAAATATGTGCTGGATTTAACGTACTGCATCATTTAACTGTAATGTTTTCAGGGGCTATTAGAGCTAGTTCCCTTTTGGTAAACATAGCCAAAGTGATGTGTCTGGTTTGGGCAAAGTTCAGCAGAGCAGATACAGCATGCGGAGTATAGACAATCATATCATGGCCTTGTACCACATCCTCACTCTTGGTGACCAATTGAGTGGTCGCTGCTAAACTTCTTAAACACGTTGGGAGTGATCTTGCCACAGTTTCCAATTGTGCACTGTAGTATGCTACTGGCCTACTGGCATCACAATGTTTTTGTGTGAGGACACCTGCTGTGCAACCATCGGCTTCCGTACAATACAAATCAAAAGGTTTTTCCTAATCAGGTATTCCCAATGATGGAGCTTTTGTCAGACTATCCTTAAGATTAAGGAAAGCCTGCTCTGATTCCTCTGTGTGTATGACATGGTTGGGCTTGAGGAAGAAACTAAGGACCTCATTCAGAGTTGGTCATTGTGGCCACACGGTCGTACGCCACCAATGTTCGCTAAATTGCACATGCATAAAGTTTGCAATGCGCATATGCAAACTAGTGGCTATGATCAGAAATTTCTCTCTCCTTGAACACAGCCAGGTCGGTAGTTTGAGTGACAGATTGAGGCGTTTGTGGGTGGTAACAGGGGAAGGTGCTTGAAAACGGGGGGGTGGAGATCCGAACGCAGGTGTGGCTAATTATGCGAACAGCGTTTTATGGGAGTGCATAATTAACAAAGAAGTGTTATGGCACATGTGACATGGGAGATTTTACACTGACATGATCATAGAGCTTAAGAGAGGGTATGGTCAACCTTTAGCTCTGCGACAAGTTCCGATGGGTTCCGATGCTCGCGATTTATCCTTAAATGGCTGGAGATGACATGTAATGCATATGAGATGGGGCATTTTTTTAGCGATCCGACTGCATCCTCCCCTTGGTCGGCCAGTTAATGATCCGACCTTAGTGATGCAACATGCGTGTGCATCATTTGCATATCCGGCCCCTTTTCCAGTACTACCGTGCGGCAGCAATGACCGAGTCTGAATGAGGTCCGAAGTCCTGTAATGGCAAGGCCAAAATAGAAAAACCTGGGATCCACATTTTACAGTATCCACACATTCTCAAGAAGGTACAAATTTGCTGTTGGTTCTGCGGCAGTGCCATGTTCTGTATGGCCTGGATTCAATCAGTAGCTAGATGTCATAACTCCTGGGTTAGGCAGTGTCCCAAGTATTAGTATTAGTATTAGTACTCTGGATTGGCATGGCTAAAGTTTGTCCTTATCAACCTTGTGTCCTATATGCGAGAGATGAAGCAACAAAATTTTAGTATCATTTGAACATGACATAAACAAATCAGAATATAGCAATATATCATCTACATATTGTATTAGAACAGACCCATTAGCAGGTTGAAAAGATTGAAAACAGTCGTGCAAGGCCTGAGAAAAGATACTGGGGCTGTCTATGAAACCTTGAGGCAATCGTGTCCATGTGTATTGTACACCCCTGTATGTGAAAGTGAATAGGTACTGACAGTCAGGATGGAGAGGCACAGAGAAGAAAGCAGAACAGAGGTTAATGACAGTGAAATGGGTTGCATTTGGTGGAATCTGCATGAGAATGACATCTGGATTTGGCACTATGGGAAATTGGCTCTTTACCACCTTATTAATACCTCTAAGGTCTTGCATCAGCTTATAACCCCTCCCACCACTCTTCTTTAAGTGAAAGATGGTACTGTTGGCTACACTGGCTGTACTAACTAAAATTTCCTGTTGTAACAATAGCTCAATTATGGGATATACCCCTAATTCTACCACCTGTTTTAATAGGTACTGGGGAATTTTTGGAGCTTGCCTACCACCTTTTAAATTTACCATTATGTGGCTTACGTTTGCCATTAATCCAGTGTCCTGTCCATCCTTGGTCCAAAATGAATCTGGAATTTTGGATAACATTTGATCTGCCTGAGATGGATTTTCACTTAAACTGGTAGAGTGATACATAATCCTTAGTGGAGTGTCCAATATATCCCTCACCTCATGTGCAACTCTCTCTGGGATATCTGAAAATACACCATCAGGGGTACTATATATGACTCATCCCATTTTTCATAACAAATCCCTTCCCAGTAGGTTAGTAGGAGCTGCTGCTGCCAGCAGGAAAGAATGTCTGGCATGCAACGGTCTGATAGTAACCTCTGTGGATTTGGTTAAAGGATAATGTTGCACTTTACCTGTTACGCCCATTGCTGGTACTGTCTCAATGATTACCTGTAAATTAACAGGAGATTTTATCACTGACATGGTCGCCCCTGTGTCTACAAGAAAAGGATATTTAGTACCAGCTATATCAACCATCATTACCAGTTCTTCCTTAGCACTTCCCGTTAACCTGACTATCTGTAGACTACAGGTATGACCTGACTCCTAGCATTGGCTCCCTCTCTCCAATAAAGCATTAATGGCCACAATTGGAGCTAGTGCCTTTTGGACATTTGCTGGTCTCTGTGTATATGCTTTATGGGGATATCCAGGTACTCCCTGGTTTGGGGGTCCTACACTCTTTGCATACAGTTTTTACTTAGATGTCCTGGCTGGTTGCAATAAAAACACTTTTGTGGGTTGGGTGGATGAAAAGATTGTTGTGTGGGTTGAGCAGGAGAGAAAGGTGGTGGGTATGGGTAAAGATATTGAAGGAGAGGATATTGTGAGAGATATGAAGTTTGTGGATATTATGGGAATTGTGGCTGTGTGTGATAAGTGAGGTATTGCTGTGTTTGCAGTGGTGTGGGATTAGTGAGGATGTGTAAATGTTCAGGTTTGGGTGCAGGTGTGGCTACAGGTGGGTCTGCTGGCTGTGATGTTACAATCATTCCTTCTAGAGGTTGAATACTAACAGCAATTAGTTTATCGCTCTGGATCTGTCTCTTTTTAGAGATGTTCTTTTCATGTTCAATTGCAGATTCTATGAGGGTGTCTATTGTGACTCCCCTCCAGCCAGGCCGTGAGGTCTGAATCCATGTCTTTAGGTTCTCTTTAAGACCATCCTTGAGTACAGTGACAATCATTCCCCTATGGTGAGTGCTATCTTTAATATCTTCTGTACTGGGTGATAGCCTGCATAGCCCGGTCACAATAATCTTCTGCAGATTCACTCTCTTTTTGTTTTATGGTGAAGATTTTGTTCCAGTCAACTACTACTGGAAAATATACACTCAATTGAGTTACAATGCAGGAAATGTTACCTTGATTAATTTTGTCTGTTTATGGAACATCTCCATCCAATACATAATCCAGAATAAATTTTGTCACATCAATATTGCATGGTAGACAGGCCCTTAACACCAAATGCCAATCTTTGTTAGTTGGTTCGTGAGAACTACCCAAATTCCTTAAAAATCTTTGACATTTGGCTAATTTCTTCTTGGGATTGGAGAAATCATTTATGATGGAATTTAGCTCTGCTATTGTCCAAGGACAATGCATTACTGCATCCCTTGTGGGCACTACTCCGTTCGCATCCGCATTCCCATTCAGAACAGTTATTGTCCGGATGGGATGCAGACCGGCCGCACTGTTACTTTTGACCTTATTACCTGGCTGGGGGATTAGTCTGTTACTGCAATGTATAGGGTTAACAACTTCCTCTACAGGTGCAGTGGATGTTACCACTTCCTGTACTATCACTGATGGAGATGGCAGCACCACTTGTGATTGTCATGGTGGAGCATCTAATATGTGTACAGCATGGGAAATGGCAGACATAACAATAGTCTCATCATCCACATCATAAATTTTTTAATTATGGTTACTTAAGAGAGGGTACAAATTAATTGTTAAATTTTTATGGTTTTTTTTCAACAACTGTACCTGCACACCATCAACATAGGGCGGCAGTGGTGCATGTGAACCACTGGTAATAACTTCCACAATGAAACTTTGCTGCATGTACGTGCTATTTCGCGGCTCGCATGCATTGCAATTTAGCGCTGCGGGTGTACTCTCTGGTAACGTGCTCAAGATACTAGTTTGCATCTCTTGCACACCTTTAAGCCACACATCCCCCTCATGCTTCCATAATTTTAAACATTTGTTATATTTTATCTTTTTCATTCGAGAATGCACCAAACAGAGGTGAGCTTGGACATTGTTCAATATCTCCTTATCAAAGCTACCAATTCTAGGAAACGGCCTAACACTCTTCCTCATCATATTAAACCATAAATCACAATACCTGGTTGCATTGGCACCATACTTAGTATGCATAATATGTCGTGCCAACCCAAGCGGCGCTTCCAACAGCAGCAATTCCTCTAACATCTCTACCTTTTGCTTGTCCCCCATCATGGGAGAACCCTAAGTTTTCCAATAAAGAGTTAAACTGGTGAAAGACAGTCTAGATACTCTCACTTACCTATGGAAGAAATTTCTAGATGCCTCCACTCACCTATGGAAGTTATTTCTAGATGCACCCACTAACCTATGGAATAAATTTCTAGATGCTCCCACTCACCTATGGAAGAAATTTCTAGATGCTCCCACTCACCTATGGAAGAGATTTCTAGATGCTCCCACTCACCTATTATCTCTCTGTTTACAATCACAAGTTTCCAATGTGGCTCAATTACAATGCTCAAATAACCCAACCTAATTACTAAACACTGCAATCACACTGAGAGCCGATCCCTAAAACAAATACAACATGTACACTTGCTGATGTGTATAGAATGGCAGCTACTAATGAGCTGCTAGGCTAACTCCTGCACCTATCCCTTAAGGATCATACAATACCCTTAACATTTAGGACCCGTGTTACACCCTAAACAAATACTCACAGTTACACACTTTTTTCCTGCACAGAAAAATATACATTAACCTAGTTCTTGGCAACAATTGATTATGTAATCTCAACAGCTTTGTTTAAAACATGTGGCAGCAAGACCGTAAATTTGTATATGCTATTGTGCAACTAGTCGCATACACAATAAAGTGACTACTACTGTCGAAGCTGAATAATTGAGTGAGACAAGTTCAGTTTAAAATTTAATCGCAGCGACGCCATCTGGCCGCAAGACTCCATGTTGGAAATGAGATCGCAAGACACCATTTTGTGTGGTCAGCATTAATTCAAGTTATAACCCAGGAGCTAAGAACAGATGGCAATGTTTTTGTTTACCTACCAAGGGCAACGGGAAAAACCAGCTGTCTGAGTAGAAGTAAATAAGAAGAGACAATGGGTGTTTTTACATACAAATTGGGAATCCCTGGATGCAGATAAAGTATAGTTGTGGCAATTGTAATATAATATCTACACAATTGGATTTGCCTGAATCCTAGACAGGATGTCTCCAAATCCCACAATTTGAGGTGATAATACATTTGCACTTCACACAAGAGTCTGTGAGAACAAAAGAGATTTTGTTTTCCTTTGAACACAGCAGGTGGGGGCCTGCTGACAGAGGGCATGTAGAATTACAACCCTCAGCCATCCACACTGCTGGATGTTCACTTTGTGTATGAGAGATTATGCACTTAAATCTCACCCATTAATAACTAGCATCCTTATTTCAAACCCCGAATACCCACACACTACATATTCGCACACAAGGTTCCATTAGCATCAAATTGTATGATTCAAGTTGGTTAAGTTAGTTTAAATGCTAAGAAATAGAGGTTTTTGATATCTAAGGTATTATACATGATAAGCAAGGTATGTTTCGTCTCGTTCTGATGCGTACGCTTTTTACAGAATCCCGGTGTTATCGGTGGAGAGATCGCATCATGCAAACTCAAGTTACGGATCGCAGAACTTATAAGCAACAAAATGTTTTAGTTGATGGAATGTTACAGGAGGCGTTACCAGAAAGACCCCGGCTGTTAGAGGCAGGGAAAGTCTATTTGAAACACCCTGTTAAATGTGTCGTTACATATGCTCCTCCTCTGGGAACCAATGAGATCAGCAGGAAGTTTCCCCTTTGTCCTGTTTCAGTCTGGGGGGGAATAAATACATGCGTCCAAACACTGGTTTGCGAGTTCATGCTGAATATTGGGTGAACTGAGGATATCTAGTCAGAAGTCTATCTCTGGGTCCAGAGGCGCAGCGTATGTATAACCATACTTGGTCTGTATTATTTCCTTTTTACGCCTAAATTATGTATGTATAGATTGCATGTAACTGACTGTACTTTTACCTGAATAATACTTGTGCGTTGGAAACACAGATTCCACTCCTGTCTTTATTTGCGGTTAAACTGCACATGCAATTAGCATTCTGTTTAGAGGTTTTAGGCAGGGTTTTGTCTTAAAGGTTCTAGGCAGGAGAATCTTAGAGGTTTATAGGCAGGAATGTATTAAAAGGTTTGTTTACAAATTTAACACTACACAACCGTATTATGAATTCTATGCTATATTCCAACAGCTGCGTAAGCAATAATGCGACTTCCCCCTTTTTAACACATAAAACAAAAAACGGACAAAAAACTATCGACGAAGGAAAACAAACTTTGTCCTCCCCCGTCCAAGGATTCTCAATCAGCGCTCCTAAAGTCACAATAACAGGTAACACACTCTCAGCAACAATGGTGGTAACAGATTCCAAATGCACAATGTGTTCTCCTGCCAGGCACATCCACCCTTTTGCTGTGAGTTCGATACGGAGTGTTACAGACTGGTTGCGAGATTAACTTGCGAGCCCACAACTAACAATACTGGATTTAAACCTCTATATGCTCATGCCTATTCTTTCTAAATCCTGCATATACCTTCTCAATCCTGCCTATACCTTCTAGAATTGTTGCAATTTAGCGTAATGAGTCACATAGTAAATAAATGCCTTCAGACTTTCAAATGTGTTTCCAATGCACAAAGGTCATTATTCAACATAAAAACAGTAGGTTACATGCTGTGATCTAGAGACAATTTAGCACAAAGAAATCATACAGACCAAAGGTACAGTTATACAAATGCACGTGCACTAGGACCAGTTACCGGCATCAACAAGAAACCTCCGTCAACAGCATCAGCAAGAAGACTCCAGATTGGGGTCTGAATGCACATATATACCCTTACAGGGGTAAGCAACACAATAGGCATATTTGGCATGATTCCATTGATCTTCCATCACGGTGCTTCTGTTACAGGACATTTAACAGGTCGATTCAAATGGACACAGGTCAGCCTCCGACAGCCTTTTGTCTACTTTTTCCCGCTGCATGCAAACCTAAGCTGCTAACATTTACAGAGTACATTTTAATGTTTTAACTCTCTATAGTCCATAGTTTTCAGATGCTGGTTCCGATCTTGTCACCGATGGTACCGGATATCTGTGGAGACACAGTGGATCAGTACAACACCAGACATGATCTGCTTACCATGTACTAAACCTTAGTTGCAGGAAACAGTCATTTCTTTGCACACTGGCATTGTGAATGAATCATGTAATAATAACACTTTTGCGCTACAGAACTATTGCTTTAAGTGTATGTATGCAAGGGAGAATGACACAAAATAGAGTTGTGCATCTGGGGGTCTGTGGGGTACTTAGCGAGCAGCACTAAGCTGGAAAGGTATCTCTGAGTGTATGGGACTAAGTCGGTATTGGTTGTGTAGGGATCGTTAAAAAGCTGAACGTGCTAATAATTAGCTATTTTGCGTTGTGCACTGTTTAGCATCGCGTGTATGTGTTAATGTGAATGCAGGGAAAACACCACTAATTTGCTACTATTTTGCACTGTTCATTATTTAAGTTCGTGGTGATTTTAATGTGTTGGAAAGTCAATTTTATATATGTAAAACACTGTCGGTGTGTGTTTGGAGAAGATTGTTAAAAAGCTGGCAGTGCTATTTATTAGCAATTTAGCATTGTGTTTTGTGTACTATGTGGTTTTGACAAAATGGTGCTGTGTGACCTATTTCTAAGATGGAGTCTTGTCACCATTTGCAAGATGGCATCGCTCCGATCTAATTTTAAAACTGATTCTGTCTCAGACAATTATCCAGCTTTGACATAATAAACTAGAACTCATTGGGGTGAGCCACTTTCTCTGGAAGTGCATGGAAGCTCCCCTTGCTTCTCTGGCACAGCTTCTGGATGTAGACCAGAGCCTTGTTCTCCCCGAAATCCATAGTGGCTACCTCTTGTCAAAGAGGCTCTGGAAGTCGGGGGTGAAGGATAAACTTTTTTGCTTCAGGTCATTGAGCAGCAGTGAGTGCTGGGGCTGAAGCATCCCCAGGTAGGCAAAATTCAGCATAGTGGATAGTATCTTAATCCTTTTAATGATTTTTGGACAAAGCATGCTGTACAGCTCTTGTATAGTTAACACACCACAGTGCAAATCTCCATAATTCATGTATTCAATTGGTCAGCTTATTAGATATAGACATATAGTCCAGCACTTGGATGGATAACACACTGTGGTGAAAATCTCAGAGTTCAATGCTCTTAGTGGCTTTTACAGCACATATCCATGTAGTGATACTCACTAGGAGTTTAGCAGAGTGGGTTATAATAATCCTTCCTAGCCTCAGTGTGCTTAGAGCTGAATTGTCCTTGCTGCATGTAACATGTAATGTGGAGGGATTATTCAACTGTCGATAGGCCTCCGTTAGACAGTCTTCAATATTCAATAGGATAGTACCCCCCCTATCTGCTTGCTTAATTATGACACTTGGATCTGCACATAAGTTTTTTAAAGCTAATGATGGAGGCCCTATAGTTCTGAAGAGGGAAGATGACATATTAGTAGAGATACTAGAATCCTTAGATACAGGTGATACACAAACTACTACATTATATGATGTGAATAGGTATATACAAACTGTCAAGTCCAGTAGTTTCAAATCTAAGGCCCTCATTCAGAGCCGTTCGCTATTTGCGTTCGTTCATTCAAAAACAAGGGGTGGCTATTCAAATGATCCATTCGCACATTGCAGTCTGTTCACACCTCTAAGTCTGAATGAGCGAGCTAAACATACGCTATTTTATTTCTTAAAAACACCCCCTGGCCGCTCGCACCATACGTCATGTCCGCTATTTATTAGATTAATCGAGTACATCGAACAGGATATGAACTGCTCGCTATTCTTGTGGTTGGTTTTTTCAACCGCTATTTTGCGAGCAGTTCTGAGTTAAAAAAAAGCAAATGACGTGGTCATTGACGCTGCTATATTAATTATGCACACCCATAAAACGCCCGTTTTGACCTTTAAGCACACCTGCGTTCTGATCTCCACTCCCCGTTTTCAAGCACCTTCCCCTGTTACCACCCACATATGCCTCATTCTGTCACTCAAAATATCAGGCACTAGCTATATTGCATACAAACGATTTTCGGCCGCACTGACTGGTTCACGCATGCGTACTAAAAACCGTACGCATGCGCAGATGTGCGAACATTGCTCGGAACGAGCGTACTGCCGCTAGTGAGTGGCTCTGAATGAGAACCTAAATCCAATTTCTACCAATTAAAACACAGGGGACCTTTCATTGAAAGCTTTTTTAAAGCAACAATGGAACAATTTAGAATCTCATGTGAAAAGGTGGAAAAAGGTTCCATTAGGGATAATTTGAGTTAACAAGAAAGATTAGCTTTAAACAATGTATGTGCAGATCCAATTGTCATAATTAAGCAGGCGGATAAGAGGGGGGTACTATCCTATTGAATATTGAAGACTATCTAATGGATGCCTTTTGACAGTTGAAAAATCCCTGTTTCTATGTGAAGCTACAGTTGTACCCGACTGACCTCTATGGGAGACAGTTGAAAGATATGCTAGATGATGCCCTAAATGAGACTGTGATTTCTAATGACATACATAATTTTCTCTATCCACTTTGTCCAGTGGTTCCAACATTTTATTTGCCGAATATTCATAAGTCATTGACCTTACCCCCTGGTAGACCAATTGTCTCAGGGGTGGGGTCAATGACTATCAATATTTCGGCATATGTGGACAGTTTTCTACAAAAATATGTAAAGTCCTTAAAATCCTATATAAAGGATACTACACATTTCCTAAATATAATAAGAGATGTTGAATGGAAGTCCACTTACCTTTTGCTTACTTGCGACGTCGAATCGCTCAACACTAGCATTGAACAGGGTTCGGGTATTAAAATGATGGATTATTATTTAAAATGTGATGACACTATTACAGATGAAACAAAAAAAAATTCTTGCATCTATACATTTTATTTTATATCACAATTATTTTCTTTTTAATGCACAATATTTTTTACAGATATGCAGTATGGTGATGGGGACTTGGTTCGCCCCGAGATTTGCTAATCTGCTCATGGGGAGGTTTGAGGATGAGCATATTTGGGGGAGCTGCGGGGTGAACTTTGTCCTTTACAGTCAATACATCGATAATTTATTCCTTATTTGGGATGAGGATTTAGCTTCAGCAATTCATTTTACAGATAGTCTCAATCACAATAATTATGGTCTTAAATTCACCAATACTTTACACACTACACATATGATGTTTTTGGATATTGCACTTTCAGTGGTGGGTAATCGTACTATGATGGAGACTTATATCAAAAAGGTGGATCAGAATAGATATTTGAATTATAGTAGTACTCATCATATCAATTGGAAACGTAATATACCCAAAGGACAGTTCTTCAGATTAAGGAGGAACTGTTCATCTATGGAAACCTTCTACAAACAAGCAAAACTTTTGTATGATTCATTTATAGATCAAGGGTATTCGACCGATCTTTTGGATCAAGCATTGATACAAGTAGGAAAGCTAGATAGATCATCCCTTCTAACGAGCCAAGATAAAATCCCTGTTAGTGGGAGCATTAAAATGAAGATTAGAACAGTAATGTTTGTGACACAATTTAATGCAGAGGCACATATGATCAAGAAAATAATAAGAAATAAATTTCATATTCTGCAATTGGATGATGTTTTGGTTGGTACTCAACTTTTAGACAGCAATGTTATTTTTAGAAAATCAGACAATCTAAAGCAGAAGCTTGCTCCAATTTTCTTTAGAAGGAAAAGAGAGAATAGTGAGAAGAAAAATTATATGTGGATTCCAGAAAGACCAGCAGGGTTCCATCAATGTGGAAAAATGGAGTGTTTCACCTGTAGATGTTCACATAGGAAGACAGTGGAGTTCAATTCTTTTGTGACTAAGGAAGTTTTCTACATCAGGAGTTTTTGAACTGTAGAACAGATTATGTGATATATGTGATGGACTGTGGGTGTGGCTGTCAGTATGTGGGCTGCACCACCAGACTGTTGCATGTGAGATTCATGGAACACAAAAGGAATGTTCTCATGAACTCTAAAATTAATTTTCTATATAGACACATGACAGATTGCCAGAAGTTTAATGTGGCTAATATTAAGATAAAACCAATAGAACAGGTGAAAATTATGAAAAGGGGGGATAGATATAATAGGTTGTGTAGATGAGTGGCCTTCTGGATCTATAGTCTAAAAACATTATGCCCAGGAGGTCTATATGATTTAATTGAACTTAATAATGTATAAGGGGATGATAATAGGAATGAGGCATTATTATTATTATGATTTTTTGCACTGGATATGTCTTTAGTATATAATTAAATAAATTAGGATAGACAAAACCAAAGTTTGAAAGTGTATCGAAAAGAAAGAAGGAACGGTTCATAGGTGGTTTATATAAACTTATATTTATTTATTAATTATTAATTTTTAGTAAGAATATGCATGTATATGTGGGGTATGCGACACCATAGTGAATAAATGGGCATATTGACAAATTTATATATGTTGTAAAAGGGTTTTAAAATATAAAGGAAATGGGCATAAAAAGTGTCAAAGTATATAAACAAGAAAAGTATATAAATAAGAGATATGAATGGCAGTTAAAATGTATGTCAGAAACCAGCTAAATACATGAGAGGAATAGAATATGTTAAACTCCACATGATACAGATTGCAAATGGCCGCTGGTACGCAAGGTAAACCTTTTGGAACACAAGATTAAAATAAATAGTATCCAAAATGGCCACTGGAATGCATATGATGTCAGCTGGAATGCACAAATCAGAAATAGTGGCAATGTGATCAGCGATTGATGGGAAATAACACAGCAGGACTGAATCTTGCAATTTACAAGCGATTAAGGAGGTTTAAAAGCCCCACTCAAAATATGGGGAGTATTCTGTCTGAGGAATTCACTGAGACTCTAAGAGAGGCAGGGAAAATGCATTACATCTTATCCACAAACATGTATGCTCCTCGTTACACATTACATGCAGCAAGGACAATTCAGCTCTAAGCACACTGAGGCTGGGGAGGATTATTATAACCCACTCTGCTAAACTCCTAGTGAGTATGACTACATGGATATGTGCTGTAAAAACCACAAAGAGTATTGAACTCTAAGATTTGCACCACAGTGTGTTATCCATCCAAGCGCTGGACTATATGTCTATATCTAATATGCTGACCATTTGAATAACTGAATTATTATGTGGTGTGTTAACCATACAAGTGCTGTACAGCATGCTTTCTCCAAAAATCTTTAAAAGGATTAAGATACTATCTACTATGCTGAATTTTTGAGGAAGTGGAAATTACAGCTACTGTCTATATTCTCTAAAAAACGATAAACAAATGGCTGGTCACCTATATAAGAGAAATATTTATATATTTTCCTGATTGAAAATATAAAGGAAAGGACATTGTCCCACTGAGTTAGTGGATTACAGCCTTGTTAGAAAAGCATGATCAGCAAATGCTGACTATTTTAAATATATGTGCTTGCTTTGAAATGTATGGTATCTGTATGTGTGGAGCATTTAGCCATTAATTGATGGTACCATATTGATGGTGTTTTTTAATTAAAAAGCAGTCTATATATATATATTTTTTTATCAATTGGAACAAGTAGAATAATATTGTGTATATGCCTGCTCAATTTCTATAGGATATGCTCCATTACTGTTTTTCCTTTTTTATGATACATTGGCCAATTTTATAACTTTTAATATTGATATTGTATTAATAAATATATATATATTTTATATTGAAAATATTGTGTAAAGAATCCTACTGATTGCAGTGCTATCTGTTACTTCTACTATTTTATATTTCTATTTTTTAAGAAGGGTTGGCAATTCCCTACAAACAACTGATAGCTGCAGCAATTACATTGGTTTTGTCCAGATGTGCTTGGTTGGCTAGGCACCTGGATTTATTTTCTTTTTTCTTTATTAGATTTTAGGAAGACTGATTTTGCATGGACGGGAAGATGTGTAAGCGAATCTTTGGCAGAGTGGAGGAACTTGAAAGGAGTGCAAGAGAGGTGGGACAATTTTAAAAGTGCAATATTAAAGGCAACAGACCTTTGTATCAAAAGGGTTAGGAAAACCAAAAGGAAAAGGAAGCCAGTGTGGTTTGGGAAAGAGGTAGCAAGTTTTGTGAAAGCAAAATAGATGGCCTTTAGGAAATACAAGCTGACACAAAATAATGAAGACAAATAGGTGTATCTTGTAAAACCCAAAGGAGACATATGGTGCATACACACGATCAGATTTTTCCTTCAGATATGAACGATAAGAATTTAAAAATCGTTCAGTCGTTCATATCTGAAGGAAAATCCTTCAGATCTGACATGCCTGAACGATGGACGATCAACGATGCGTGTTCCCATTTGTCAGATAACGATATCTGACATCTGATGGGTTTGCAGTCAGACTTGGACAATTCCATTCATTTTACTGCAGTCAAAAATCGTTCAATCGTTCAAATCGTTCAAATTGTTCAAAACTTTGGTAAAATCGTTCAAATCATTCAAATCGTTCAATCGTTCAGTCGTTCATCTGACAAATCTGACAAGTCTGACAAATCTGACCGTGTGTATGCTCCATAAGAAAGTAATCAGATGTGCAAAAGCTGAGGAGAAAAGGGCACAGTCAGTGGGTAAAGGGGGCAAAAGTTGTATTAAGTATATAAGTGACAGGAGTAAAACATAAGGTGGAATAAAAAGACTAAAAATAGAAAGAGGGAGTCTTGTTGAGGGAGACAATGTAATAGCTAATCATATTAATAATTATTTTTGTTCAGTATTCATTACTGAAAGAGAGGGCAAGGGGCCACAGTTAAGTTGCAGGTGTAATCAGGAAAATGAGGTAGGAACAAGAATATTTACAGACGAGAAGGTACTAACTGAACTATCAAAACTGAAAGTGGATAAATCAATGGGACCAGAAGGGATACATCCAAGGATACTGGATGTCCAGAGCATAAATGGGTGCTGGTAACACCATTAACAGAATTAATCAAGCAGTCACTATTATCAGGAGTAATTCCAGAGGAAAAGAGCAAATGTTGTCCTACTGCACAAAAGTGGAACCAAGGAAGAGGCAAGCAACTACGACCAGTGAGCCTTACATCAGTAATAGGGAAATTGATGGAAACACTCTTAAAAGAAAGAGTCATAGATTATCTCAAATCCAACAATTTGCAGGATCCCAAACAGCATGGATTTACTGGGGGGAGATCATGTAAAAAAAATCTAAATTTACTTTTTTGAATGGGTGACTAAGGAAATAGATAAAAGGGGGACAATAGATATAGCTTATCTAGACTTTAGTAAGGCTTTTGACACTGTTCCACATTGCAGACTGTTAAATAAACTGGAAAGCATGGGATTGGATACAAAGATAGTTGAATAGATAAGATCATGGCTGCAGGATAGGAAACAGATAGTTGTAGTAAACGGAGTGCAGTCTTAAAACGGAAATGTTACTAGTGGAGAACCTCAGGGATCTGTACTTGGACAAGTGCTTTTTAATATCTTTATTTGTGAAATTGAAAATGGTATTGAAGGGAAACTATGCCTTTTTGCAGATGACACAAAGGTATGCACCAGGGTAGACACACCAGGAGGGGTAAACAAATGATTGATTATATAGGTAGACTAGATGAATTGTCAAGAACGTGGCAACTACAGTTTAATGCCAAAAAATGCAAGATCATGCACATGGGTCTCAAAAATCCAAAGGCTAAATAAAGTTTTAATGGCACTATAAAGAAAATTACTGAAGAGGAAAGGGATCTAGGAGTCACTATTCCAGGTGATTTAGAGGCAAGCAAACATTGTAACAAAGCAATGAGGAAGGCAAGTCAGATGATGGGTTGCATAGGTTGAGGAATCAGTAGCAGAAATAAAGAAGTGATAATACCTGTGAGGTTCCAAGGAGGCAGGTAAGGCACAGGTACTCTCTCTCAGCTTTAGCTGAAAAACTTGTTGCACTGGCAAGGAAGTAAGGCTCTGGACCTTCCTAAATACCAAGTGACGTGCTATGACTGGCTGGAGAGAGCACATGACCCACCAGGAAAGGACAGCTGAATCATATGGCCGGAGGCAAAATGGCGGCACCTATGCCAAGCGGAACGGAAACACTGCCAGGCCTCACCAGCCCCTAGTGACAATGTGCCTGCACAGACCCATGTGCAGCCAATGCCCCTCGCCAAACACCAGCGCCACTGCCAGACACCCCCCGCCACAGTGACCTCACATGTATTACCCGTTGACCACCATGCCAAGAAACCCTGGCCATGACAGTACCCCCCCTTATGGGTGGCCTCAGGACACTCACCAGGCTTCTCTGGATGGGCAGCATGGAACCATTTGATGAGTTCAGGAGCATGGATATCTCGGGCATTGGACCAACAATGCTCCTTTGGGCCGTAACCCCTCCAATCCAACAATTACTGCAAATGTTCTTGAATATGAGAATCCAGGACCTGGGGGACTTCAAACTCCACAACTCCTTTAGTCTGGACATGGGGAGAAACAGGCAGGATTTTGTGGAACCTGTTCAGCACCAGGGTTTTAAACAGGGAGACTTGAAAGGAATTGGGGATTTTCAGGTAAGGGGGCAACTGAAGGAGAAGGGTCTGATGAAGTGTGGAGCAAATTTCATTGATGATACTCTAAGCCATGAGTTCCGGCTGGACAAACAGACTTGGTCTCCAACTTGCATATGTGGTACCTTCCTACACCTTTTATCTGCTTGAAATTTGTAATGGGAGGATACCTTCTCCAGGTCAGCATGTACTTGAGTCCAAATTGATGCAAATCTCCATACAGTGTCATCTACGGCTGTTACATCAAAAACAGGCAGACTTTGAAATTCAGGAACCCGAGGATGAAGACTGTAGACCACTTGGAATGGAGTTTGGTTCGTAGTGGGAGTGGTAGGAGGCATTATGAGCAAATTCAGCCCATGGCAGCAGTACAGACCAAATGTCTTGAGAATATATCATAAAAATACTCAGGAAGGTCTGAAGGTCTTGATTAACCCTCTCAGTGGATCCATTGCTTTGTGGGTGATAATAAATAGAAAAATTTAGTTTCACTTGTAGTACAGAACATAAGGCTCTCCAAAATTTTGCTGTAAACTGAACACCACGGTCAGATACTATCTCGGCAGGAAGACCATGGAGATGGAAAATATGTTGAACAAACATGTGAGCTAAGTAAAGAGCAGTAGGGAGTTTCTTTAGGGGTATGTAATGGACCATTTTTGAAAATCTTTCTACTACGACCCAGATGGTAGTGAACCCTTGAGAGTTTGGCAGATCCATGATGAAGTCCATGGAGAGATGTGTCTATGGACATGATGGAATAGGTAGTGGCAACAACTCACCAGCCAGAGCCTGACATGAAGATTTATGCTGGGCAGAAGAGGAACATGAAAAGATTAACTCCGACGCGTCCACTTTCATGGATGGCCACCAATAGCCTCTCTTTAAAAATTCCACAGTCTTCCGGGTACCTGAGTGAGCTGCAAAGTGAGAGGAATGAGGCCAGGTGAGGAGCTGTTTCCTTAACTCTGGGGCTACAAAAGACTACCCAGTAGGGGGCTGTAACTGTAAGGTGGCGAACACTCTTGACTCCAAGACAGGGATATTATTTTGATTCTCCGATTTGTCATCACAGAGGAGGGATCTGCCTTTTGATTAAGGGCTCCAGACTGGAAGGTCAGAGTAAACTGGAACCTAGCAAAATATATTGCCCATCGGGCCAAACGAGGACTCACGCACTGGAGATATTTGAGGAGGAGGTGGTTCCTATAGTCAGTGAAGACAGTGAAGGGAAACTTAGCCCCTTCCAGGCGGTATCTCCTTTCTTTTAATACCAACTTCACTGCAAAGAGCTCTTGTTCACCTATAGCATTATTTTATTTCCGCAGGAGAATATTTCCTGGAGAAAAACCCACAGGGATGAACTTGATTGTACTCATAATGCTGGGATAGAACTGCTCCCATGGCGTCTGATGATGCATCCACTTCCAAATAGAAAGGCCTATCGAGATCTGGTTGTCGTAAGACTGGAGCAGAAATAAAAGCATGTTTTAGAAGCTGGAATGCAGTCTTTGCCTAAGCTGACCATTGGACAAGATTAGTGTCTTTATGGCTCAGGGCAGTAATGGGAGCCAATAATGATGAGAATCCCTTGATAAAGCATCTATAGTAGATGGCAAACCCAAACAGTCTCTGAGTGGCTTTCAAAGTTTGAGGTCGGGACCAATCCAAAGTCGCCTGCACCTTCCTGGGGTCCATTTCAAGACTGGAGCCAGAGATGATGTAACCAAAGAATGGCACACTGGGTACACCAAAGACACATTTCTCCAATTTGCAGTAAAGGTGGTTCTTCCATTCATCACCAACGGATGAGATTATAAGCCCCTCTCAGATTCAATTTTGAGAATATGATAGACCCCTTGTCAAAGCCGGATAATCAGCTGAGACAGAATCTGTTTACAATCGGAATCTGCATGATACCATCTCACAAATGGCAAGAAGACTCCATCTTAGAAATAGATCACACAATGCCATTTTGTCAAAACCACAGAGTAACAATCTTCCCCAAAAACATACCGACAGTGTTTAACATACATAAACAATGACTTATTAGCATTAGAACACTTTTTAGTAATCCTTCCAAAAATCATGCCCTGAAGTACACAAAGCCCATTCTGGGGACAAACTTGATACTATAACAAACACAGTATACTCGGAAAACAATCAACAATACACCAGAATACCGTGAGCATTTTACATATAGAGTGTATGAGCTGTGGCAATTGTAGTATAACCCAGACATTGATCTACACAATTGAATTTGTCTGAATCCTAAACCGGTTTTAGTATCACTATCAGACAGAATGGCCCCAGCTTCACCCTGTTTTGAGAGTGAAGCTCACTGCCCATAACACATTTGCATTGCAGTTTGAAAATGTTAGTAAGAAATTAGAATATATATATATATATATATATATATATATACGTATATATATTAAATCCATAATAAATAGAATCTCATGCATAAACACCACACATTACGCACAGTTGCGCTCCTAACATGATGCACATTAGTGAATGCACAATATCCTGCATGCGAACGCTGTTTATTAGCTGCATGCATGCACATCTGCCCCAAACCAGATAAACCTAACTAGCGTCTTTTCCCAAACCCCTAATACTTACATCATGCACACTCACATAAAAGGTTCCAAAGCTTTAAAGTATAAGATCCTAGTTTTATACATTTATTACAAATGCTGTGAAATAAAGACTATTTTGGCATCTACGGTTTAATACGTGATAAGTAAGCCGTGTTTGGTATTGTACTGATCTGCATTTCCTCAACAGCTTCCCGGTACCATCGGTGAGAAGATTGCAACATGCATTCGCAACTTATTGACCGTAGAGACTTAAAGCACCAGAATGTACATTGTAAAACCAAAAGCCAAGATTTGCATGAGGCAGGAAAACAGAGGCAACAAGCTGTTAGAGGCTGTTTTGTGTCCATTTGAATCAACCTGTTAAATGCCCTGTAACAAATGCACCACGATGGGGAACCAATGGGATCAGCAACAAACCTCTCTAATGTGTTGTCTATTTCTGTAAGGGTATAAAGGTGTGTGTTGTGAGTGCGTGCGTATGTATAACTGTATCTTGGGTCTGTATAATTATTTGCACTAAATTGTACTTAGATCACAGCATGTAACTGACTGTACTTTACTTGAATAATACTTTGTGCTTTGGAAACACATGTTCAAGGTCTAAAGTCTTTATTTTACTGTATGACTGTGTACCCAAATAGCGTAAATTTTAGAGGTTTTTTAGAGGTTTATAGGCAGGGTTTAGAAGGTATAGGTAGGTGCATATAGAGGTTGCAATCCAGAATCCTTAGCCTTAACTCTGTCGAACAACTCTGTGATTACTGGAAGTGGACATCGATTATTGACCGTTATATCATTAAGGCCCCGGTAGTCTATACAAGGTCTTAAGCCACCATCCTTCTTGCCGATGAAAAAGAACCCAGCTCTGGCAGGAGAGGTGCAAGTATGAATAAAACCTTTTGCTAGGTTGTCCTGGATGTATTCAGACATGGCATGAGTCTCAGGCAAGGATAGAGGATAGGTGCGACCACGAGGTGACATCTTGTCATGCATCAGCTCGATTGGACAATCCCATTCTCTGTGAGGAGGTAAGATATTCGCCTGTTGTTTGGAAAAAACATCAGAGAACATCTGGTACTCCATGGGAATAGCTGGATAAATTAATGAAACTGTCTTCCTTACAGGTTGTACCTTGGGAAGATAGGATTTCTGACAGTCAGTTCCCCATGAAATAATCTGTATTGAACACCAGTCTATCCTGGGATTATGCTGGCATAACCAGGGTAGTCCTAAAATGATTTCTTGGGAAGCCTCAGGTTTCACTAAGAACCTTAAAGACTCGGAGTTGAGTGCCCCAACATGGACTAACACTGGTTGAGTTTCCTTGGTGACCAATCCTGTAGCTAGAGACTATCCATCTAAACTGGTCAGGGAAATTGCGTGATTGAGAGATGAACAAGGAATCTGTAGTTTATCAACCAAGCTGGAAGTCATGAAGTTTCCGGCTGCTCCAGAATCTAATAGAGCAGAAACGAAGACAGGTATAGGCTTGAGATATAAAGCTAAGGAGAAATCTTTAGTATTTGGGGACAGGATCATAACTCCTAACTTGATGTCCACAGGGTCAGTTAGGAATGGGCATTTCCCAATTTATGGGAGCAGGAGGCCACCAGGTGACCTGAATCTCTACAGTACAGACAGAGGTTTTTTAGCATCCTTCTTTGATGTAAAAAACTCAGAATGGGAGCGCTATCCCTGAGAACCTTAATAATAAGGTATAATATTATCAATTAAATCAGTGTTGAATTAACACAATGAATTGAGCTGGTAATTAATAGACAATTCCATGCACAGATCTATAAAAAAACTTTATATAAGAAGAAAAATATAAAAACAAAAAAAATATAAATAAAGATAAATTAAAAACACAGAAAATTAAATGAAAAATTTAAAATAAGATCCAAATAAAAATAAATACACATATAGTACAGTAATGATAATAATAAACATCAATTGGCTTACAACCATCTAATTGGTAGTTTAGCAAATTTATATAACAGTAGCTTGCTGTATTTAGCTTAGGAAATTGACTTGTAACCCAAGTTGGAACAGCTGTTTTGGCAGCAACTAAATTGCCACACACTTTCAATAAGCTGCAATAGTGTTACCATTCAATGTCAATAGATGCTGAAATTTTAGTTCTCCTATAAGCATTCAATGTACTTTGATAGCTGTGTTAGGCAAATTGTAGTAGTAGCCACCGGTTATGAAGGGGTTTGTAGAAAACAGGTGTACACCTAATGCACATATAATGAAACCGGGATTTATGACTAAATCCCTATAACACCGCTGATGTAGTCCAGATTAAGGCCTGTAAATAGGAGTCCCGATTTGGAATACAGGGACAATACATATACAATGTCCTTGTAAACGGACACCCTGGAGCCAGTGAATATTTATGTTGCCATGGAGAATAATATGGTACCTCAATGTCCTACATCCTTTGGCCATCCTGGATGTATCCTTTCCGAGTGCACTTGTGGCCGCCTAATTATTGTCTGTTGGCGCTCTTTGGTTAATCAGCGGGACAGTAGTAACTGCAGCGTGTGTCTGGGAACTCCTAGTCCGGCTCCAGTCAGGCTGTGGGGTGGATGAAATTAGCCCACGTGGGGTTCAGCTGTGCAGAGTCAGCAAACGGGGGTTGTGAGCTTGACGCGTTTCTCGGCACTTGCCGTTTCTTCAAGAAGCAGTCTCCCCAGTGATCCTTCTCTGATGTTCCTCTTTGGAGAGATGGGTTTGGTTCACCTGCATAGGCTCCTCATCTATAGGAGGATGGGGTGGACAGGTAGACAAGGGAGGAGTAAATTACCTTTGCTGGTCAGTTCTGTACTTTTCAGCCTGACGTTCTCTGAAGCATAGGTCAAATTTGTTGCAGAGTGGGAAGTTAACGGATGATCAAATCATCCTTTAATCAGTCCGAAAGTCCATGCCAAAAGGCTGAGGTAAGGGCCTCCTCATTCCACTGAAGCTCTGATGTCAAAATTTGAAACAGTATGGCATATTGGCAGACAGGACAGATTCCTTGTCTCAGGGACATGATACTGGATGTCCAGGTTCATCGAAAATCATCCTGAATGAAGATACAAAGTCTGCTTAGTAATCCAGCATTGAGTCTGAACACTCCCAGAGTGGGGAGGCCCAATCCAAAGCCGTGCCGGACAACAAAGACACAATGTATGCCACTTTAGTTTTAGCAGTGGGAAAGTTATCAGGCTAAAAGGAAAAGTGTATATCACACTGATTTAAGAAACCAGGACAGAGTTTAGGATTGCCGTCAAATGTGCTTAGCATAGGAAGGTGTAAACGAGGAGATACCGTGTTCTCTGTATTACCAGGCACAGGTGGAGGTTTAATTGCTGATACCCCAGGGGTGGTTAATGATGTTTACAGATTATCTTGTCGTTTAGACATCTCCTGTAGAAACTGAGCCACTTCGTGCTGCATAGCTTCCAGGTTTTCTAAACGGCCTGAAATACATTGGAATAAATCCACTCCAGACTCCTGTTCTGTGGCCGGAAACATGGGGCCAGTGCAAACTGAGGTTCTGGTTTTGTTGTGGACCAGGGGTGGTGATAGTAGCAGACACAGAAGCAGATTTAAATAAAAAAGTGGAACTTTTAAGAAGTGACTTGGTAGACATGGGAATGGCAAAAGAAATAGTCCAGGTATAGCACTAAACTGCACTTGATAGCTGTAGTGGAGTAAATGGGAGAATGTCCAGAAAGTGACAGGCAGGGACAGTCCAGTATGCAGGTATGGTGAGCTGAAAAAAAATGCAGACAGAGGTGATGTAGTCCAGCTGGGTGTAAGTGGAGGCAAGGTGCAGCAGGCCCTGGTACTCAGGCAGGGGAAAGGTAAATGGAGGGTGCAGGGTAAGTCTAGCGGGTTGGAGCAGGCAAAGCAACAGGCTTGGTAGCATTTCCAAGGAGGCAGGTAAGGCACAGGTACTCTCTCTCAGCTGTAGCTGAGAAACATGTTGCACTGGCAAAGAAGGAAGGCTCTGGACCTTCCTAAATACCAAGGGCTGCGCTATAACTGGCTGGAGAGAGCACATGACCCACCAGGATTGGACAGCTGAATCACATGGCTGGAGGCAAGATGGCGGCACCCATGCCAAGCTGAATGGAAACATCGCCAGGCCTTACCAGCCCCTAGTGACAATGTGCCCGCACAGAACCATGCACAGCCAATGCTCCTTGCCAAACACCAGTGCCGCCACTAGACACCCCCTGCCACAGTGACCTCACAGGTATTACCTGTTGACCACCATGCCGAGAATCCCTGGCTGTGACAATACCACTGTATACTGGTAGGTCATTGGTACATCCTCATCTCAAATACTATGTTATGTTCTGGAGGCAACATCTCCAGAAGGATATTATTACATTAGAGACTGTACAAAGAAGGGCAACTAAAATGGTGCAAATTCTACACCACAAAATGTACCAGGAAAGACTAAACTATCTTAATACAGTATGTATAGTTTGGAGCAGAGAAGGGAAAGGGGGAACATGATAGAAACGCTAAATATTTAAGGGGTTTTAACAACATAAAGGAAGGAGATATTCTTCAAAGATAGAGAAGTATTAGAACAAGAGAACATGTGCTGAAACTGGAGGGTGGAAATTTGTGGAAAAATTAGGTTCAGGGGAAATTAGGTTCAGGGGAAATTTGAGGAAAAATTACTTCACAGAAAGAGTAGTGGACAAGTGGAATAGCCTCGCATCAGAGGTGGCAGAGATTAAGACAGTAGAGCAATTTAAACATGCTTGGGATAGACATAAGGATATCCTTCAGAAGAAGTAAGGATCAATAAGGGTTGAGGTAACAATATGTTTAAAAATGGGGCAGACTTGATGTGCCAAGTGGTTCTTATCTGCCGTCAAATTCTATATTTCTATGTTTTTATGAGGAACAATTACAAATAATGTAAACTGTCTATGGGGATGGGGAGCATTTTTAACTATTCGCACTGGGAGCCAAATTGCCTAGTAACAGTCCTGTTTTGATTTCACCAAAATGCCATGGGGGCACCAGAAGCTTTTTTGACAGAGGAAGCTAAATTTATAGTTATGCCACTGGGCACAGTCATGATGATGATCAATGTTACCCCTTGTTTCTTGTTTTATAGTATTTTGGGACAACATCCTTTGTTTCATTACTTTGCTTTTGAAACCTAGTTACTTTCGTAAAATATATACAGTATTTTTAGCTGATCACCGTCATTGGTATCATATGATATAAAACATCATCAGCATTTTTTTTTTCATTAGTTCAACTATAAATCACTAATACATATAGATGTTTTATATTATCATTTTATTTGTACTATTAAAAATGGGTCTGTATGGGCCATGCTCCTCTGTGTATTCTGTTTTTTTTATAAAATGTTATTGTTATTCTAACCTGCAGAATAGTTCTATAATTACTAGTTGATGATATAATAGTAATGTAGAAAGAATATAAAGCTCTCAGTGTCTCCTATGTTACCTCCTGCCATACACACTCCTGCACCTGTCAGTAATGAGTATGGAAAGAGAGAATAAGCCCTTTAGAACACCCCTGCTTTTCTGTTACATGACATCTGATCTCGTAGTGATCCTGTTTCTGTTGGTATCTCTGTTTGTGACACTCTGCAGATCTGACACACAGAACACCACACCTGCATGTCACCTTACAGTGAGAGATCATACAAGGAACCAATATTATCAGGCAGAAGATACCATTACTGAGGGAATATTCACACATCTACCACGAACATTTCCAGAGAGGCCAGGACAGAATCTTCTCTCCAATGTCTTCTGCAAACTGTAAGTACATGAGGATGTAATGTTCCATAAATCTGATGGTGACATCTTAGTAATGGGTTGGGTATGAAATGCCGACAGCAGAATCTCGATGCTCAGTATCCAGACAGGTGTCAGGAAAGTATAATAACCTTCCCCCTTCTCCCACCTAACCCTCCTTTCTTGTACCCCGATCCTAACCCTAACCACACTGCACTATAACCCTCCCCTCTTGGTGCCTAACCCTAAACTCTCTCTGTGTTGCCTAACCCCCCTAGTGGTGCCTAACACTAACCTCCTCCCCAAGTCTAACCCTAACCCTGCTGTGGTGCTTAAATCTAACCCTCCCTTGCTAACTACTAGGACACCCCTGTGTATCTTTGATTGGAGCACTGGCTGTTAAGATTTTGATGCCTATTTGTATTCCCGGGTCAGGCTTCCGATATAGGGATTTTGACGGCCAGCATTTTGTCCGCAGGAAAACTAACTACATCCCCTCAATAATATAACTGACTATATCAATTTATATTCTTATACTAAAAATATTGTTTTTTCTGATTTACATATACAGATGTGTCCTCTTACACTGAGTGCTTTATGCCATATGGTGAAATATGCCCGGTGCCACTGATAGCCACTGCTAAGATGAGAAGCAGAACATATTTCTTTACATTTTGCATCTTTGTCACATTGTGGACACAGCACAAAGCAGCTTGCAGTGCCCCAGACACAATAGGCTGTGACTATAACCACACAGGAATTGGTTTTACACATAGAGAAAGTCACAGATTAAGCACAATGGACCTCAGAAAATCACACCAGATCACTGGTTACACTTATACACATCACACACAGACATACAAATGTTGCAAGCATTAGTGGTCAGTGTACACTAGCAATGCAGCCTTGTTGCTTCCAGTTGTTTTATTTAAGCAAATAAGATGCGGTTTTCCAGGTAAGGAGACTCAGCGTGACCGAGTCACATGGGATCTGGCATGCAGAGAGGGGCTATTTGCATGAAAAAAAGCCACAATATATAACCACACATCTGTAGGACATTAAAACTTCTATTATTCCAAACATCTGCAGAACATTATCATATACTGTAGGAGGAGGTGACAGATGTATTATCATAATTTTCATTATCTCTCATATACAGAATAGGATTAGTCCTAAACTAAATATTTTACTGCATTGTTCCTTTCGGATCTGCAGGTACAGTACAAGGTTTATGTTTATTAAATAATTTATTAGACTTTTTCAGAATAACAACAGTGTTTTATTTTGAGGTGGGAAATGTTAGATGTACAACATATGATGTAAATATATAATAATTTAAAAGCTAAACTAAGTTGTATGACAAAAGATTATGATTACATTGTATGGTTTTTCCCAGTAATGTCACATGTGTCACTCTCCTATTAGTAGTGCAGTGATTTGTGTCGCTCTCCTATTAGTAGCGCAGTGATTTGTGTCACTCTCCTATTAGTAGCGCAGTGATTTGTGTCACTCTCCTATTAGTAGCGCAGTGATTTGTGTCGCTCTCCTATTTAGTAGCGCAGTGATTTGTGTCACTTTCCTATTAGTAGTGCAGTGATTTGTGTCACTCTCCTATTAGTAGCGCAGTGATTTGTGTTGCTCTCCTATTAGTAGCGCAGTGATTTGTGTCACTCTCCTATTTAGTAGCGCAGTGATTTGTGTCGCTCTCCTATTAGTAGTGCAGTGATTTGTGTCACTCTCCTATTAGTAGCGCAGTGATTTGTGTCACTCTCCTATTTAGTAGCACAGTAATTTGTGTCACTCTCCTATTTAGTAGCGCAGTGATTTGTGTCGCTCTCCTATTAGTAGCGCAGTGATTTGTGTTGCTCTCCTATTAGTAGCGCAGTGATTTGTGTCGCTCTTCTATTAGTAGTGCAGTGATTTGTGTCGCTCTCCTATTAGTAGCGCAGTGATTTGTGTCGCTCTTCTATTAGTAGTGCAGTGATTTGTGTCACTTTCCTATTAGTAGTGCAGTGATGTGTCACTCTCCTATTAGTAGTGCAGTGATTTGTGTCGTTCTCCTATTAGTAGTGCAGTGATCTGTGTTGCTCTCCTATTAGTAGCGCAGTGATTTGTGTCGCTCTCCTATTAGTAGCGCAGTGATTTGTGTCACTGTCCTATTAGTAGTGCAGTGATTTGTGTCGCTGTCCTATTAGTAGTGCAGTGATTTGTGTCGCTCTTCTATTAGTAGCGCAGTGATTTGTGTTGCTCTCCTATTTAGTAGCGCAGTGATTTGTGTCGCTCTTCTATTAGTAGCGCAGTGATTTGTGTCGCTCTCCTATTAGTAGTGCAGTGATTTGTGTCGCTCTCCTATTAGTAGTGCAGTGATTTGTGTCGCTCTCCTATTAGTAGCGTAGTGATTTGTGTCGCTCTCCTATTAGTAGTGCAGTGATTTGTGTCGCTCTCCTATTAGTAGCGTAGTGATTTGTGTCGCTCTCCTATTAGTAGTGCAGTGATTTGTGTCGCTCTCCTATTAGTAACGCAGTGATTTGTGTCGCTGCCTTTTGGTCTCTGAGATGAAATATGATCAGGGCACAATCTGTGTGTAATCAGAACATGAATTGCAGCTGGAACGCTCAAATCTGTATTATTATTATTATTATTATTATTATTATTATTATTATATACTTACAGTGTGTGGAAGTCACTATAGCACTTATATTTGCATTACACAGCCTCAATCAATTTCTCAAAAATAGTGGATATCTTCTATCATTCATTTGTGAAGTCACAGTGGGTGCTTCTCCAAACACATACAGTGACTGGGTGTACAAGAAAAAATTGAACAGGTGTCTTTAAAGGGGCACTTATATAAATTACAGGCAATAGCATTTTTTATTGAATTATTTATGAAATAATATAATTTGTATTGTTTTGTGGCTGCCACAATGTGTCAGCTGCACCTTGCAAAGTGTATTAACAGAAACAGTATTATCAAAACAAGAAAATACTTTCAGCACAAAACACTGTAGAATGAGGGAATGCAATGTATATAAACGCTGCAGAACATGGGATACAATGTATATAAACGCTGCAGAACATAGGATACAATGTATATAAACACTTCAGAACATCTAATACAATGTATATAACCATTGGTGGATCAGCAGTCATAATACCCATAAAAGAAGTGTAAGTTTAGCCCATGGGTTTGGTGCTGCTGTTGGCAGTGGGGAGGAAATGATGGGGTAAGTGAGGGAAGGAAAATCTCAAGGGATAGAGAGTCCTGCCCCTGAGAGCTTACAATCTAAAAAACACTTTAAATAAAACATTTTTCCATCCACATTCCATAAAATAGGTTTAGAATACATTAGTGCTGAACAGATAATTTACTGTGTTTGAGATTTTAATAATCAGTTTCATGTTCACATATTGGGGGATTTTCTATTACTTGAAAAATATAGATGTAGAATTATATTTCTACTGTGATACAAAATACATTTATTTCCCAATAAGAGAATTCCTTTCCCCATTATCACAATGGTTCCTGACTACTATTTTACATTGTTCTGTAACTGGCTGTGCTGTAATAAGCTATGCAGTGTTGTGAAATGACAAATTAGGGAACGGGGGAGATTTACTGTCCTGCAGTTTTGCAAAACCACCAATGATTGTCAGTTTTGACTGATGGATTTAGAGTGGCAAAATAAATAAAAATGCTTATCCAGCTTTGTTTATTATTTATTTCTTTTGCTGCCTTAAAACCAGCAATCAAAACCAATGACAATTGGTGGCTTTTACAAACTGAGGACAGTCAATCTACCCCTTGGTGTGTAAGAGTTAGGTGCACTTATTGAAGCTTTCCGTTTCTAACAGTGTTCTAATAAAAATAATAATAATCCACCACTTGTTAGAGTCCCTTATTGTATATCACAGTATTGGCTGCTGTGTCATATGTCAGACAATTGTGTCTTGTTATTCAGTAAATAATTTGAAATAATTTTTTATGGACTCCCTATTTTTTTTAAAACACTTGGGTAATTAGAATGTAAGCTCCTTAGTCTCAGTTTGTGCTGTGAATAAATAAACTCAATCTCTGAATGGACAGAGCAATGTAATATATTGTTGCTATTAGAGATGAGCGGGTCCAATTCTCTGAGAACAAGACACTCCCGAACATAGGGGTTCCAAGAGGGATCTGAGTCTAGCCTAGGATTTTCCAGCCAGAATTTAATCCCAAAATGAGACAAAATATAATTATCCCATTGTTGGATCTTATGTGTTTTGGCTCACATATAAAAATCCCTCCCTGCATTTGGGTGATATTTCATGAGTGAGATCTCATGGAGGAGGCAGTGTAGGCAGGACTCTCAGTGAACAAAGGGCCTGATTCAGAGCCAGATGCTATTTGCGCTCGCTCGTCCAGAAAAAGGGGCTGGCTATTTAAATTAACTGTTCACTCTTTGCGGTCTGTTCACGCCTCTATGTCTGAACGAGCGAACAAAACATGCGAACGTAATTTTGAAAAAAATGCCCCCTGGTCGCTCGCATCATACGTCATCTCCGCTATTTATTAGATTAATCGAGTACATCGGATGGCATATGAACTGCTCGCAGTGCTTGTGGTAGCATTTACCTACCACAATCATGCGAGCAGTTCTGACTATAAAACAACCAAGTGACGTGGTCGATGACGCTACTTTAGTAATTATGCACACCCTTAAAATGCCTGTTTTGACCGTTTGGCATGCCTGCGTTCGGATCTCCTCTCCCCGTTTTCAAGCACCTTCCCCTGTTACCACCCACAAACGCCTCCTCCTGTCACTCAAAATAGCAGGCCTTCACTATTTAGCGAGCACACGATTTTTGGCCGCACTGACTGGTTCGCACATTCATATTAAAATCCATATGCATGCGCAGTTGTGCGAACATCGGTCAGAACGAATGAGCGGCTGCTTATGAGCGGCTCTGAATCAGGCCCAAAGTTAGTTAGCTGCAGCTGCTGTAGTGAACAGTCAGTATCCATTCAAGTCTATATAGGTAGCGGCACTGTCTGTGTGGAGTAGGGAGCATTCATTGTGTGTGTGAGTAATAGGTCCCTTCAAGTCTGTATAGGGAAGGTAGGGACACTGTGTCTGTGTGGAGTGGATAAAGGGAACCTGGTGTGTTCAGGGCAGTGGGCACACTGTCTGTAAAAAAAAAAGGCCGTGTTTGTCCCATTGTGGTAGTCACTGCTGGTCCGTGTCACTTTCACTAAAAACGTTAAAAAAATCTAATTTTCTCCAACTTGTGTACATTCAGCCAACACAGGAAGGTTGTGCTGCCTTGTCTAATGGTCAGTGGGTCCAGTCAAGAGCCATTGCTGTAGTATTTGTGCAGTGCAAAAGGATTGTCTGTTGCACACCCCCCAAAAAAAATAAAGTCCCTTACGCCACACCTGATTGGTAAGAGGGTGTATAGGTTGTCTTCTCTTGATATCCTGTCATATGTTTCATTAAGAGAATATAGGATCTAAGTACTGTTTATAAATTGGTACACACAAAACAACAGTTTCAGGAGGGAGATTTGCTGGTAATTGCATTTACCTTTTTCTAATGACTAATACTAGCCAATATCACACAGCAATTCTAGTGACTGGCTCCTGTATGCATGATGATAATATAACATCATTACTGTGAATAATAAAACCTTCAGACCAATTACAATTATTAATAGATCATAAGGTGTGTGTCGGTAAGCTGGATATACCAGCCATTTGTAAATGGATCTCATGTGCCCAATGTAATTTGAAGGCAAAATGTCAAAATATAAAAAATATGCATATAGGCTTCCTGAACAAATTAGGGGATTGTGGCATACATAAAATATATGTGAGGAGGTAACATTGAGAAATATGTGAGTCAGGGGGGTATCCACCCCTTGGCAAGGATGGCACTCACCAGAGGCGCTGGCCAAGAGGGGGCACCATTTGGCAGTGCCACCTGTGGCCAGGGAGTAGAGTTAGTATGGTACTGTCTAGGTCACCGTTGGCCATATAAAATAGCAGGCTGTGGGCTCAGAGTGTGCTGCAGCAGCAGCGATGATACTATTTCCCATCACCTCTCTGAGTGCCCCCCACCATACTGCAGCCACTGTGCTCAAGTGCTGAGGAGGCACTGTCTAGATTACCTGCTAGGCAGCCTTCGGGGGAGTCACACAATGCCTCTGTCACCACCTGCGGAGGCCAAGTTACTTGCAGCCTGCGGTGCGGGCAGTTTAATCTGAGACCACATAGCAATACACTACTGCATGCCTCGCAATTGCTTGCTCCCTTCTACACTGTGG
Organism: Taudactylus pleione; assembly: GCA_031769625.1. NCBI lineage: Eukaryota > Metazoa > Chordata > Amphibia > Anura > Myobatrachidae > Taudactylus > Taudactylus pleione. The sequence continues at coordinate 2,523,211 of JAUIMM010000591.1, read as the reverse complement.
GTAGATGATTCCTCCCATGTCCTCTATTCCCCAGCCCTTCCTCCAGTTCAGTGATCCCCACTGAACTGCACTTGAGGATGGGATCGACTTGTGTATGGAGAAGGTGACTCCGGGTGACGGCTCCAAGAGAAAGTCATCTGAACATGATCTGCTATGACTACAGAAATGTGATTATAATCAAGAAAGTCCTTGAATGCCATCTATTTCGGGGGTCCCCAGCTCCCAAAGGATCCCAGCCAGGGCTGACTAGTGGTTAGGGTTGATGCTTTCACTGGGTGGCCCAGTGAAAGGGATCCCCTATCTGTGGCATCACCCCCCCCACTAGAAAGGATCTGGTGCTGGTTCTGGTAAATACAGGGGGACCCTATGCATTTTTTTCCTCTTTATTTCCAGAACCAGGACTGGATCAGAGCCCCGTGCTGGATGCGCTGATTACGGGGGAACCCTAAATCATGAGTCCCCCATAATTTGGCAACCAGGACTGGTTCTAAAGAGCCTGGTGCTGGTTGTGCTACATTCGGGGGACCCTTACATCATTTGTCTCCTGCGTTTGCTTCCTTCCCCCGAGCCCATCACCTCTACAGCCCACACTGACCAGCCATCTTTGTGCACCCAAATAAAGCCACAGTGAGCACACTTGATGGAGGCTCCTACTAAGGCTGCGCATCAAGTTGAAACTATGTACCACTGTAATGGCAGATTTGTGAGGCAATAGATTAAAAAGTGTAACTTTCTCAATTACTGAAACCACAAAAACACCTACCCAGGAACAATAACTACTTAATAAAACAAATCCCAAGTCTAAATTTGCCCCCTACCCTTAGTTATGGCTTCCCAAAAATCCTCCATAGAGTAAACAAGAAAAGTGTTCCTAATTGATTTTCAGAAAAAACTGGCAGTTGGATTACCCCCAAGTCCACATTTTTTATGGTTTTTCCCTATAATTTGGCATGCAGCAACAAGCCACAGTTCTCCCAGACCATGCCAAATTTCAGCTCCGTACCTCCGATAGCTTTTGAGGTGTAGTCCCTAAAACACCTTGCCCCAGCTCAGTAATTCTCAATGGGAAAATTCTGTTTTTTTTCGAGGGGACCCTTATATTGTTTGTCCCCTCTATTTTGGAAACCAGAACTGGCACTGATAATCCAGGAGCAGGTTATGCTTAACACAGGGAACACCTACATCATTTTTCCCTTGTGTTTACCACAACCAGCACTGAGGCTCCAAAGCCAAATGCTGGTTGTGCTGTGGGGGCACGTCATTTTTTTATATTATACATTCATTTTTTAAAACAATATATTGATGGATCTCACTGATATGTCAATGCATCTGTGTCTTATTGATTTAATTTTCTTAGGTGAAAGCTCAGCACCAGTGAGTCCCTCTGTCACTCATTGATGCTTCTGTGCATGGCCCTGTTGCTGCCACTGCTCTGCACCCCCACTGCTACCACTGCCCCATACACCTGCAGCCGTCTCTCCCTCTGCACCCCAAAAACATCTCCTGTGTGTTGTCTGCTCCTCCATCCATGTTACTGTACCTTTTTGTTACCTTTCTGCCCAGCAGGTGGCCTGGTTTGCTTGTCAAAACCCTGATCATTAATACATTTTAAAAAAGCAATGAAATTCCACAGACAAAAAACCTTATGCTTTCCCATGTCCCATTAAGGCTTCTTAGACATAATCTGAAATGTCACAAAACCTACTGAATTTGTGCCACTCAAACTAAAATAAGCAATGAAATTACGATCTTTAAGGCTGATGCCTTAATGGATGTGTTCCTTGCGCAATACTGAAATGGTATGCCATTATACCCTGTGGTCAACTGCAGATACAGCACTCTCATAGAGTGAGATTGCTGTCACTCAAAAACTGGTGGAGCTGCTAATTCACAGAATTGTGTGCTCATTGAAATACACACATGTGGTCTATGCAACTAAGGTCTGAACAGAAAATAGAGCTGCACAGATAGGAGAAGAGTGGAGTGGATGGGGGTAGAGACAGAGCAGTTTGGATGGCGACAAATAGGTGTGGAGAGGGGGGGAGATTAAGCAACATTCATGAGAAAATCTAAAGTGATGCATATGGGTGAAAAAAAGTGGCACGATTGGGGGGTACAAAGTAATGCAGAAGCGTGGAAAACAGTGGTGTGGATGCAGGGGAGATAGAGTGTAATGGTTTGGGAGAACAGAGCAATGTGGATGGGCATAAACAGTGGCATGGATGTGGGAAGACAGAGCAGTGCACATGGGTAAAGACAGATTGGTACAGATGAGGGAATACAGACTAGCACAATGGGAGAAAACACATCAGTAGAAAATGGGGAAGACAGATTCCCATGGTTGGGGAGGGGCAGAGTGGTGCAGATGCAGGAAGATAGAGTGGAACAGATGATGGGAAGACTATGTGCTGTGGCTAGGGAGAAGGTGGTGGTGCAGATGCAGCAAAACAGAGTGGCATGGATGCAATAAGACAGGGCTGCGTGAATGGGGAAAGACAGATCAGTGCAGATGAGGGAAAAAAGAACTAGCACAGTTAGGAGAACACACAGCTGTAAGGATTGGGGAAGATTTAGCAGCATGGAGGTGAAGATAGTGTACATGCATATACAGAGTATGATAGTTTCTGAAATTATGGAGCTGAATGTGTATTCTGAATGATATATATGTACTGTATGGAGTGAGAAGGATGTTGGAACCCAGTGGGGTTGTTGTGGTGATCCAATGGGAAGATTGTGGGCACTGAGTGGCATGTGGGAGCCACATATCTGCTCAGACCTCAGTTGCATAGACTGCATTTGTGTATTCCAATGAGCACACAATTCTGTGAATTAGCAGCTCCACCATTTTGTGAGTGACAGCAATCTCATTCTGTGAGAGTTCTGAATCTGCAGTTAACCAAAGGGTGTGATGGCACACCATATCTGTATTGCGCAAGGAACACATCCAATAAGGCATCAGCCTTAATGATCATAATTACATTGCTTTTTTAGTTTGAGTGGCACAAATTCAGTAGGTTTTGTGAAATTTCAGATCATGTCTAAGAAACCTTAATGAGACATTTGAAACCGTAAGGTTTATTGTCTATGGATATATATTTTTGCACCATGGAGTGCTCTTCTTTCACTTTATATTAATATATATATATATATATATATATATATATATTTTTTTTTTAAATTAAACAATAGAGACTTAGGCCCTCATTCAGAGCCGTACGCTCTGAGCAGAGCGCACGCTCTGAATGAGGGCCGCCCTCCATAAAAATGGAGCATCCTCCTGGACGCTCGTATAGCTGTGGGTCACCACCCACAGCCTATACGAGCATGCAGTTTGATGGCCGCGATGGTCTTGACCATCGCGACCATCGAAACTGCGAGCCGGAGCCTGCGGTTGAGGTTTTCAACCGCAAGCCCTGGAGTGATTTTGGCTCTATCAGAGCCAAAATCACTCCCACTGAAATCACTCCCACTGACATCACTAGTGATGTCAGTGGGCCAGCTTCTGACGGGAGGCGTTCCCGTGGGAACGCCCCCGTCAGGGAGGCACGCCCCGGCACGCCCACCAAAGGGGGCGTGCTGTCAATCACCATCGACAGCACGCCCCCTTTGATCAGACACAATGAGCGAAGGACTTTCCTTCGCTCGTCGCGTCTGGCGCATGCGCACGACGGAGCTCCCTCCGTCGTGCACATGCTCAGTGCAGACCATCGACCCACTTGCGAGTGGACAGCCGCTTGCGAGTGGGTCTGAATCAGGGCCTTAATGTGTACTGGATCTATAAATGTTTTTATATTTACTTAGATTTTAAGGGGTGTGATTAATTATATGTGAATGTTTCTGATTTGGCTTTGCCAGGACACTGTTTTGCAAGTACAAGTTAATGATATCATTACATAATTTGCAGCAAAAGTAATCTATATAATGCACAAAAGTAAATTAGGTTATATTACTCACTAAGTCTTCACTATTTCCTCAGACTTCTGCTGTCAGTGTGGAGATGGAAAGAAGAGGAGAAAATCAATTATTTTTTTCAACAATTTAACATTTTATTCAATATTTTACAACAAATAATTTGGTTGTTCTTTCTGAGTATTTTACTTTGCACATCTGAAACACTGAGCCCAGCACCTGGATGTCATATTTCTGAACGAAATCCATATTTATTTCCATATGAATATTCCCAGGAAGGAGATCTCATTATTGGGGGAATATTCACTGTCAATGACTGGGTGCAAAGACATCCATTTTTAAGTTTGGGACCACACTTGATGTGTGCAGGGTAAATAACCTAAGGAATGTACTGTATACATTGTATTTTGCATGTGCAGAATAAGCACATGATCTCAGGTCATTACTAGGAAGGTTACCCATCTGTAGTTCATGAAATATTTCATTTTCAAAATTGTTCTGCACTGACACCTGCATTTTAAATATTTGATATATGGAAGATAAAAACGTTTAATTTAAAATCGATTTTTTTTTGTAACTTAGGGCCTTATTTAGTGATGGACAGTACTGCAGAGCTGCACACAAATGACTGTGCAATACCATCTAACTAAAATGTTAAAGCTTCATCTATGATCCCAGCACTGTGACTGAGATCGCTGCCTGTGATCACCATTGTGACTGATGGTAGTAAAGTTCCTTCGCATCAGCCAGCTAAGAAACCCTCAGCTTACTTTATGCTGGCTGGCAGGATCTGGATGCTTGTGAGGCTAGGAAGTCTGCATCCAAAGAGGCAGACCATCACTCACAGAAATCATGGTGACACCCACCTTTTATTTGAACAAGCAGAGGATTGGGGGAACAGTGGCCCTGATTCAGAGCCGGATGTTCTGACAGAGCACTCACTCTGAATCAGGGCCAGGCTGTTTTCTTTTTTGACCAGCCTCCTGGCCACTCGCATAGCTGTGGGTGACCACCCACAGCTATAGCAAGCAGCCAAAATGATGGTCGCGATGGTCAGGACCATCACGACCATCGGGCTTGTGACGAGACACTTGTGGTAGGGTCTTGTGGCCACAAGCCCTGGAGTACTTTTGGCTCTATCAGAGCCAAAAGCACTCCCACTGACATCACTAGTGATGTCAGTGGGGATGGCCCCAGATGGTAGGCGTTCCCATGGGAATGCCTCTGTCTGGCCTGCCACGCCCCTGGCATGCCTACCAAAGGGGGCGTGCTGTCACTCACCATCGACAGCACACCCCCTTTGGAGCGAGACCCATAGCGACAGCTCGGCCATCGCTATTCGGGTCTCATGCATGCTCATGACGGAGCTCCCTCCATCATGCGCATGCACACTGGGCTAACATTGACCCGCTTGCAAGCGCTCAGCGCTCGCGAGTGGGTCTGAATTAGGCCCAGTGTGCGAGATGTCATGACCCATTCTGCACATGAACATAGGTAGGGATGACCATCAAAAATCAATGGTTTCAAAACATTGATGATTGCCAACCGATGCTAACTAGTTTTGCAATCAATGGCAGAGAAACAATGGTTCTCTGCCATTGCTGGATGTGAGGGAGCCAATGTTTCTTTTCCTTCTCGGTACAGAGTATAGACCAACCATACACAGTTTTGTTCCATCAATGGTAACCATCAATAGGCCCATTGATAGTAACCTTCAAAGATCATCCCTCCAATGGCCATCCCTACTGTGGGGGGCTGATTACTTTACATACAAATGGCAGCTGTTCCTCTGTGCAGCCATTAGGAATGCACTGAGAATTAAGGATGACCATCGACTATCAATAACTACATAAAACTGATGGTTGATGGTTTTTGCCATTGATGGTGGAGAGCCAATGGTTCTCTGCCAGCGAGGACAGAGAGCACCCCAATATTTTTTTTTTCCTCACCTGGTGCTAGGAGGTAATGCTCAACCCCCTTGCACTACCTGCCAGAGTAGCACTGACCATTTGTGGCTAAAACCATCGATGGTTTCATGTTGATGGGTACACATGTTATTCACTGATGGCACCATTAATGGTTAACCCACTGATGGACATTACTACAGTGACTGGGGGGCAGCTGACATTTACTTTTCACCTTGCCCCTGTGATTCCATGTCTCCTCCCAGTGACACACTTCCCCGCTGCCTCCCTGTCACAGTGCAGCATACTTTATAATGCATTACCCTGGCCTGCCATCTGCACACATAGGAGCAGAATTGCTCCTACAAATCAATACCCTGGTGGCTGCATAGAAGAGCCGCCACCTGGCACAGACAGGAGCAGAGCAACTTCTACAGTTCAGTAAACTGGCAGCTGCAGAGAAGAGCAGCCACCATGCACAAAAAGGAGCAGAGTAACTCCCACATTTTATTACACCAGTGGCTGCGCCTAGCTCAGGATCCAACTCAGGCACTTGCAGGGATGTCCACAGGTCATTTCTTTGACACCCTGCAGTGTAAACAGTGTGATCTGGGTCACAATGACCCAGATCGTGCTACATGCCGGCTGATTAGCCGCCTTCAGTGGTGCAGGGAATGATGTCATCTCCAAATGTCCACTGCAATGCCGTAAAAGTCACTACAGACCTTGCTCAAGGGTGAAAGCTGCTGACTCAGGAATATCCTGAGTCCGTGCCGCAGTAAGAAAGGGAGAAGTTTCGGGTCATACCTGGAACTTTGGTTTAAAATGGTATAAGTTTCATATAGGATTTACTTTATTAATATTTCATATTCTGTTTACATCACCTGAATCAGAACTGTACCAGGGTTGCAACTTTTCTAAGTTATTTTCTTCTTACATAAGACTCTGATTCCCGGCCTGTGTTCATCAAGAATCACAATTGCAAAGCTGTACGCAGGCAGCTTTGCAATTGTGATCCTTGCAAAAACACAAATGCAGCAGGAGATGTACGACACCACCTGCTGTATTTGCAATCCCAACACTGTGACAGAGGTTGCAAGCTGGTATTACCATTGTGACTATTGGTGGTCGATGGTCATGATGGTCTACTGTGCCAGCCTTAATTTACTCAGGCTGGCTGGCTTGCAAGCCCAGCTTACTGTGCACAACCATGAAGTCCCTGGTCTTGCCACTCCTGGAAAACAGGGTGGACAAGCCCAGTTTCCATGAATGCAGGCTGACCCTGCAACACTACCTCCACTTAAATGCCTCCATCTGTCGATCAGGTAGAAACATTCAAGGGCTTGTTTGAGTCCTAGCAGGACCCATTCTGCACACTCGCAGAATGGGCTCTGCACACGCACAGTTTCCTGATAATTGGAATCTGCATTCAGCAGTGCACTTGCATGCACTGCTGAATCAGCCACTGATTTTCTATCTACTGGTATTATGTTATTCTGAGTATCAGGGATCCCATTGTCACTTTTGCATTTTCCTGGGCTGGTTGGCCTTCTGAGGTTGCTAGGCAAGGGAATACCAAGTGGCTTGGGAAATCTCCTTGGTTACAGTTAAAAATCCTTGCATATCACAAGTCCATGGTGCCTAGACTAGCTATAATGCCATCTTCCTGTTCATACCCAAGAGCCAGAGCTAGATTAAGCTGTCTCGCCTTACATGCACATTAGCCAGTCCCAAGGGTCCTGAGCCAGATCTAACAAATAACCAGACCATGACACAAAGATGTTTAGTTGAAAGCCAAAACCTTCTATCCTAGTTTTAGCAAAGTGACTATCCTTCATTTCCTGTCATATAAGAACTTCTAATGGAAAGATGTATCTCTTAAATTCCTCTTTATCTTATTTCGTAATGCAAGAAAATGTTTCATGATGTCACGAACTGGCTGATAGGCATTGGTAAAATTCAGGGGTTGTCCGGGTGTGCACCAGACCACCCATTAGGCAGATCACCAGTAATTGAATCTTATTACTGTTCACCCAGTCAGAAATGGATTGACTTGCTTGCCTTGGACCACCCTGCAGCTGCTTAGCTCTGTCTCCTCTTTCCTTTCTCCTTATCAATGGACATTCAGATGTTATGTGCTCAACATGATGTGATGATGTCTTGTAATGAGCGTTGCCCTGTGTGTGCCTGTAAAAAGCACTGATGAGGAGGAGCAGGAGGATGCTGATTTTACAGCTTCCTGTTCCTGACGGAAGGAGGGCCAGTCAGCACTGTTTAAAACTAACATGTTAGTTAATGTTTCCCGCTAAAGAAAGGGGAAGAAAGGAGAGGGGAGGGGAAGAAAGGAGAGGGGAGTGGTGCGGGAGGCTGTTTAGAAATAAATATTTTAAAAAATGTACATTGTCTCAGATATTAATGTTTGTAAGTGATTCAGTCATAATCACAACCACTGGGATTCTAGCATTAAGAATGCTGATGCCGGAATCCCAACACTAATCAGAATACCGGCCCTGGTATCCTGACTGCCAGAATCCCAAAGGTAAGTACTAGAGTTAGGAGGAGGGTTAGGTGTTAGGTTTGGCACTAGGGGGAGGGATAGGTTTAGGCTGCAGGGTGGGGAGGATATTGTCACGTTTGGGCTATGGAAATCTACCGCTGAAGCTTTGGAAGTCGGGGTCTTAGGATGGGGAAAGAACCAGAGGTGAGGGGTCTTGATGTATGTCTTCCTCATCCACAAGTAAAAGATGTTGCCTAGACCTGCCCAAAGCATGGAGTCTAATCTACTGGTACGTGTTCATCAGTGACCCCTCCAAGCAGGATTTAGATTTATGCTGCACCCACTAAGCAGGTCACAGCCCTTTGGTCAGGTATTTTGCACAAGTGTAAAATGGAAGAACACAATCGCAGTGAAAACACAGGATAGCAACACTGGGGGTTTTGTACTCAGGTGATGTACTGAGTACATGCACTGTGGATCCAGATACAGGACTGGCACAGGTGAATGAAACTTAGGAGATGGTATTTGGATGAAGTACTGAGAACATGCACTGTGGATCCAGATGCAAAACTGGCATATGAGAATGAAACTTAGGAGATGGTACTCATATGACATACTGAGTGTGCACACTGTGGATAGACACTAGGAATAAATAACTAAAATGAAGGAGCATGGAACCTGGAATGCTGCAACAGCATGTATTCAGTAAAAGTAGTGACATTGTACAGGCAACTTCCTGTTGTCCAGAGTATGACTAGATACCTTAAGGTAGCGGTTCATTGGACAATAGTGTCAGCTGACAGAAACCAATTCTACCATTGGGTGAAGGGCTAATCAGATGATGTAGGCTGTCATGGCTGTGTCCATGGTGGTAACCACAGGAACCATATCACAGAGCAGACCCCAGGCATAAGCCCCAGCACATTGCTCATCACCGCACCTGATGTTGACCGCTCGAGAAGGCAGGGGAAGCTGGTGCTGAGAGACATATAATCCTTGGCCACAACCAGACAAATAGGTTTAAGCTGTGGGGGGGAAGTTAGGTTTAGGCTGTGGGGTGCAAAGGTTAGGGGTAGGTTTAGGGGTTAGGTTATGCTTATTTACCTAGAGGTTTGGGATTGTAACCTGGCCGGGATGACGGCATCTGGTTTCTGACTGAAGGGATCTCCAGCGGCGGCATCCCATACCCATCCCCTCAAGAATAAATACCACACATTTTGAAAAAATACTAATTGGACCAATACATATACATTACATATAATTTATTTATTTATTGATACAATTAGTGTTATTTCAAACTTAATGGTATAGCTGAAGCATTTGTAGTATTTTATGTATGTTTTGCTCAGAATATATAAGTACTGTATTGATTGTACATTTGGTTTTGGATATCTGCTATAATGTGATGACATGGTGTCATTAATTGTTGAGTACAGGCATTGTTTCAAGGCTTGTATCATCTGTCTGTGGCCCAGCACAATAATGTCACAATAATTTCATGGTACGCATTGTTTAGTTAAAATTATTTTCCTGTGTTACAGGATGAAATGCAGACTGCACAGCCAACTTGAGCCACTGTTTCCCCTGTGGAGGAGCTCTGAAGCTGCTTTATGTTGTGTTAGGGCCTCACTGTGGAGAACTGCCAATAGGTCTCTCTGCAAATATGTACTAGCTGAATAAAATGAGTAACAAGCTTTGGAATAACTAGATGATTCTGTCTTTCTGGTTATGAGTTTTTCACAGTGGAGCACACGTCACAATTTAATTTACTTATATATATATATATATATATATTCATGCTGGGATATCTGTTTTCAATAATCTATGTGTTAATTAATTAATGGTGGGCCTGATTCTGAGTCACAAGCAAAAGCGCCCATGGCACCGTCTATTGGTGGTTGCATGTCTGTGCCTTTATGCAAATGCCATAATAAACTCTATTCCCTAATGCACATACATGTGGCCCAGTTGCAAGGTCTGAGATTCCCACTTTAAGCCGCCATGCATGTTGTGCTGCTGATTGGTGCATCCATATATGCCAACATTGGGTGCTCCATGAAACTTGCACCATCCCTAGGCAGTTTCTTCATCTGACCTGCGGCTGTGTATCTGGTAGTGCAAAAACTTGCACAGACTTGCCTGTGAAATTCCCATAAAATGCCAACTGAACACACCATTTTTGCCTGCCATACTAGCCAGGTTTCAGGCACTGCTTAGGAATGCCCATCACCTTCACAATATATGTGATACCATCTTACCCAATTGCTACAGCACCTCTGTGTGAAATAGGGGTTTTCATAAATTTTTGAACACGTCCTCTTAGAAAAAAAATTGCACAACTACTAAACCCAAGGCAAGTTTTTTTAAATGCTATTTTTTTTTAAAACACAATAGTTCTGGATTATCTGTTAACTTTATTTGTAAGAAAGAGCACTAAAATAATTCCACACAAATACAGATTCTAAAATAAATGACAATGCTTAAAGGCAGCTTAATTATACTTATAATTTGCCAGTGCAGACTTACAATAAAAAATTTTTTTGTTATACCAACAGCAACAGGGAATACTTCTAAAATAATATTAATACTTTATTTTTCTTTATACCTCCAATCAATCCAATTAGTCCAATTAATCCAATTAATATATGTACGTACTATGTCCACATTGGTCATCTGCTTTAGACATAATATTGACATAATTCTGCATTACCTTTTTGTTCTCATGTAAGAATCAGACATGTTCCCATGTAGGAATCAGACATTTAGCCTTCATTAATGCTTATTGCAGACACATGGTACCGTATCTTAGTTAGCTTATTTGTTTATAAAAACTGAGACCTGTTATTCTCAGCTATTCTGTGCTTATTAAAACATATACACTTTAAACCTATTATTCTTATTGCTAAAACAATTTATATAGCAGTTAACCTTTACATATCTCTGCAGTTAATCACACCTGGAGGGGAATAAATATATAAGATATAAAACAAAATGGCTGCCATTTCAGACATACACTTGCCTACTTTAGAAAGGAAACGGAAGGCCTCATCCTCTCTAGGCATGGGGCCATTCGACAAATGTGGCCTTCCGAAACTCGAACAAATATATATATTCTCAATCATTTCTATATGCTCTAAATTGCAATGCAGGAAAAAAAAGTAACATAAACATGCATATATTGATGAGTTGATGAATTAATATGTACTTCCACATATTCCTGTTTTATCAGTATGTTGTGCTTAACTTTTTGCCTTGGCTGGGAAATTATGGTGTCCAGAATGTGTCTTCAAAAATTTCAACAATCTAAAAACAAAACATCAACTATTTATGGTTAACACTTTGGGTGGTATGTAATTAAAATGCCTTGTCTTGATATCAAGTTGTTTATAGTTAGTATCCTTTTTATTCTATATATATAACATATGCTTACCCTTTTTTTACCGATGTTCAGAGCAGTATTAAAGTGATTTCTGCTTAATGTAAGAGTTGCAAACATTTTATTTTTAACAGTAACCTTATGGTTTACTCAAGAACATACAAAAAAAAATTATGGTTGCATTTATTGTTACCAAATTACCACTATTATAAGTAATATATTTCATCAGCAATTTCCTTCATATTTATTTAAAAAAAATAATCTGATGTTGATAAATAAAAAAAATGGTTAAATCATAAGAAAATGTAAGCTCTCACGAGCATGGCCCTCTTCCTTCATGTGATTCATCTTATACTTTCCTCTACTTAATCCCCAAAAGGACATCTAACACTTGATTGATTATTCCCTGCTGTATAGTTTGAGTGTTATGATTTCTAATTCAGCTATTCGATAAACCATGTCCTTCTCCTCTATTGTACTATACTGTATGTCACTGGTTTACTCATTCAATTATTTGTTTATATACTTTGTAAGGCACTGCGGAACACGTGGTGCCATATAAATAAAGGATAATAATAATAATAATAATAATAATAATAATAATAATAATAATAATAATAATAATAATAAAAGAGAAAGCAAGCAAACTCTACTGCATAACTCAGTGGGTCCAAAACTTTCTCAGTTCAAGGTCTCCATAATTTTTTCAAGGAACTCCTAATAAATACCTAGCACACCCATTTTTTTAGTAGCTGGGTCAAAATAACAATAAGTTTTAAAAAAATAAAGAACAAAAAGTGAAAAACTGTACTATTCAAGACCATTGCCCCTATATCTCTCTCTCCCATTTCCCCCTCTGTCTTTCTCCCATTGTCCCCTCTAAGACTGTCCCAAAGCACCCTCCATGTCTCTCCCATTGCCTTTTCCATCTCTCTCCTTTTGCCTCATCCATCTCTCTCCCATGAACCCTTCTCTCTCATTACCACCTCTGTCTCTCTCCAATTATCCTCTCTGTTTCACTCCTATTGACTTCTCCATGTGTCTCTCATTGCCCTCTCTGTCTTTCTTCCATTGCTCCAACCATGTTTGTCCATTTGCCAACTGTATCTATCTCCATTTGCCCCTTCCATGTCTCTTCATTTGCCCCTTTCATGTTGCTCCCTTTCCAATCTCCTTATCTCTCCATTTGTCCCTCTCTCTATGTTCTACTCTTACTTACCTTTAGTTATGATAATCAATGCAGTTCTGCATGATCACTCCTCAGATTAGACCAGACATCTCCTGTCTGATCTCCCACAATTCACTACATTGTAGAGCACCATTCATGCAATGATCAGGGGGAAAGTTGTCACTGTAAAGAAACAGACACTGAATCCTGAGTCTGCCTAATGCTTTACAGTGACAGCTCTCTATCCATTAATCACAGCCACTCCACCCCTCACAGCTCTGTGCCACCATCCCCACTTTCATACAGTACATATACTGCCCAGTGACAGCACCCAAGATAGCCATGGCAATGATATTGGGAATCACTGGCCTAACTATTGGTCATGAGACAGAGTGACAAAGAAACAGAACACAATTTGTGTAAAGAAACAGAACACAATTTGTGATGAAGCTCTGGAACTGGCACCACACATTATAAAATGTCTAGTGTCTACTATTGTGATAGGAATTAAATTCTGGCAAATAACAATGGTAACCATTCTGTAAGAAGAATAGAGAATAGTATGAAGCCTAATGGAATATGTTAATATGGGCAAAATCAGCACAGAGCAACAGTGAAATAGACATATATTCTGATAAATTTCATTAGGCCTTGGGTTACACATTCCATTTTTTATTACTTTGTGGATGTATGCTGCTGAAAAGTTTAACTTGATGTTGAGATATTTGCAGAGAGCCCTTTATAACTTGGATATTAACTTTGTCCCCAATTTGAAATTATGTTTTCAGAAAATCCATGCAACCTAGAGATTTCTTTAATATAGGTATGGGTTAAATTGGAAGCTGAGGCAAATCCCTGCAAGGATACAAACTGAGCTGCTTTAAAAAACAGTTTTACTATTACCTAGGTGGTATTGAACCTCTTTGACAGGAGGCTAGTTCAGAATAAAAGTCCATGTATATATGTGCCTATGGATAATTGGAAGTAGGAAGATGATGCAAGGTCTCAATTGGAATCTGATGTTGGATATTATGAGGAGCTAGAACAAGCTGTCACAAAATATGTTACATACCAATGCACTGATGGCCAGCAGATTTTACTTTGAATCAGGTCTTCATTCTCTTCTGCATTCCCAGTAAAACTTGATCCATGTGCCCATTGCTGCAAATATGGACAAATCTCAGCTGAAAAAATAACTTTCTAGGAGGTATTTTTAATTTTTTTTGTCACTGAAAGGAAGCAAGCACAATTTAGAATAGGTTTAGCTTCATAATGATTATTTTTCTTGGTGGTATAGAATGCATGAGACAATATATAAGAATTTATATTTTTGTTTCCATGGTTACATGTGATGACAAGATTGAAATGACTGAAGTAAAATGACTTTCTGGCCTTGAGATAGTTCAAACAGTGAGCTGTTTAGATGTATAGTACAGTATAACACAGTTATTATGATCATTGAAGAACATGGTAAGGAATTTTAACAATTTAACAGGTGTATCCATTTCAGTAAAGCTATTTTAATCATTAATTCATCTCAGGATTTGAAAACTTGCAGGAAAATATACCATGGGAGTTTTCTTTTCCCAGCTGCATCTTTTTGAGAAATGAAAGCCCCAAATACAACCAATAGAGGTATCCTTTATAAGAAAGTTTGGTATTGATTTGGTTGTGTCATGTTCAAGCCCTTAAAAACCACTTTCTTACCTCTCCAGTATCTGTCCAGGCTAGTGCTGCGGTCTGCTTGTACTGTGCATTACTCCCGGATAGCAAGGAGGTGTACTCAAGCTGCACATCACTCCAGGCTGGTGCTGAGGTCTGCCTGTGTGCTCCTGCCCCATCCACTTAGTGTCCTGTCACTAAGTATGGAGATACTGTAGCTATCCACAGCCCCTTGCTCACAGCTTGTCCTCGCAGCATGATAGCACACAAGCTGCACCCCAGAGTTCCCTCTTAAACTAAAGTATGGTGGCAGCCATGTTGGACTCTGTCATCTTATGCTCTTCCTACACTCAGAGCACTGCTCTAAGACCAGCTGATCACAACATCCAATCCCTGGGGATCTTTCCCTTTAAATTCCATTCCCCTCTGGCCTCCATTGCCAGCACAATGTCGCTTCATGCTGAAGTTAGAGCTTTGTGCTGAGCTTCCAGGTACTCTGTTTCTGAATAGTCATAGATATGTTATATGGTGCCATATCTCTGAATGGTTCAGTGAATGTGTTCTCAATCTTTGGGATTCTGTGACATTTTCTGGTTAGAACTGTGATGGGAGCAACTACCTCTGAATATTTTCTGATGAAATTCCTTTAAAAATACCAGAATCTTAAGAATTGTTGAATCACTTTTAACTCTAAAGTATGGGGAAAATTGGCTATGGTGGACAGCTTATCAGGATCCATCTGAAATTTGGTAACAGAGATTATGTATCCTAGGAATAAAATATTCTCCTGCTTGAAGATGCATGTTTCCAACTTGCAATAAAGTTGGTATAAGACTGGCTTACAATGAGAAGTCAAATCCTTGGAAAATAATACAATGTTGTTTTGGTAGACCATTACATATTTATGTAGGGGATCTCTGAAAATGCTGTTCACATATTTTGGAAGATTGCTGGTGTATTACAAAATCCAAATGGCACAAACAAATATTAGGAATGCCTATCATGGGTGTTAAATACCATCTTCCACTTGTCCCTGATGTTATACTTATCAATTTTAAATCCTGGTCCCTTAATGGGATCAAAGAGCTCATAAATTAAGTGTATATGATACCAGTAATTCACCATGATGGCAATTATTCTACAGTAATCTTTAGATATTTTCTCATACATCTAGACTCAATATGCTATGTGGTGCAAAATGACTGGCATGGGCCCATGCAACTCTGCTAACAATGGGTGTCTTTTTGTAATTTTTATTTGCTAAAAATGAATCCTAGCCACATTGTGATGAACTAGGGCATACCAAAAGACTGCACTGAATTGTTTTATATGTAACACTTGTATATCTGTGTGCAACTGAGTCTGTATAAAAAAGTAACTAAGTGTGGTAAAAAGCCAAAGCATATTAGCGCAGTCTCCTGATGTGTCCTAGGTGCATTGCATTGCAACTGAGATGCATTTTTGGCAAAGAAGATTCCCAGCACTGGCAATGTCACACCACACCTGGGTGGCTGTTTGTCGCAACTGCAGCAATGATGTGCGAATACACTTCTGTTGGCAGGTTCTGAGATCCCCATCATTCACTTTGATGTAAAAGATCCCATCTCCTGCAGGTGACTTAGATTCTTAGATAAAGGCCTTTATGACATTTTATTTTATATACTCCACTTCCTGCCTCAGTCTCAATAAGTGACAAGGGGAAGACTTATCTTCAAGAAGGCATTATCCTACCATAGGTAATAAATCAATCAGACAATCCCAGTCTTGGTGGGCAGGTACAGATGCACCCAGCTAGTTTGTTACTGATTGCAGCACAAACGTGCCCTCGACTTGCAATATGTGTCACGCTATGCTATGGCGTATCCCTTATCATGGGAGTGCATCTGCCTTCAAACTTATGGCGATCCACTCACATGTCCTCATTCGTGGGAGTGTGGTCTCCATAGGATTGAATGGAAATGCTATTGTGCATCCCTGATGGCAGGAAGGTATCTTGCCCCATGCATGGCGCAACTCACTGCACTATAAGCAACAAATCAGCTAGGTCCATCTTTAGGATCTCTGCAGCTTTCTTTCTGAACACATCAGTTAAGGAATGGTAAGGAATAGGCAACAGGTTAACTTGACTGAAGGTGGCATTCAGAATAATCTGTTGTGGAGGCAAATTTCATTGCAAGCATTTTTGATGGCAATAAAGTCTCTTAGAAAGCATTTATAGTTTACTCCAATCAAGGGTGGGAGCACTAGCTAGTAAATGCCCCCAAAAATTGGGTTTATAGCCATTGGAATCATGAAGAAGGATATTTGCTCTCTTTGGAGAGCACCAACCTGCATGGTCAAATTTTGGGTCTGATGATAATTGGTTCTAGTAGAAATGTTGCTTCTTTTTCCCCAATTATACTTAGGAAACTGAAAAGGCATGGCAGGCATTCCAAGCACTTTACCTTTTTGTGCTGTAATGACATTTCCATTTGCACTGGAACCCAAGAAAGCTATCAGTGTGTTTGAAAATTTAGTCAACAGTAAGAAAACTTCAATTGAATATTGTTATTGGGCAACCTCTTTCAGCTGAACCTGAACTAACCACCCCTTGATCAGCTAGGCTTTTCCCATTTCCTGCATGCTGGGGACAATTGATGATAAGGTGATTGTAACAGGGTCAGGGAAATGGCAATATCTCCTGGGGTAGATGGCACTACGAGAGATCACACAAATCTACAGGTTTGTGCAACTGGCCTCAACCAGTTTTATTATGCAGCAAAAATAAAATGCACACATTGGGTTCCCCATTTCACATGCTAAATTGCAGAGGCTGCAGACATCATTTATCTTGGCTCTTTGAAAACCTTTTTAAAAGCATCAAGGAAGTTTGCACTAATGTGCAACAGAGGGTGTTTCTTTCCCACAAGGGATAAGCCAAGACAAAGCCTGCCCTAACAACAAAGAGATGATGTAAGCCACCTTTATTCTTTCCATCTATAAGTTATTGGCCTGTATTTAATTTTGTATTGAAAACTAGGTCAAAAAAACTTGACAATGTTTGGGGTCCTCATCAAACTTCAGGTGCTTAGGTATAAACAGCTGAGATGAGGCTCCTGCAGCTTGAAATGGACATGTAGCGGTGGTGCAGAATGTGCCAAAACAGCTTGATAGCATCAACCCATTGAATAAGGGTCTCAAAATTTTGGGTTGCATTCTTTCTCTCCACTCTACTAAGCAGGTATTCTAGGAGTTTTTTCACAGAGAGGTTAAAAGCAGCATGTTTCAGGGACAGTGTATACTCAAAAATCTCATAGGGTCATATTGATGCTAACTGTACTTGTAGGATTGGCAATTAACCAGAATAGAGGCACAGGGTCTAACATTTGGAAATCTTCCTAGGAACCCCTGCAAGGAGTGTTTGGCTTTACTGTGACTGATATTAAGGTCACAGCCCTAAGTCTGGGTTCAGAATGTATGGTCTGGTGGACTCTGCAGGAACTGAAGGTAGATAAGCTGAAGGGAAGCAGAAATAGATGCAGTGAGGCTTATTGTATCTAGTTAAAAGACACTTGGTCATAACCAGAGAGTCAATGCGGCACCTGGGGGGTATAACCAGGTCAGTAGAATATTCAGAACCAAGACGTCACAAGAAACAGTACCAAAGGAGCAGACGAGGATAAATGCCAGAAAGACTGATCTGATTGAAGGGTTTACACTGTGGGCTCTAACTAAAAAGATGCTGAGATTCAAATTTGGCATCAAATACAATTTCATGTTGGGTGCAACTATCACTTAAAATTTTAACCAGAGTTGTATATACAGCTGCCCAGAAATAAAGCCACCAACAGCAGTGATAAGAAGAAGAAGAAGTGCAAGTGGCTGGGGAGAGGAAAAAGGTCCTTCCCGCAGATGGGGAGATGGCCTGCTGGTCAGCAAGGAGGACTGGGATCTTTAACTGAACAGACACTGGAGTACTGGATATAAGCCTAATACTTACATAATGCCTAAAGCCTCCTTCTTATAGGTGACCTTCTAATTTGGGGCCAAATGTGGAATTTCTTTAAATTCCAACCAAATTGATGAGAATGCCTATGGGAGCTGCAGCCATCTAAATTTACAGCCACTTGCAGCTGTATGAGGAAGAAAGGATGCTGGTACAAGTAGCTGAGGGAGAGCTGTCAGTAGTCCCTGTAGCAGATTGGGAGAGGGCCACTGGCCAAAATGGTGGACACCTTACTACAGTGCCCATAACTTAGACTCGGGGGACCAGCATAGCTGCACCCAATAAATAGGAACCAGGCTCCGGAGCACTGTCAGATATGCTGTGATGTTAATTTGTGTATTATAATTTAATTATTCTTCCATTATTCTACAAAATGACACTATATCATAATTAGATGTGGTAGAGATGTCACTGGCAAAATTGGGGATTTTATTTAAACCTTCCCATATATTACAAGCTTTTATTCCTTATCTATGAACCTCTGTGAAAAAAAAGTTTGCTTTTTTCGTGGCATTATTATTCCTAATAATAAATAGCAGCACTAGTAGTAATAGTAGCACTAGTAGATGCATGTGGTACTTAATACTTGGACCTTCAAGTTTCTCACAAGGATATCTGTCTGTCTTAAGATCTGGGTCAATTGGAATAACTTAGATGACATAGGGCCTGATTCAGACCCACTCGCGAGCGGCTGTCCGCTCGCAAGTGGGTCGATGTTATGCACTGAGCATGCGCACGATGGAGGGAGCTCCGTCGTGCGCATGCGCCAGACGCGACGAGCGAAGGAAAGTCCTTCGCTCGTTGTGTCCGATCAAAGGGGGCATGCTGTCAATGTTGATTGACAGCACGCCCCCTTTGGTGGGCGTGCCGGGGGCGTGCCTCCCTGACGGGGGCGTTCCCATGGGAACGCCACCCGTCAGAAGCCGGCCCACTGACATCACTAGTGATGTCAGTGGGAGTGATTTTGGCTCTGATAGAGCCAAAATCACTCCGGAGCTTGCGGTTGAAAACCTCAACTGCAGGCTCCGGCTCGCAATTTCGATGGTCGCGATGGTCTCGACCATCGCGGCCATCACAAAGCACGCTCGTATAGCCTGTGGGTGGTGACCCACAGCTATACGAGCGTCCAGGAGGACGCTCCATGAAAATGGAGCCCGGCCCTCATTCAGAGCGTGCGCTCTGCTCAGAGCGTACGGCTCTGAATGAGGGCCATAGGTCTTAAATCAGGATCAAGTATGGTTGAAAAAGTGTAGTCATCATTAAGCAAGATCTTGCACATCCTTGGGTCATTGTGATAGAAATGAAGACATTGATCTACTCGTCCACAGACACTTTTCAGAATAACTTGCTTTCATCATATCCTCCTTCAACTTTGATTAATGCTTTAATTAGGGGTACAACGACTCAGACTGGTAGCTTCAGAACTCACTTAATTTGTTAAACTTTCAAATGGCTTTAGTTGGTTGCAAACAACTAAAATGATTTTCCAGTCTGCTGCAGTTAGGCAACATCTCCACCCCCTTTACATATATCATGGTTAAATGTGTAGTTCTTTTTACAATTGTTTTAGTGCTCCCTTCTAAAGTGATGGGAGGTTGCCGGGAGCTATTCAATTGATGCTGACTTCATGTCGATCATGCCCAAAGATGTTGTGTTCATCCACATAAAACAGATACACCTGACCAATGTGTGAAGAGGACTAAAAACAATTGAATTCCGCTCAAAGTAAAATTACTAATTAATACTTCTTAATTTAGTTGAATGTACTATAAGGCAAGTCAATTTTTTTGCATATGGCACAATTTTCTAAAGACCACTGCAGATTGCCAAAAATGCAGAGAAATTTTATGGGTCATGGAGAGCATCTACTGCACAAACCTCTCCTTTTTGAGGAAATATTGAACCACATTGCTGTTTGGGCAAAGCGTGGAATGTGTTTAAATTGACCATTCCAATTTCATGCACAATATTGGTTTTGACATCAGATATGAGAAATACAGAAGAGAGTTTAAGTTTGGTGGACCATTTGAATTCAAGATTCTAAAGGTTATGCAACAAGTTTACACTGGTTTGTATTGTGAAGCCAGCAATACATAAAATAGCTTGCCTGTGAATGAGGCAAGCACTTCTGTGCTGACATAATGAAGATTATGATGATGATGCTTCTAATACTGCTGGTGCTGCTGGTGAGGATGACACACCTAACCAGAGGCTGTCATGGTCATGTAGTCTTTTGTTTGAATAGTGCAACTTGCCCACGTATCCATAAGGAATGTGATTTAAATACTGATGGCTGTTCAGCCACCGGTTCAAATCCTGACATTGGAAACCCGATAGGAGAAGATCCCAATACTGGTTGGTTAGTATCCTAATCCTCCCCTATCCCCCCTAACCCTCTCTTGGTGGTGCCCAAACCTAATACTCCCAGGGTGGTGCCTAATGCTTAGTCCCCCGGGGGTGCCTAAACTTAAACCCTCCTCTCCCCCTGTGGCTAACTCCTAAGATGCCCTGGACTTACCTCGTTCGAGATGGCACCTGTCAGCATCTTGGCATTGGGATTAGGATAGGTGTATGTATTTCGGGCTTGAACCATTGGCATTTAAACCACTGGCACCTTGTCCGGCATACTAATAACTACATCACATCCATAGTTAGGTAGAGGGTACAATGTTCTTTTCCAGGGCAGTGATAACTGACTTGACTTACCTGTACAGCTGTGAGATTGCAGTTCAAAATAGCTATCAAGTGCTTATTATTACCACTGCTCAGCGCCTCACATCAAGTGCTGATTATCACCTCTACTCAGCATCTCATATCAAGTTTAGTTTGCCATCACTTCTCAGTGTTCATATCAAGTGCAGCTTACCATCGCTATTCAGTATCTCATATCAAGTACATGTTATCATCGCTATTTTGTGTCTCAAATCAAGTGCAGGTTATCCTAGCTACTAGCATATCGATATACAAAGTACCTTAGAATCATTGGTTTCTGGATCTATTCTAACAATTCATACAACCATGTCAGTGCTTATGTAGTCCTCCCATATCTAACTCCATGTTTTCTCTAGGACCTACCCCAGGGACCATGACCTGTTCACCTGGTGCAGCAAAACGCACATGCCAATTGGAGGGGTCAATGGTGAAGATCATTAGGTGAATTAAACTGTTTGCCTTGCAGTAGGTCTCATCAACACCTGGGAGAGACATATGAAGAGGACTTATATATTACCTTCCCATATCTTATCACCCACTGCCCTTGGCCCATGTTCAAACTGCAGAAGCCCTTAAACACCAGCAGGGCTGCATCAGGGGGGGACACACAAGAGGGCCCATTCACCACTAACTTTCCTCCCTCATGGACCATGGTAGAAAACATCAATAACTGGCAGGCCGTCCACACCCAGTACCATGGCCGGACTGGCCATCGGGCAATTCTGGTAAATGCCAGAAGGGCCGATGGCCAGATGGGCCGGTCTAGATGTCCGCTGGCCCGCCCTGCAGCACTGCCTCCCGGGCGGCACTGCACTGCTTCTTAAATGGCAACATCATTGAGGAATTACACCATGACGTGGCCGCATCGTGACATCATTCCACTGCAGCCGGGCAAGACATGTGCAGCTGTGGGGGGGAAGGCCGGAGTCCAGGCACCTCCTGTGACCCGGCAGCACTTTCCTCACCACCACTGGCCCAGACCGAGATGAGGAGGCAGGGCAAGCCTTCCTATAAGCTCCGCCTCACATGCCTTGGAAAGTCAAACAATATACGAGCGCAATGTGACGTCATGATGTCACGCCGCACATTCACGCTCGCTCCTTTTTCAGTAACAGAAGAGCAGTGGAGGAGCAAAGCAGCAGTTCATGGAGGAGGACGTCTTTGTAGTGAGTAGTGATTAGTGAGACTGTGGAAGGCTGACAGGCACTTTCTAGAGGGGGAGAGGGGAGAAAGGTAATTAAAAGTAATGGACAGAGGGAACACACATGACATGTGCTTTTAGTGAAAGAGGGGACACACAGGGCAGGTGGCTGGAGTGACAAAGGGGGCTGTAGTGGACACATGTGGCATGTGGCTTGTGTGACAGGGGTGCTAATTGATATGTAAGATGAAATAAACCCAATGATGTAAAAAATGTAAATATATATAGGGGGTCACATTTAATAATATGATAGCATAAAAATAGGTTGGAAATAAAATTGAAACAAAATATATCTAGAAACCAGCATATGAAAAATAAACATACATCAATACAGGTGGTATATAAATAAAAACATGACATAAAAAATCAGCATAAATGTGTGTAGATGCACAATGCATGCTCACATATATTCGTAAATATACCCACATTGATGATTGCATATTCACTCATTTAAGTAAACGTGGACGTGCGTGGGCTTACTGATGTATATACATATTGAGGAGCATTTACTTAGTTTAATATGCAGAAGCACATTAGCAACCACAAACATATATACATATTTACACTCATAAAAGTTTCCTGCACAATATTATTATTATTATCCTTTATTTATATGGTGCCACAAGGGTCCCGCAGCACCTTACACGGTACATAAATGAATAAGCACACAAGAAAACAGATATTACCAGTACAAACAATGCAGGACAGATACATGATTTATACATTGCTGCATAACACTTAGATAAGCAGCATGGTGTCTGTAACCAAGAGTTGGGTGCTGTTGTGAATTAGAATATAATTAAGTGAAGAAGAAGAACATGAGGGAAGGGGGCCCTGCTCGTGAGAGCTTACATTCTAAAGGGGAGGGGGAAGACAAACATGGGTGACACAGATTGGCTGGATACAAGGGATACAGTAGTCTAACATCTATGGAAAGGTTACTCTAAACTTAGGGGAAAAAATATATATATATGAGTACAGCAAAATTGCACCAAGCCTCATGATTAGGGGGCCACAGCCAAGGACCATTTGAGAGGTCATCTTGCTGCGTGGTTTGGTAAGGTACAGTTGAAGTGGATAAGCAGATTGCATGGGGAGATCACAAGGGATGTGGGCAGCATTGGAGATCCAGGTGCAGGCACAGTCCATAGGAATGTTGGAAGTGTGGTGGCACGTAAAAACAGTCCTTAAAAGCAGGATTTGCTGATCTATTAAATTCTCCTTCTGTTCTCCTCCTGTTTAACTCCTGAATAACTCCAGTTTTAACTTAAATGTTCTATTTACATTTTAAACTATGCACTTCAAATCTAGGCACTGATGTTATAGCAGCCCCGGCTATGGCAGCCTAGTAGTGACAAATAAGTATGACTCAAGCCAGGTGTCCTCAATTACTCCACCCCCACCCCCTAAGACCCTCCTCACACAACAAAGGGTCATCAGTAAAATAAACAAATGGTGAGAGGACTATATACCAACACATATACAGAGTCATTTCCTGCCTTGATACAGATTTTAAAACAATGTGAAATACAGTCTAATCAATATGCTGGGTGCAGTAGTAGTGAATTACATAGCAGATTTAAACGGCTGTGCAAATAAAAACCAAAGCAGCAGTATGGTTCATATTAAAGATATTGGTTATGATATGAAATGCATGTATTTGATAATTAAGGTATAGAACACTGTGGACATATTATGTTTAGTATTGCACTGATGCCCTGTTTGTTTGCAGGCTTCCGGTTCTATCAACAAGGAAGTGTTCTCAAATTATGGATCATAGAGAGATATTGGTTAGTTATTGCAACCTTGTATGAAGTGTCTTAGCTAGTTTATACCAGTTCTCTGGCAGGAAGACTACACAAAGGAACAGCTGCAAGATCAAGCCATACCCCTAATGAAACCATATGAACTATCCAATGAGAAGATCAACCTGGAACTAGAGCCATTGAAACAGTGTTTGTCTGTACCTATTTTGTTGCCACTTCTTGTAAGAGTATATGTAATTGCGTCCATGGGCTTGTCCTCAGTTGTTACCCATTTAATGACTGCAGACATCAGGACAGATCGGCTGGGACCTGGATCCGGGGCGCATGCATATGTATTGGCTGTACCTTGTATTATAATTGTTATTTGCGCTCATTGTCTAGATCAAAGTGCGTATTATTTCTTTTGTTGCATAATATAACTTTTGTGCTTTGGAACCACAATTGGGCTGGACAGCAATTATTTCTTTAGCGACTTGCAGCGCTAAAAAGTGACTAGTGATTTAGAGGTATCCATAGATTGGGGGCTCATAGTGAAATCAAGCTACCAAGAAATTACACAGTATTGCTCGGTCCCCGGTCTTTCAACAAAGGGTGGATGGCGCCATAACGCAGGAAGGAACACAATGTGTTCAAATATGCACCATCTAGTGTTGTGAAACTGAGACCCGTTATTTTGTGATTTCAAGGAGCATTGGCTAGGAATCTGGCGACGGGAGAGAAAAATCAGTTACTTTCATATTTGTCTCAATGCTAGAGTGCGATTAGCACAATAGCATATACGTGTTTCCGGTATTGCTCCACGTGTTCAAACAAATTGTTTTGATTGCATTGTTGTATTGATAATGTGATTACATTGTCTTAAGTTACTTAATCATACTGCCATATCTGGGAGAAAGTTTAATTTATTTTCTTTGTAGAAAAGGTGCATGATAGACATATATTGAGAATAGGGGCACTGTGTGTTCCCTATTGATAGGGATACTGAGTGTTCCCTAAGGTTAGGTCTACATTGTACACATAGCAGGTATATTGCAGCAAGGACAGTGATTTTGTACCTTTAAGAAAACAAGGAGATTTTCGAAAATTGTCTCTCAGTGTGATTGCAAAATTCAATGATCAGTTTGGGTTGCTGGGCATTGTGATTGAACCGCACGGTTAGTGCAGACCATTATTGTGAACTGAGTTGTGGTGGAAGAAATCACTGAAAAGGGTAAGGGTTATTGGAACTCTTAAATGCTAGCAGTGGAAAGTACTCAAAAAGGGATTTGTTGTGGAGTACTGTGTGTTCCCATAGTCTAGGGGTACTGTGTGTTCCCTAGTGGTTAGGGGTACTGTGTGTTCCCTATCCAGAAGGCAGGATAGTTGCATAGGCATAATTTTGCTCCTCGTTGTGCACGCTTTTCATTTTGCTTATCGGGCTGGTTGTGCACAATGGGAAGGAGTGCATGAATGTAGCTCTTGGAATCGTTCACCAGTCCACATTACCTAAGCTGTTTAGAGGTTTCCCCAGTTGGGCACTAAGCAGTCCTTGGGAATGGTCGACGATGTGCTGCACTTGGAAGGGCTGACAGGTTCGGCACAGCATATAATTTATACAAAGTATGGTGGATATGCAACTACATACTGTGATGTATGGGTTAAGATGACGAGAAAGTGTGGGAAACTATTTCCTAAAATTGGCAGTTTTGATATGGAGATATTGAACAATGTTAGGGATAGCATCTGTGTGGTGAAATCCCTGAAGAAAAGAGTAAAGTATAATGATTTCTTGAAGTTGTGGCAGCATGAGGGGAATACGTGGCTTAGTGGTGTGCAAGCGGTGCAAACTTGTGTAGCGTGCACGATGCAGGGAAGCGCTCATGCAATGCTAAATAGCATTGTGGGTGTGCCGTAAGGGAGCAGGCACACACGACAAGGTAGCGTTGCCAAAGGTAATGTCAGTAGTGCATGCGCACCTCCTCCGCCCTACGCGGATGAAGGTGAAGGTGCAGCCAATCTCAAAAATCATAAAGATGTAATAAGTAACTTGTACACGATCCTGAGTAACTATAAGGGAAATGTTTATAATGCAGATGATGAATCTGTTGTTATGTCTGCCATTTGCCATGCTATCCAGAGGTTAAATTTTCCACCATTACAAGTACAGGAAGTGGCACCACCAGTGCCAGCAGCAGTGATGGCTCCACCTATGCCAGGGGTAGTGGTGGCTCCACCACTGCCCAAAGCAGAAGTGGCCCCATCAGTGGTAGTACATGAAGTGTTAACACCCGCTGTAACAGTAGTGGAAGTTGTTAATACAATATGTAGTAGTAGTAGGCTGAACCCTCCATCAGGTCGCAAGGCCAAAAGTAGCGATGTGGTAGGCATCCATCCCATCCAGACAATAACAGTTCCCAATGGGAATCCAGATGCAAATGGTGTACTGACCACATGGGATGTAGCAATGCATTGTCCATGGACGAGAGCAGAGTTACATTCCATAATGAGAGATTTCCCTGACCCTAGAAAAGAGTTAGCTAAATGCCAAAGATTTGTAAAGGATTTAGGTAATGCTCATAAGCCAACCAATAAAGATTGGCGAGTGGTATTACGGGCCTGTCTTCCACACAATGCCGATGTGAAAAAGTTTATCATGGCTTGTGTATTGAATGGAGATAGTCCCTCAACTGACGAAAGTAATCAACAAAGGACAACATAACCCACATAATCACCCAATTGGCTGTATATTTTCCAGCAGAAGTTAACTGGAGTAACATTTTTACAATTAAGCAGAAGGAAAGTGAGTTTGCAGAAGATTATTTCACAAGAGGGCTGCAGACTATTTGGAAAGGGGGCCCTTGACTGCACACCCTGTATATATATATATATATATATATATAATGGGAGGTGCTATCTGTGGAAACTATTGTTGCAAACATACAAAAAAGAATTACAGATACACAACTCCAACATTACTCATTGTATATAATAATACATTTTGCAATATAATTTTGCAAATAATAAAAGAGGTTTTGGCATAATCATGGCCATGGTTATGGGCCTACCTAATGCACCCAGGTAACCACAACAACCTCTCAAACCATACCAACCATGAAGGTGTTATAACTGCAACCAGAAGGGACACCTAATTAGGGACTGTAAAGTAAGGAAACAGGGACCACCTAACCAGGGAGCTCAAAAAGATCCCAAGAATGCAGGAAATTTCCAGAAATACACCAGAGTCTCTGGATGAAGGTGAGTTTTGCAGGTATACGGATACACATGATTGTAAGGAGTATTTGGGTCAGACTTTTACTACAAGATCTGATATATGTGATACACCATTAGAAAGTGCAGAGTTGATGTTTTACACAGATGGGAGTTGTCATAGCAAACAGACACAGGTGAATTATGTACAGGTTATGCTGTTGTAAATGACGAGGATGTTGTAGAAGCCGAACCCCTTCGTCCACCTCATTCTGCACAGGTGGCTGAGCTGGTGGCATTGAGGAGAGCAAGTGAGCTGGTGGAAGGTAAGTTAGCTAATATCTTCACTGACTCCAGGTATGCCTTTGGGGTAGTGCATGATTTCATGCCCTATGGCATCTTAGAAATTTTATGACTGCAGAGGGAACACCAGTAGCACACTCATATCACATAAAATGACTGTTGACAGCAATTCAAAAACCAAAGGTAGTAGCCATCATTAAGTGTAAAGCCCACACATTTGAGGAAGATCCGGTGTCACTGGGCAATGACAGGGCAGACAAAGCTGCCAAATGGGCAGCAGGTTAATGAAAAAATATGCCAGTTAATCAAATGATGGTTTTTCAACCAATTGACTTGCGGAAATGAATTGAGATGTAAAATTTGTGTTCCATTCAAGAAAAGGCAGTCTGGAGATCAAATGGATGTATCCATTAGTCCTCTGGACTCTGTAGAGATGGACAAGGTAGGCATGTTGCTCCCAAGGCATATTACCCAAGCTTGACAGAGGCAGAATATGGTCTGACTCACCTGGGAAAAGGAGGTATGTGCAGGATAGTCAAAGCATATTGGTGTGCACCAGGTTTTTCTTCTCAAGCTGGAAAGATAGCAATGTCTTGTCTGACTTGCTTGAGGAAGAATGTTGGAAAGACAATACCCTCTGAGCCATCCCACATCCCAGATGGACCTTTTCAGGTAATACAAATTGATTTCATCCAATTACCACCTTGCAGGAATCTGAAGTATGCATTAGTTTGTACTGATGTTTTTTGTAATTGGGTAGAGGCATATCCAGCTGCCACTAATACTACTGCATTTACTGCTAAAAAGATTGTTCAGGAATTTGCATGCAGATACTGTATCCCAAGGATCATTGAAAGTGATAGGGGTACTCATTTCACTGTTGATGTTTTCCAGAACATGTGTATGCTTATGGCTATTAATAGTATGCTTCACACCCCCTATCGACCGCAATCCAGTGGCAAGGTGGAGAGGGTAAATGGCACAATTAAAAATAAATTGAGTAAAATCATGGCTGAGACATGACTAGGATGGCCAGAAGCCTTACCGCTAGTCCTACATAGCATTAAAACCACTCCTAGACCTCCTCTTAATCTGTCCCCCTAGATATTGTTTGGGAAACAACTACATTTAATAATAAATGCACACGATGATTTAAAAAGTAATAATGAGATTACGGTGAAATATCTTATAAAAATGAGTCAGCAGCTGAAGCAGCAGCAGGAGAAATTTAAATTGTTGTCAACTGAAATGTCAGAAACAAACTGTCATGACATTAAACCTGGAGAATTTGTTATGATTCAAAATTTCTTATGTTCAGGTTGTTTGATTGATCTGTGGGAAGGTCCATATCAAGTTTTACTGACAAGTACAACATCATTGAAAGTAGCATAGAGAGATATGTGGGTTCATTCCACTCACTGCAGAAAGGTTAGCCACCCCAAGGAGATACAAGGTGGAGTCGATACAGATAACATGGACCTGTCCATTGCGATCCTGTTCCGGGAGAGTTAGAGGCTGCAGTGGAGCACCTGAGCTATAGAAATTTGCAGATCAATATTCCATCAATGGAATTGCGGGTTGGGTTGGTTTTTCTATTTCCTTCTAGGGTTCTTCTCATCCTAGTTTGTTTCAGGATTTCCTGTTCCTGTGGCGGAGGGCAGATTACAGAGTAGGAGGTCAAGGGTGATGTCGATGGAGTGAAGTCGGGGGAAGGAGCAATACAGTCACAAGGATGGTATCTGACCAAACTTAGTACAGTAATTAATAAGAGATCTGTTAACCATGAAACTCGGAGGCAGTGTGAGGGATTATTGTCTGAAGAATATTGTATTTGTGAACACTGTGGATCCCTAATTGATGAAAATTGCATCCGACACTGCCAGTCAAAATAATAATCAGTATTTGGATGAGCATCCTTTAGAGGATTACCATTCCTTAGTGGATAAGGTTTTAAACCTGACCAAATGTTGGGTGTGTTCTCACATGCCTCAAGGACAACATAATCTTGGACTAGTACCTTTCCAACTAAATTGTTTATTTTATATGTGGAAGAAAAGTGTACAAGTGGCTCTCTCCGAGTTCTGAGGGATTAAGTTATATTGGGAGAGTGATTCCAGAGATTATGACGCTTACACATGATGAAATGATTAATATCCATAGATCTGCTCCACGTCCATATATACACACTCAGTATGAACATTGTGATAAAAGAAATGTAATACCAGGTGAAGAAGACAAAGCCACACAATTGATTACTGAGACAACTGGGTTCCAAATCTTAGTAGAATTAGACCCCACTAGGACAGCTAGGGGAAGATTAAACTTTAGATACATTAAAGATCTGGCCAAATTGATAGATAACATCACTGAAATGTATAATGACACCTTCAGATATACTGGTAAGGAGCTACAAGCTTATAAAAAGGATTTGATACAGCATAGGTTAGTGTTAAATTATTTAACATTCATTACTGGTGGACATAGTGTGACTCTGGCCACCAAATTCGGTGTCATGTGTTGTAGATACATCACTAGTAATGCTAGCAACCCCAGCGAGGTGATTGACCGGAAAATGGATGAAATCCTACAGTTAAAATGGGAATTTTGGAAGGACCATAATATGTCTGTGTATGAGACAGATGTAAAGGCGGAGTACTTAAGAGCCTCTATATGGCTGTAGAAGCCTGGCTGTAGTGCTCAATATTGAAGTGCGAAATTAAAAGTTCAATTTAAACACAATTTTGCCGTTATACCGCCGTTAGTAGTTTTTATCTTCTGCTGACATCGATTGTGAAGTGACCTGAACATTTAATTTTATCCTGCAGGTAAATCCAAACCAGGCATTGCTGCAACTTGATCTAGCTATCTGCAATAATGTATTGATTACTGGGTAAATCCATGCCACTCATTGCTGCAACTTGATCTTGCTGTTTGCAATAATCTATTGATTACTGGGTAAATCCATACCAGGCATTGCTGCAACTTTATCTTGCTATCTGCAATAATCTATTGATTACTGGTTAAATCCATACCAGGCATTGCTGCAACTTTATCTTGCTGTCTGCAATAATCTATTGATTACTGGGTAAATCCATACCAGGAATTGCTGCAACTTTATCTTGCTGTCTGCAATAATCTATTGATTACTGGGTAAATCCATACCAGCATTGCTGCCAAACATATCAAGCATATGTTTTTTTTTCTTAGTTTTATAGCTGTATAGATTCAGTTCTTAGCTCTTTGGTATTGGTTGCTTGTCTGTTTAATTAATTTTATTGCTAGCCATCGAGTGGGTGGGGATTGGGATTTGTTTGTAGTGATTGTATACACATGCTAGGTCTCAGTACTTAAGAGCCTCTATATTGCAGTAGTGCTCGATATAGAAGTGCAAAATGAAAAGTGCAATTTAAACATAATTGTGCTGTTATACCGCCATTAAACTGAAGTCAAACAGAAGTATAACACGCAAACTCCACCAGAAGTCTGAACAACATTTGGACAAACTAACATCATGAAATGAGAGTTCAAAAACTACTTCTTTCAATACAAACATCGGATGTCAGCATTTCCAGGACATTTTTCACTGGATTCTGCTTGCTCATTGTAAGAACTTAACATTATACTTGCTAAACTTTGTCCTAGCTCTCTGATTACACAATATCTCAAAGCTCACTGTATTCTGTACCAATTTCAGTTTTCTTCTTAGAAATAATGTCTTGTTACCTGAGTCCTATGCCCTGCCACATGTAATCTAGCTTATAACAGTTTACTTTAACATTAATTTTCTCCACTTATTAAATCTCAACTTTTACTCCTCTCAATAACATACTTTGGTTATTTTGCAGACCTTTTATCCACTGTATACTCACATGATTTTCTGCAAATCTCCACCACTGTCACTTACTAATTTTTTATTCCTTCTTCCAGTTTTCCTCCACTTAACCACCTCTGCCTCACCATGGCCATGTTTTCTTCCTCATCCACCCTCACTCAGTGTCTACCTAATCCTCTGCTCTGCCCCCTTCTTCCACCTTTATCCTTTTCCCCTTGCCTCCTTCACCTTCTACCCTTATCTCCCCTCCTCTGTCTGCCTTCCTCCCTCTCCTCTCCCACTACTACAATTGCATTCTCTTCTACCTCACCATGATCTTACTACCCACTGCTAATCCCTCCTCCAACCCTACTCTCCATGACACCTCATCCCACCTACATACACATCTCGTTAAGCTCCCCCTCTACTTGCCACCCTGAGGTTCCCTTCCCAACATTGGTGCCCACACAATCTCACATACTCAATACAGTAATCCTGAAAATCTAATTCACATCTCTCCCACAAACACTGTCCCTTTATCCTGTGCCCTCTGGAATGCCAGATCGGTCTGTAATAAACTGGTTCCCTCTCATGACCGCATCTCCTAGCCATTACTGAAACCTGGATTTCACCTTCTGAAACCACTTCTGCTGCAGCTCTCTCCTCTGGGGGCCTCACCTTCTCTCACACCCCTCGGCCTTGGGGGTCGCCATGGTGGTGGTGTTGGCATACTTCTGTCCCCTGGTTACACCTACCAACTTATACCCCCTGAACCATCCCTTACATTCTATACATTTGAGGCTCCTGCTATATGTCTTTTCCAACCAGTACACCTGCGAGTAGCTATTATTTTCCATCCCCCCTGGCCCTCCCTCCAAATTCCTTGACAACTTTGCTTCCTGGCTCCCTCACTTTCTCTGCTCAGACCTTCCCACCATTAACGTAGGTGACTTCAATATTCCAATTGATATCCCCACTGAATTCTCTGCTTCAAAACTCCTTACCCTCACATCCTCATTTGATCTATCCCAATGGACCTCCTCATCCTCCCATGTGAGTGGGCATTCACTTGATCTGGTCTTTACTCACCGTTGTGATATTTCTGATTATTCCAATTCCTTCTTCCCCCTCTCTGACCATCACCTTCTCTCTTTTAACTTTTCCATCTCACCGTATCTTTTTCTTCCCTACTTGACTCGCTTCTCTCTCCTTTGCTCTCTCTCTCCTTCCCTGAACAAACTGCTTCCCTTTACAATGCCTCCCTAACTTCTGCTCTTGACTCTGTTGCTCCGACTATCACTACTCACCATCACAGATCCACACTTCAATCCTGGCATTCCAAATGCACCAGATATCTGCAAAACAGTCATATTTCAAGCACCTCATCTCCTCCCAGTCATCAACTCCACAGCGTCTCTTCACCACCCTGAACTCCCTTCTCTGCCCACCCCCTCCTCGCCTTCCCTCCTTGCTCTCTGCCCTTGACTTTGCTTCCTACTTCACATCTAAAATTGACTCCATACATCTGGATATCATATACCACCAGTCCTCCAGCACTACACCTCCTCCTTTCCCAGGTCATCTCTCCCCTTCCATTTTATTTATGCTGACATGCATCTACCCTGTATCTGGAGAGGAAGTCATGGCCCTCATCCAGTCCTCCCCACCTTCCACCTCCCTCCTTCACCATATCCCTTCACGTCTCATCCGCTACCTCTCTCCTTGTGCCTGTTCCCACCTTGCCCACCTCCTCAATCTCTCCATCTCATCTGGCACTGTCCCTGCTGCATTCAAATATGCCCTTGTCTCCACCATTCTTGAAAAACCTACTCTTGATCCTAACACTCTAACCAGCTACTGACCCATCTCTCTCCTCCCTTTTGCATCCAAACTCCTTGAGCATATTGTTTACAACCGCCTT
The DNA here is from genome assembly GCA_031769625.1 of Taudactylus pleione. Lineage (NCBI taxonomy): Eukaryota > Metazoa > Chordata > Amphibia > Anura > Myobatrachidae > Taudactylus > Taudactylus pleione. Next base: position 2,489,810 of record JAUIMM010000591.1, on the reverse strand, counting down.
ACCACCTTTCTTTCCTCCCACTCCCTCCTTGACTCTTTTCAGTCTGGCTTCCATTCTCTCCACTCCACAGAAACTGCCATCACTAAAGTCAGCAATGACCTCCTTGCTACCAATCCAAAGGCCACTACTTTTACTCATTCTCCTTGACCTTTCTACTGCTTTTGGCACTGTTGATCACCCTTCCCTGCTGCAAATCCTTCACTCCCTTGGTCTATGTGACACTGCCCTCTCCTGGCTATCCTCCTACCTCTCTGATCAATCCTTCTCTGTCTCCTCTCATGGCTTTTCCTCCTCACTACATCCTCTCACAGTGGGTGTTCCCCAAGGTTCTGTTCTTGGACCTCTCCTTTTCTCCTGCTATACATCCTCTCTAGGTGAACTCATCAGCTCTTTTGACCTCCATTTTTATCTCTATGCTGATGACACTCAGATCTACTTTTCCTCCCCTGACATCTCTCCCACTCTCCTCACTTGTACCTCCAACTGTTTTTTGCTATATCTTCCTGGATGTCCCAGTGATTTCTTAAACTTAATATCTCTAAGACTGAGATGATCATCTTCCCACCCTCCCATATAACCTCAACTTCCACTATTTCTCTATCAATTGAAGGCACAACTATCTCCTCTAGCGCAAAGTGCGCTGTCTTGAAGTTACCTTGGACTCCTCCCTCTCATGCAAACCACATGTCCAGAACCTCTCACAGTCCTGTCATTTCCATCTTTAAAATATTTCCAGGATCAGACCTTTTCTCACCCAGGATGCTACTAAGACCATAGTACACTCACTGGTCATCTCCAGATTGGATTATTGTAACCTTCTACTATCTGGCTTCCCCAACTCCCATCTCTCTCCTCTCCAGTCTGTCCTCAATGCTGCCGCTTGACTCATCTTTCTCTCCAAATGCTCTACATCTGCTGCCCCCCTCTTACAAGCCCTCCACTGACTCCCCTTCCCCTTCAGATCCCAATTCAAGGTTCTCACACTCGCTTACAAAGCCCTCACACACTCCTCTCCCATTTACATCTCTGACCTTGTCTCCCTTCACTCTCTTGTCTGCCCTCTTCATTCAACAAATGCATGCTGCCTCTCATGCCAACTAATTACTTCCTCCCACTCCCACCTCCAAGACTTTGCCCGTGCTGCTCCCCACCTCTGGAACTCTCTCCCTCTCCCCATCAGACTCTCCACCTCTCTTCAGTCCTTCAAACGGGCTCTCAAGACCCACTACTTCATCAATGCTTTCCAGCTCTCATCCTATCTTGCTACTACATGCTCCCTCCTCCCTGTCTTCCCCATCTATATCATGCCCATCTGTCTGCTCCTCCCCTTGAGAATGTAAGCTCTTGTGAGCAAGGCCCTCTACTCTCTTGTGCTTCTCCTTATTTATGTTCATCTACTTCTTACTCATCACTTGGACACCTAACACTTGGTGCTTATGCTTTGTTGCTTAATTGGGTGTTATGGCCACCAATGTATCAATGTATATTATCCATGGCCTTTTCCTTCATTATATTGTGTCTTTTTTTTGGTTATGTACCTAGTAAGGTGCTGCGGAACACTTGTGGTGCCATATACATAAACAATACTACTACTACTACTACTACTACTACTACTACTACTACTACTACTACTACTAATAATAATAATAATAATAATAATAATAATAATAATAATAATAATAATAATATTATTATTATTATTATTATTCTTTTTATTAATAAATGGTTCTCATGGTTAAACCCTGTCAAATGGTTTGCCAGTCTGGGAGAGTGGGAACAGGAGATGGTTGCTAGTGTAGGTAAGCTCCTTATTCTCATACTGATTGTCATTTTAGTAATAGGCCATAGTGTTAAATATGTTCTTGCTGTGCTGAAGTTTGGAAAAGGTAACACCAGGGTAACTAGTAAGAATGAAATCATGATGGTGGTGAAAAGTGGTGATATGGATACTAAGATTAATAAAGAACTGCATTACAATCCTGAACTAGAGTGTACCATCAGACAATAAACTGTGAATAAGTAATCAGATATAACAAAGATGTATTGTAAATGTTCTATAGGACATCCTAGATAAGGTAACCTCAAGTCCCCCAACTCCATTTGATGAGATCCCACATCCTACCAATGATCCCCATAGATCTACGGATGGTGTAAAAGGGTTCTTTTACCTTCCTTGAAGCATCTTATTAATGGTTCAGTGACCAATGAGTGTAACACCATTTAGAACATTAGAATAATCATTTGTTATGTCTGGTTAAATAAGTCAAGAACAAAAGGTGATAGTTTATGTTTATTATCAAAGGGTGGACTATTGAAGTCCAATAATTGGTTGTGATCACCTGCAAATTATTATCTGATGATCTCAACGTCAATGGTTTATTGAAGAGCAAATTGGACAATGCTCTGGGTCAATGCAATCCAATGCACACAATTGCATTCCCCACACCTAAATTCAGTGAAGCACATATGTATAGATGCATACACATAGATGATCCCATGTGTACCCACATGCGAACACATAGACACTTTTATGCATACACACATACACACCGTTGCTATTGTTAATATAAACACATACAGCACATGTTTGTGACGTACAGATTCCCTACACACTGAGCATCTTTTTGTGCTGTGTGTAGATGCACAATGTATACTCACATATAATCGTAAATATACACACATTGATGATTGCATATACACTCATTTAAGTACACATGGACGCGCATGGTCTTAATGATGTATATACATATTGAGGAGCATTTACTTAGTTTAATATGCAGACACACTTTAGCGACCACAAACATATATACAGATTTACACTCATAAAAGGTTCCTGCACAATATGGTTCATATTAAAGATATTGGTTATGATATTAAATGCATGTATTTGATATTTAAGGTATAGAACACTGTGAACATGTCATGTTTAGTATTGCACTGATGCCCTGTTTGTTTGCAGGCTTCCAGTTCTATCAACAAGGAAGTCACATCTTGTGTTCTCAAATTATTGATCATAGAGAGATATTGGTTAGTTATTGCAACTTTGTATGAAGTGTCTTAACTAGTTTATACCAGTTCTCTGGCGGGAAGACTACACAAAGGAACAGCTGCAAGATCATGCCATACCCCAAATGACACCATATGAATTGTCCAATATGAAGATCAACCTGGAACAAGTGCCAATGAAACAGTGTTTGTCTGTCCCTATTGTGTTGCCACTTCTTGTAAGAGTATATATAATTGCATCCATGGGCTTGTCCTCAGTCATTACCCATTTAATTATTATTTTTATTATTATAATTTATTTATAGGGCGCCACACAAACAGTAAAGGGTACACAGAACATTACATTGCAATACAGTAACCAAAATATAAACAGAACACAAGTAACAATTAGCAACACAATTCTCCATACACAGTACAACTCTGAAGGTGAAGGCTGTCATAGAAGTGCTAAAGAAGAAGACTGTGAGACAGTGGGGAGGAGGACCCTGCTCCTAGGAGCTTACAATCTAAGGGAGATGGGAGACAGACAGATGACTTGAGGTATAAGTGTGTAGAGGGAGACCTGAGTGCAGGAAGTAAGCAAGGCAGAGACAGCTGAGGTGGGAGTGATAGAGGCCTAGTAACATGGTTATGTGGTGGAAGGGTATGCTTTGGTGAACAGGTGGGTTTTCAGTGCATGTTTGAAGCTCTGCAAGGTTGGGGAGAGCCTGATCGAGTGAGGAAGCTCATTCCAGTGGAGGAGGGTTGCACGGGCAAAATCTTGGACACAAGCAAGATATCAAGTAACCAGGGTGGAGAAGAGGTAACAGTCATTGGCAGACCGGAGTGAGCGGGAGGGAGTGTTTAAGGAGATGAGGTTGGAGATGTAGGGAGCAGTAGAGTTAGAGAGGGCCTTGTATGTGAAAGTGAGGATTCTGTAGGGGAATGGGAGTCAGTGCAGGTTTTGGCAGAGAGGAGAAGCAGAAGTGGAATGGCGGGAGAGGAAGATAAGTCTAGCTGCAGCATTGAGAACAGACTGGAGGGGGGCAAGATGGCAATATGGGAGGCCAGTAAGGAGAAGGTTGCAGTAGTCAAGCAAAGAAATGATTAATGTATGAATAATCAGTTTGGTAGCATTCTGGGAGAGGAAAGGCCTAATGTGAGCGATGTTGCATAGCTGGAACCGACAGCATTGAGCCAGAGATTGAATGTGGGGGGTAAATGAGAGTTTGGAGTAAAGGCTGACACCCAAACAGCAAAGTTGGGGGACAGGGGAGATGATGTTGTTGTCAACAGTGACAGTGAGATTGGTTGGAGTTGAGACTCTTTTAGGGGGAAAGATGATGAGTTCGGTTTTGTCTGTTGAGCTTCAGAGAGCACTTGTACATCCAGGAAGAGATTGTGGAGAGGCAGCTGGATACCTGAGAGAGGACAGAAGGGGAGAGCTCTGGAGAGGAGAGGTATAGTTGCATGTCATTGGCACAGAGGTGGTATTGGAGTCCAAATGAGCTGATGAGTTCTCCTAGTGTAGGGGTGGACAAGGAGAAGAGCAGCAGGCCCAGGACAGAACCTTGTGGGACACCAATGGGAAGGGTGGGAGGTGGAGCCAGAGGCAGACACAGAGAAGGAGCGGTTGGTGATATAAGAGGTGAATCAGGCATGGATGGTGTTAGAGATGCCAAAGGTCTGAAGGGTGCGGAGGAGGAGAGTATGAGCCATGGTATAGAGGGCTGCAGAGAGGTCCAGGAGGATGAGCAGAGAGAAACGGCCCCTGGATTTGGCTGCAAACAGGTCATTGGTTAATTTGGCCTGGGCAGATTCAGTGAAGTGAAGTGGGAGAAAGCCAGATTGAAGAAGATCGAAGATGAAGTTGTCAGAGAGATAGCTGATGATGTGACTGTAGACCGCATTTAATGACTGCAGACATCAGGACTGATCGGCTGGGACCTGGATCCAGGGCGCATATGTATGGATTGGCTGTACCTTGTATTATAATTGTTATTTGCTCTCATTGTCTAGATCAAACCACGTATTCTTTTTTTTGTTGAATAATATAACTTTTGTGCTTTGGAACCACAATTGGGCTGGGCACCAATTATTTATTTAGGGACTTGCAGCATTAAAAAGCTACTAGAGATTTAGAGGTATCCATAGGTGCTATACTTTAATCTGTGCTATGAGGGGTGCTGTGCTGGGTGGGGGATGCTGTACTATAATGTGTGCTGTGATGGGTGCTGTGCTGAATGAGGGATGCTATGCCATAATCTGTGCTATGAGGGGAGCTGTGCTGGGTGAGGGATGATGTGTTTTAATCTGTGCTATGAGGGATACTGTGCTGGGTGAGGGATGCTGTGCTATAACCTGTGCTAGAGGGGTGCAGTGCTGGTTGAGGGATGCTGTGGTTATAATCTGTGCTATAAATGGTGCTGTGCTTGGTGAGGGATGCTGTACTATCATCTGTGCTGTGAGGGTGCTGTGCTGGGTGAGGAATGCTGTTCTATTAATGGTGTTCTTTTAGTTGTGCTATGAGGGGTGCTCTGCTGGACAAGGGGGTAATCTGATATCAACTGTGCTGTGAGGGGTGCTATGCTGGGTGAGGGACGCTGTGCTATAATTTGTGCTATGAGGGGTGTTGGCAGGGTGAGGGATGCTGTACTAATGTCTGTGCTGTGAGGGGTGCTGTACTGGGTGATGGGTGCTGTTCTGGGTGAGGCATGCTGTACTATAATCTGTTCTATGAGGGGTACTCTTATGGGCAAGGGGTTACTCTGATATAATCTGTGCTTTGACGGGTGCTATGCTGGGTGAGTAGTGCTGTGTTATAATGTTTGCAATGAGGGGTGCTGTGCTGGATGAGGGATGCTGTGCTATAATCTGTGTTGTGATAGGTGCTGTTCTGTGTGAGGGATGCTGTACTATAGTCTGTGCTATGAGGGGTGCTGTGAGGGGCGAGGGATGCTGTACTAAAATCTGTGATGTGTGGGGTGCTGTTCTGTCTGTGGGATGCTGTACTATAATCTGTGATGAGGGGGGTGCTGTGCTGGGTGAGGGATGCTGTACTATAATCTGTGCAATGAGGGGTGTTGTGAGGGGTGAGGGATGCTTTACTTTAATCTGTGCTGTAAGGGATGCTGTGCTGGCTGAGGGATGCTGTACTATAATCTGTGCTGGGAGAGTTACTGTTCTGGGTGATGGATACTCTACTATAAAATGTGCTATGAGGGGTTTTGTGAGGGGTGAGGGATGCTGTACTATAATCTGTGATTTAAGGGATGCTGTGCTGGCTGAGGTATGCTGTACTATAATCTGTGCTGTGAGAGGTGCTGTGCTGTGAGGGGTGCTGTGCTATAATCTGTGATGTAAGGGATGCTGTGCTGGATGAGGGATGCTGTACTCTAATCTTTGCTGGGAGAGGTGCTGTGCTGTCTTAGGAATGCTGTACTATAATATGTGCTGTGAGAGGTGCTGTGCTGGGTGAGGGATGCTGTACTATAATCTGTGCTATGAGGGGTGTTTTGAGGGGTGAGGGATGCTGTACTATAATCTGTGATGTAAGGGATGTTGTGCTGGCTGAGGGATGCTGTACTATAATCTGTGCTGTGAGAGGTGCTGTGCTGTGAGGGGTGCTGTGCTATAATCTGTGCTGTGAGAGGTGCTTTGCTGGGTGACAGGTGCTTTGTTGGGTTAGGGTGCTTGCAGTGAGGGAAGAGGAGTGCTGTGAGGGTAGAATTTGCCTTATAGAATGCTTTCTGTGGTGGGGTGAAAGGAACTCTCCCCTAAAACTAATCCCTTTTCTTTTTAGTTATAGCAGTGTGCTGAGAGGGGAGAACCTGCAATTTTCTGCTGGGGGCACCAGAGAAAATCTTGCCTAGGGCATCAAATTTTTTAGGGCTGGCTTTGGGAGTAAGTGAGTTAAGTTAAGTGTGTGTCACTATCTGTGTGTCCTTTGTCCAAGAGTTACAGACCCGGGCCATTGATGCAGTATTCAGACCGACAGTGGAGACAGAGCGTGATGGGACTGAGCGCTCACTTTAAATGAGGGCAGCTGTCTGGTTTTTACCACCAACAGCTTTGGCGAGTGACCAGGAGATGGTCACGATGGTCGAGACCATCGCGACCATTGCGGCTTGCAAGGAAACCCTTGAGGTAGGGTCTCATCTCCCGCAAGCCCCAGAGAGCTTTCGGCTCTAACAGAGCATCATGAGTGATTTCAGTTGGGCTGCCCACAAACGGCAGGCATTCGCTTGGGAACACCTCTGTTTGTGAAGCCACCCCCCTGCCCCCTTACCAAACATGGCAAGCTGTCGATCACCATCGACAGCTGCCCCGTTTGTAGCGAGCCCCGGAGCGAGAGAATTTCTCTATCACTCCAGGGCTTGCGCACATGCAGTGCAACCGCTGCACATGCGCAGGGGCTCACCATCAACCCGCCTGTGAGCTCTCAATGCTTGTGAGCAGGTCTGAATGAGGCCCTGAGTCTGGGAGAATAAGATTGTCCCTGCTTCTGGTGCTCCATGGAATTCTCTCCATGCTCCCTGGCAGGCTCCAGTTAATTTTAAAATGCCTCCATTTATTAGATGTGCTATAGCCTTTAGAATTTGATGTTCAGTCTTTTCCATTTATTTATATTGAGTATGAATAACGTAATGGGGGGAGCAGGTGAAGGGTTTTTTTTTAAAGGGGCTGGGAGGAAAGGAGGTTGAGGGGGGCCCTGCCTATTTTATTAGTCCCGGGCCCCACAATTTCTGATGGCAGCCCTGAACACCAGGGCTTGACACTAGGCTCAATCTTGAACAGCTGGATAATGGAATAACTTTTTTGTGAAATTCTGGTGGTCATAGAATACAGACAAATGCTTCATAATAAGGCAAGATAGTTATTGCTCAATGTCTTGAAATAAACAATTCTTCAGGGTAAACCACAGAACATAGATGTAACAGAATTACATTCCCTCTCAAAGTTCAAAATATATATACATTCTTGCCTTGCTGACCTCTTTTTATCCTGTTCTTAAACACAATACCAAAGGAGGATAAAAGCCCACCTACAGTAGCTTCCTTGACCTATCAAGCTAAGTACTTGCGCTGGACCTAAGACATTTTGGTCTAAACTATCAATAAAACAATTATCTCACAAAAGATAAATAAACATATATTACATTTCAAATGAGCCAAACATCTTCCTCTCTGCTTTCATATATATATTTATATATAATATACCACCCAACCAATTTGTCCAAGCACTATCAGATTTTGCATGCAGTATTGCTTAGAAATACATGATTGCACCTTTGAGTGCATTGACTGTAAACAAAGTTGGTCATTTCACACTAGAGATTTTGCTAGACCAGCTTAATTACCATCACATTTCCTAGAAGATGGCAATTCCTTACACATTCCTATAAATTCATAGAACCTACAATTAAACATGCATTTTACAAACATGTCAATAGTACATCAGCACACAGAGCAGTAAAATATTTACATTTATAGTATATAATTATATATATATATATATATATATATATATATATATATTAAGATACTTCATATGAATATTGTGCTGCAGCACAAGGTATTAACCCTCTCATTGACACATTTGCCATTTGACCATGTGGGTCAGGTCTTCAGCCACACTACAGCATCTGCCTTACTGACCAAATATTATTCTTGGGAATTATTGTAAAAACAACAGGGTGGGTAACTAATCCATGAGTTTAACATGCTGCCTCCCAGCTTCTTAGAAAAAAATAGGAGTATCACTTTCCCCTCTGATGTATTTACTAAAAAAAGGTTGTTCTTAATGTGGGAAGGCTCTGGTAAAAAAAAAACAATATATATATATAGATAAACAGTAATGAAATAATGAAATGTTCATGGTCATCCAGACCAGTTGTTTCAGTGTTTGTAACCGCCATGTAGACATATTGTAGAAAAAAGAAAATAGACATAAAAAAATATATTATACACATGTATAAGCAATAAATACAATTTTCAGAGGTGCATCCATCACTGATGCCAACCTCTGACTGTATAAGAATTGGTGTACTCCACTCACAATTATAATCCTGGCACATCAAAGTATCTTTTATACTATTTAAATCTTCAGGAGGACTATAAAACCAGGCTTTATTCAGCAGCAGCTCCTTGTGTAGTTTGCGGGGCGGACCTTGTAATTGATAGGCTGGGACTCCATGTGAAGGAAAGGACTTGAGGAAAGGGAACTGTTCTTGGGAATTATGGATTGTATTAAGGAGCCTGGTAGCATTTAATCAAATGATGCAGCACTAATTATACTGTTCCTGAATAAGCCAATGATGAGGGTATTGGCAGTGAAAATTGTATGAGGAATGTAACCATGCTGCTGGTAACTGTTACAGGACTGATTATTACATGTGATTTCAATTTTTGGGAAGAACCACTTGCATAATTTTTGCTGCAAATTACGTATTCACAAGGAGGTGTCTAGATGGTTAACATTCCTACCTGAACTTATTTTGATGTCATAAAAGCTAAGGATAGCTTGAAAATCATTGTCTGTAGTCTTGAGTAGAAACAGTTCCACATCTGGGAGGTAGTTTCTTTGCTGTTTTAACCAGGCATAACAACAATGCACTTATCATGGCCATGAGGTGGGTTGCCTTACCTAGAGACATTCATCAAAATCATCATCATCATCATCATTGTCATAGCTGACATCAATCTTTTATATGTACAACACATTTATCGTCACCGTCATCATCATCACCACCACCACTGTCATCATCAGAGTTGTTGTCATCATCACCACCACCAACCATCATCATCATACTTTAATATGTAAAACACATTTATCGTCATCATCATCATCATCATCATTGTCATCAGCAGCAGCAGCACCACCACTGTCGTCATTATAGTTGTTGTCATCATCACCACCGCCACCACCATCATCACCATTCTTTTATGTTTAAAACACATTCATCATCATCATCATCATCATCATCATCATCATCATCATCATCATCATCATCACCACCACCCCCATCATCACCATTCTTTTATGCTTAAAACACATTCATCATCATCATCATCATCATCATCATCAATCATTGATACGTCAACTGATTTATCATCATCATTATTCTTTTATATGTACAACACATACAGTATATCATCGTCATCATCATCATCATTATTGTCAGATTTCACAATTATTAACATCATCAACATCATCCTTTTTTTAATGTTCAATAAATGTATTATCATCATCACCGTCCTTACTGTCAGCTACACAATTATCAACATCATACTTTTGCAGATTAACTACATCTAATGTTCCATTCTCTATTTATAAATATTTCCTCAATTTTACTCATCCATACATTCACAGATCAGTTAGACATTATGAAAGAATTCTATTCAGTTTCAAAATTCCATCTGACACACACATTGACACCCTTGTACTATCCTAAGGATACTTCTGTGAAGAGTAATTTTGTTATTTGGCCTAAGTAATATTATTTAAAGTTATAAATATGTCTGTTTGTAGAGATGTACAAGTACTACACTTAGGGACTGAAACAGTTCTGCACATCAGTGCAGAACCAGTCCAGCTTCATTGCACACAGAGCGACAGCAAATTGGCAGTACTTGACAGACTGCTGCTTTTTGTGAGTGGGGAAGTGGCAGCAGTGTCCTCTGTTTCCCAAAATGGAGAAATGTTACTGCTTTTGGGGGAAAGTAAGAGGTCAGGATCTCCATTTACAGATGGAGATTTTCTGGACTCTTTTTGGGCGGGTGCCAGGTTGTTTGTCTAGTAAATAGAATGAATAATAGCGCCTTTTACAGGAGAAATAGAGGTCCCAGCAAGCCACCCCCACTTGCTAGTACTTGGAGAACTACAAGTATCAGCAAGCAGGACATTAAGGGCCTGCTGCTTTGTCTAGTTTACTTGCAAAATAAATATTAAAATAAACATAGGACATGGACACTGTTGGTTAAAATATTTTAGTTTACATACACACACACACATACATATTAATCTACAATTCCTGTAGCCATGTACAACCTATTCACCTGTAAAAAAAATGTATACTCACCTGATTCTTGTGTAGATCACATCCTCTTTATTCCAAGTAGGCATCCAAGGGGTTAGAAACCAAAAACGTATGCCCGATTGCAAGGCAGACAGGAAGAAGTGTATGTATTTACACATACACTTCCTCTGCGTGAATGAGTGGGACCAGGGTGACTACTGTCATTAGAGGAGCCACCAGCCAATCAGCGGGTGCCTCTGTAGTAGCTGCCTGCTGATTGGCTATTAGCAGTCAGGCTGTCTGTCAAAATTTTCCTCATAATTTTAATGGTGGGAAAGCATCTTTAAAGTCTATAGAGGGAACCATTACATTGTTTGCTATGTTTAGAACTACAAGGTTAACCTTTATTAACCTTCTGATTTCCATAATAGGATACAATCCGCATGTTCTGCTGAAACACTGCACAGATCAGTTTTATCTGTTCAGTGCTTCTGTTTGTCAACTGTAAAGAAAGGACTAAAAATCATAAAAAATATGTGTGGGATCCCCTGATCTCTTAGCCTTTTCTGGTAATGAATATTCAGAGGAACAATGGTTTAGGATTTCCCCTGTATTTCCAGTAACAAGCAGAGAGCTACAGGTAAACCAGTCTGGGGCTTACACTATGGTAGGGAGACACACAGCATAAAGTCCCCCTGCCATAATGTAAACCAGACTCAAACTAGTTACCCAAAACTGGATATCATAAGAAAGTGGGGACCCCAAAAATAAGTTGGGGTCCCCCATCCCAAGGATCAGTGCAGGACTATTCCCTGCACCTTTGGTGGTGATGGGTCCAGGGGTAATGTTGTAGTGTAAAAATTAGAAATAGTATTGTTCTTTTCAGTGGGACTAAAGGTCCAAGCAAACCTGACCCATTGCACTTGTATGAGTGATGATTGACTCACAACAGAGCAATGCGATGCAGTCGCTCCTTCCACCACATATGTGCACCATAGTTCACCAACAGAAGGGGGGTGAAGACCCATGTCAACTGATAAATTAGGCATATTGCCTGGCAGACTGTGGCAAGTAGGTGAGTATCCCAGCAAACAATCTGTAACACATTTCTTTGTCATGGCAGTTTTGTCAGAGAATTGGTACTGTAGGTCTTCTTTAAAAAAACACACAGAAATGGACATGGACAGTTCATACTGTACTTTACAGTACTTCCACACAAAATGGCAAGACCCACGAGGTTTCCTGTATTCTAGCTATGATTGTCAAAAAGTCAGACCATTCGTAGCCATTCAGCATTCAAGATTTTACTGCAATGCCCACTTTTTACCTAAGAGCAGTCTGGCTCTTGGCCAATTATGTCTATAGTGCAGGAACCCACGTCAGGGACCAGTCTTTCTCCGGGGAAGCACTTTAATGAACAGTATGGATTTACAGTGCTTCTGTGTCCATGGAGATCGCAATTTCCATTTGTTTGTTTTAAGAAACACTTTGGAGAAGGTAAGTAAGTAGTGTGTGTGTTTATGAAGGTGTAATAAAGTCATAAATCTTTCGATGTGTGTGTCTTATCTTTTGTATATTTTCTTTACAGTCGGAGTATATGTGCCAATGGCCTTCTGGTTCTACATTTCCATTGGGCAGGATTGCTGGGACATGTAGTCCCACTAAAAAGAATAATTCACCATTCTAGTCTACCTCCTTCTTTATGATATCATCATTTGTAATAAGCTTCTTGAGGGCTATTTACTCTTTTTTTTAAATGTCCCTATTTCTATTTTGGTCCCTATGTTAAATAAAGCTCTGATGCCCTCCATGTTTATAGAATAGAAGCCCTCTATAAAGGAACAATGATATTGTAAGGGATATAAGTTTTTTTTTTCAATTATATTTCTAAATGAAATGTTAAAAAGTTTTTTGTGGTCCATTTGAGATACAGATTCATTTTCTTGTGTCAATGACTCTAATGGTAATGTGATTGAAATGCTGGCAGAAGATACCCGATGGAGGAGATCCCTATGAGGGTAAGTAACCACACTATCCCTAACCCACCCCCCTAACCCTAATCCTCTCTTAGTGGTGTCTAACCCTAACCTCCCCCATAGTGCCTAACCGAAACCTCCCCCTATAGTCGCCTAAACCTTAACCCCCCCTCCCTGAACCCTAAACCTAAACCTCCCAGGGAGATGCCTAACCCTAACTTCCCTGCTTTGTAACTAACCCTAACCCCCCTTCCCGTTGCATAACCCTAAACCTCCATGGGGGGTGCCTAACCCTAGGGTCCCTAAACATAACCCCCATCCCATGGCTAAGTGTATACTTACCCAGCAGGAGGATGATCGGTCCAGCGTCCTCTCTGCATTCTGGTGTTGGGATTAACATGGGCATCGGTATTGTTATCGATGCCTATTTTAAGTCCCTTGCCAGGATTCCACAGTCAGGATTGAGACCAGTGGCCATGTGGCCGCTGGTCTCATAACTACATCCTGTGAGCTTCTGGTTTTGTTGTGGACCTGGTGTGGTGATAGGAGCATACACAGAAGATTTAAATGAAAAAGTGGAACTTTTAATGAGTAACTTGGTAGATATGGAAATGGCAAAATAAAAAGTCCAGGTATAGCACTTTATAACTGTAGTGAAGTAAATGGGAGAATGTCCAGATAGTGACAGGCAGGAACAGTCCAGTATGCAGGTATGGTGAGCAGAAATTAAATGCAGGCAGAGGGTGATGCAGTCCAGCTGGGTGTAAGTGGAGGCAAGGTGCAGGGTGACAGCAGGCTCAGGTACTCAGACAGGGGAAAGGTAAATGGAGGGTGCAGGGTAAGTACAGCAGGTTGGAGCAGGCAAGGTAACAGGCTAGGTAACATTTCCAAGAAAGCCGGTAATGAGCACAGGTACTCTCTCTCAGCTGTAGCTGAGAGATACATTGCACTGTCAATGAAGAAAAGCTCTGGACCTTCCTAAATACCAAGTGCTGCGCTATTACTGGCCGGAGAGAGCACATGACCCACCAGGGTTGGACAACTGAATCACATAGCCAGAGCAAGATGGCGGTGCCCATGTCGAGCGGAACAGAAACACCACGAGGCCTCACCAGCCCTGAGTGACAATGTGCCCACACAGAACCATGCAAAGGCAATGCCCCTCACCAAACACCAGCTCCACTGCTAGACACCACCCCACCATATTGACCTCACAGGTATTACCCATCAACCACCATGTCGAGAAACCCTGGCAGTACCCCCCCTTATGGGTGGCCTCAGGACACTCACCAGGTTTCTCCAGATGGGCAGCATGGAACTTCTTGATGAGTGCAGAAGCATGGATGCCTCCATGCTTCATGGTCCAACAGCGCTCCTCCGGGCCATAATCCCTCCAGTCTAACAAGTATTGCAAACGTCCTCTGCGATTACGAGAATCTAGGACCTGGGAGACCTCAAACTCCATGTCTCTTTCGGTCTGGATACATGGAGGAACAGGTAGGACTCTCTGGAATTTGTTCAGCACCAGGGGTTTAAGTAGTGAAACATGAAAAGAATTGGGGATCTTCAGATAAGGGGGCAATTGAAGGCGATAAGCCACAGGGTTGATAATTTCTAAGATGGAGAAGGGCCTGATTAAGTGTGGAGCTAATTTCATTGATGGTACTCTGAGCCGTAGGTTCCAGGTGGACAACCACACTTGGTCTCCAAATTGCATGCGTGGTACCTTCCAACGCCTTTTGTCTGCCTGAAATTTGTAATGGGAGGGTGCCTTCTCCAAGTCAGCATGCACTTGAGTCCAAATAGATACAAATCTCCGTACAGTGTCTTCTACGGCTGGTACATCAAAGACAGGCAGGCTATGAAATTCAGGAACCCGAGGATGAAGACTGTAGACAACTTGGAATGGAGTTTGGTTTGTAGTAGAGTAGTAGGAGGCATTATATGCAAATTCAGCCCATGGCAGCAATACAGACCAATTGTCTTGAGAAGATGTCATAAAAATTCTCAGTAAGGTCTTAAGGTCTTGATTAACCTTATCAGTGGATCCATTGCTATGTGGGTGATAAGCCATAGAAAAATTTAGTTTTACTTGTAGTACAGAACATAAGTCTCTCCAAAATTTTGATGCAAATTGAACACCATGGTCAGAGACTATTTCGTCAGGAAGACCATGGAGATGGAATATGTGTTGAATGAACAGGTGAGCCAAGTCAGGAGCAGTAGGCAGTTTTTTTAGGGGTATGTAATGGACCATCTTTGAAAATCGGTCAACCCCGACCCAGATGGTAGTGAACCCCTGAGGGTTCAGGGGATCCATTACGAAGTCCATGCAGAGAAGCATCCATGGACGTGATGGAAAAGGTAGTGGCAACAACTCACTAGCGGGAGCCTGAAGATTTATGCTGGGCACAAGAGGAACTTGAAGAAATGAACACCAACATGTCCACCTTCATGGATTGCCACCAATAGCCTCACTTTAAAAATTCCAGAGTCCTCCGAGTACCTGAGTGACTCGCAAAGAGAGAGGAATGAGCCCAGGTGAAGAGCTTCTTCCTTAACTCCGGGGCCACAAAAGACTTCCCAGTAGGGGGCTGTAACTGTAAGGTGGCGAACACTCTTGACTCCAAGACAGGGGCATTACGTTGATTCTCCAATTTGTCATCACAGAGGAGGGATCTGGACAGAGCATCTGCTTTCTGATTAAGGGCTCCAGACCAGAAGGTCAGAGTGAACTGGAACCGAGCGAAAAATATTGCCCATCGGGCCAGACGAGGACTCACACACTGGAGATTCTTGTGGAAGAGGAGGTAACTATGGTCAGTGAAGACAGTGAAGGGAAACTTTGCCCCTTCCAGCAGGTATCTCCATTCTTTTAATATCAACTTCACTGCCAAGAGTTCTTGTTCACTGATAGCATAATTTCTTTCTGCAGGAGAAAACTTCTTGGAGGAAAACCCACAGGGATGAACTTGATTGTCCTCATAACATTGGGATAGGACTGCTCCCACAGCTTCTGATAACGCATCCACTTCCAAAAAGAAAGGCCTATCCAGATCTGGTTGTTGTAGGACTGGAGCAGAAATAAAAGCTTGTTTTAAGAGCTGGAAGGCAGTTTCTGCCACAGGTGACCATAGGGCAGGATTAACATTTTTAGGGGTCAGGGATGTAATGGGAGCCAATAATGACAAGAATCCCTTGATAAAGTGTCTATAGTAATTGGTGTACCCAAGCAGTCTCTGAATGGCTTTCAATGTTTGAGGTCGGGACCAATCCAAAATTGCCTGTACCTTCTTGGGGTCCATTTATAGACTGGAGCCAGAGATGACTTAACCAAGGAATGGCACACTTGGCACACCAAAGACACATTTCACCAATTTGCAGTAAAGGTAGTTCTTTCTTAGACGGGATAATACTTCCTTCACATGTTCATGATGTTTCACTACAGAAGATGAAAAAATCAGTATATCATCCAGGTAGACAACAACCGAGATGTATAACAAGTCTCCGAAAAACAGCAGGAGCATTGCATAACCCAAAGGGCATCATCAGGTATTCAAAATGTCCATCTCTGGTATTAAAGGTGGTCTTCCATGCATCACCAGTGTGAATACAGATGAGATTATAAGCCACTCTCAGATCTAACTTTGAGAATATGATGAACCCCTTAACCCTGTCGAACAACTCTGTGATCAGTGGAAGCGGGTATCAATTCTTGACCGTTATATCATTAAGACCCCGGTAGTCTTTTCAAGGTCTTAAGCCACCGTCCTTCTTGCTGACAAAAAAGAACCGAGCTCTGGCAGGAGAGGTAGAAGGATGAATTAAACCATTTGCTTGGTTGTCCTGGATGTATTCGGACATAGCTTGAGTCTCAGGGAAGGATAGAGGATAGGTGCGACCACAAGGTGGCATCTTGTCAGGCATCAGATCAATTGGACAATCCCATTCTCTGTGAGGAGGTAAGACATTCACCTGTTGTTCAGAAAAAAACATCAGTGAACATCTGGTACTCCTTAGGAATAGCTGGATGTATTAATGAAACTCTCTTCCTTACAGGTCATATCTTGGGAAGACAGGACTTCTGACAGTCAGTCTCCCATGAAAGAATCTGCATTGAACACCAGTCTATCCTGGGATTATGCTGGCGTAACCAGGGTAATCCTAAAATGATTTGGATGAAGTTGCTGTTACCTTTGTATATAAGTCCTGACCAGGGGCACTGAGAGGGGGGGAGCAGGTACTAATTACCCAGGCATGAGCTTGCTGCAGGGGCCAAGTGGGGGCCCAGGTCCAGTACTGCTCCCCCTCCCTCTTATGTCACAGCAGCCCAGCAAACACTATTATGTGCTGGGCTGCACTTTGAGACTGCTCTTGGCTGCTAAAGCAGCAACCAGAGAATTATCTTATGCCCATTGGGGGGTGATCACACTGATCATGCCCCCGTTGGCTGTGCACTGGGCTGAGGGGCACAGAGTTCCCCCCTCCACAGGTCACAGTGCCGCTGCAAAACATTTTTTTGCCATTTTTTATTAAGGGGGCATGGCCATGCCTCCCACTATTAGGCCATGTCCCCTGTCACCTGGGCCTGGCACAGCTCTCATCGGCCCTGGTCCTGACTCTGCAGAAGAAACACAGATCACTGTAAATTGAGGTGTTTAAAATAATTAAATTTCCAATACAAGTGTCAGTGCAGCAGAAAGGCCAATCCATGGATATCTGTAATTGCTGTCAATGATCCTTTACATACAGTACTCACACAAATGTGAAAATGGCAGATGAGTGTCTTCACAGTGCACTTAGTGATTGAGATATGCACCGACCCCTGTGTTTTAGTTTTGGTTCATTTCAATGGTGGCTCCAGAGGTGGGGCTGCAGGGCAGTCCAAAATTCAAATAGGGGAGACACACCAACTGTCAATGAATAACCAGTGATGTTTGGCAGGGCTTGAAAGTACAGTTGGTGTGGCTCCCCTATATGAATATTGCACTGTCCTGCATCCCCACTTCTGGAGCTGTCACTGGATCTAACTCATTGTTGTGTTTGGGTTTTGCCAAAATCACTCTCATGTTTTGGATCTGTATTTTTTTTATTTATAAAAACAGTTAAAATCACGTAATTTGGGCTAGTTTCTAAAATATTGTTAACCTCAATAACATTAATATCTTGTCATACTTTCATGACCTCATAGCTCACAATATTGTTTACATACAGTCTAGGTCAAAAGGTTGCACTGAGCTAGCTGGCTGACTAAGCTAAGCAACAGCTTTGAGAGGCTTAAACATCTGGCAATTCATTTTCAAACATGGCACATCTAGGAAACCAAGTGGCACTGCTGTGGCAGAAAGGAAGTCAGTTTAATAAACTATTCAACCAAATAGAAAATTTAAACCATGAATGTTATCATTAATTAAGAACTAGATCAGAGGTGAGAGGGAGGTGGAATATGTATGTAGTGGAAGGCAGGGAAAGGAAGCAAGGATTGATTTGTATGTTAGTTTAATTTAATTGTTTGATTGTGAAATTTAGAATTTATCATTGGGGATAGTCTGTTTTGCATAGACCAACATTTTGGTTAATATTACTCTAATTTATTACTAATTTGGAACATATTTTTAAATCAAAACCAATTTACCCCAAGAAAATAGAGCCCACTCTTACCCAAATTAAAAATACCAGAATTAATGATTGATTGATTTTGATTATTAATTTAATTATCCGTCCATCAAGGAGATTTTCATGAGCATTGTCCTTACCTCTTTTTCCTCTGGTGTTTTCATCCAGCCTACACCCTGTGTTTTGCAAATACACTGGTTGTAACCATTTTGCAGCCAAGATAGTCAATTATGGCAATCCACTGACCCCCATGGAGGTCATACTATTTTAGTCTGCACCTATCTAAGTTTTCATGACCATCGACCAAGAGATCAGCAGCGGCCTAAAGGTGCAACCAAAGGGCAGGCCTGCACCGCAGCATGGCTTATCACCACAATTTTTACACCCCTTCACATTTAAGTAGAATACTTGAATGATTGATTGATTGGTTAATTGGTTAATTGGTTAGTGTTGATAATTTAACTATAAAAAAGCAAATCAGAGAGATAAAAAGCATTATTAAAAAGCAAGCATTCAAATTTCCAATCAAATTGATTTCTGAGGATTTAAGGCCTAGTCAAATTGAAAAATGTATTATATGATTTGATGATATTAGTCTGTATCTGCTAAGAAGCTGAAGAAAATGGGGCCTATATGCCTGGATGAGAAACTGGTGAAGGATGGCATTGCAAGATTCAAAAGAACATGAATGCCCCAGTAAAGTACAGTAATAAAGTACGCCATCTTGGCAACGCCCATATTAATAAGTGTTGCACTATAGAACTGTCCTTAGGCCCTCCCACTCACTCTTATTTGTATATAAAAAAGGACATGAACAGTTTAACAATCCATTCATTATAGCAACTTCAGGTGCTTTTGTGGCTGAAGTGATTGGTTTTTTGGGGCCCCCACAAAACAAGCCACCAATGGGCTTAAGGCAGCTAATAGTGATGTTAATAATTGGCTTTAGGCTGCTAACAGTACGGTTAATGGTTGCTTGTCTACAGTGGCAAGATTTCATCATACTCCTTCTCACCCTAATCAGTGTTAACATAATCTTCACACAATATTAACATTACCACTGGAATCCACCATTACAGAAGTTTCAGTCCTTTGATGTAATTTGTGGTAAATGTCTTCCTCGTGGAATTTATAGTTGATTATGAAGAATATAATTGTTTTCATATTTTAAGGAAGTAGCTTCCTATTCTGATTGCTGACAAGGTTCCCTTCTGTGGTGAAAACACTTTACAAGTACACACTGTAGGGTGGGCAGCTTAATCAAAGCAAAACCAGTTTTTACTAGTGCCTCCAAATTGTCTTTTTCTACCTGTATTCAAAGGGACTGTCTGACATGTCTAATTGTACACTATCATTAACATAATCCTCTAACATTCTATGGAAACTTTTTATTTATTAGAGGTGATTTTTTCAGCAATGTGAAATATTGTTTTCATTATAGATGGCCTGAGAAATTATCTAATCCCTTGAGCACTATCTTCAGTAAATAACATTGAAGGACTAGTACTGTCATGACTGGTGGAAGTAGCTGCAGTGCTAGTACTTGGATCATACTCCTGTTGTTCTATCAATTGAACCTTGTGATCCATATTGATTCATTGCACAGATATTATTAACACCATGGCCCTTTATCCTACTGAGCATTAGTGTTGACATTTTGTGAGCCTGCCTTCCATTCACTAAACACACACAGTTTTAAACAAGAAAAATATTTTTTTTAACTGTGATTCTCTGTGAGATATTATTAACATGGTGGCTCTGAACCTACTGAGCATTAGTGTTGTCATATCATGGGCCTGCCTGCTGTTCACTAAACATACACAATTTAAAAAAAATTTTGGCTGATGCATAACTAATATCATATATATTCGCCATGACATATAGTAACCGATTAGTTACTGTCAATTTTTGCTAGTTGCATACTGATTTTTCATTATAATCAGTGGTATCCTAGTCAGCGTTTACTGACTAGAACTCCTGCATGTTTGTATGTTATATGTAGTTTGTTGTATACCGTTCATTCTAACCAAATTATGACTAAAATTTAAGTTTTAACTAATCAATTAAGTTCATTTACAAGAGAGCCCCCGAAAAAGAGTCTTCTTTTCTTCACTTACAATATATGAAGACTTGAAAGGACAGTGGGCATGATTCAGCATGGATCGCAATTGCAACAGCTCACGCAGATCGACCGATGGTGCGTACTGCACATGTGTATGCATTATAGTACACGTGCATGAGTTAGCAATGCGAACGCTCTGTGGTCACGCTCACAGATAGAAAGCTATCACAGATGGAGAGATGGAACATCAGCGTTTGGGGGTGGAGACTGGGGAGTGGTTGGAACAATGCAGGCGTGCCTGTCCATTTGAACGCCGTTACTTGGGTGTGCATAAATTAGCCACTGCAATGGCATATGCACCTTCAGTACTCACTGAATGCGACAAGGTTAGCAATTTCTGAGTAGGGTCATACCACGCAATTGTACATGAGGATCCAATGTTACTCAGTGTTCCTGATGTATAAGCAGGACTGCAAGGTATTACGGATGTGAGATAATGGTAGTGGAGGTCTTTATGCTGGCTGTGTGACAATATCACAATAGCATTCATTAGCACATTTTCATATCAGAACTGCATGCGTTATCGCAGCCACAAATGCAATAGCAATTGGTAATGAATCATCCCCACTGTGTTATAGTTAAGGTGCGGCTACCTGAACTTGAATTCTATCTCTAAAAGCCTTGCCAACACTGCCTCCCTCGTCAGATCTCCTGTGTGAAATGGTTGCGAACACATTGGAAGGTCTGTAATATGCAATCCAAAATACACGAGATCTGACCCTGGGAAGATGACATTTTGCCTAATTTTTGAAATTTGAGTCTAGCAGGAGAAACTGATCTTGGGAATGAAAGTACTCAGATATGCAAATTCAGGTGGGTTCGGTTTTTTGAAAACCAATCCTGCTTATCTGTATTTATATGTATTCAAAAAAGCATGAGCACAGGGAACTATGGGAAAATGATGTTTTACATGCTTCACCTCGGGATTGGATTATGCTATTGTAAAGAAGTCAGATCTAAGTTTTTTGTTAAAATGTGGTTTTGCCTCATGACAAAGTCTAATTTTGACATGCATATTTGACTCATTACTCGGTACTACATGATATGCTAAATTCAGCGCCAATGGACATTTTTGAGTCTGAATCCTCTAGTAATGATGTTACAGCTTTTCCTTTAGTATTAATTTTAGTAATAATTAATAATTTATTACTTTTTTTGAACCTTCTTAAAGTAACACATTTATGCTAAATTATTTTTGTTATTTGTTTAAACAGTGTACACCGCAAAAAGTACAGACACCTTCGAGCTTTTATTTATACAATTAATGAGATTAACAGTAGCCCAAAAATTCTGCCCAATATTACTCTGGGCTATAATTTGTTTGATTCTTGTGGATATGAGATGAAAGCTATAACTCATGTCTTAGATATATTATCTGGTAAAAAATTAACTCCTAATTACTCATGTAGGAAACATGGTAAACTGGTTGGTTTTATTGGAGATCTCAATTCTTTCACCACCATTCCTATGGCACAAGTGCTGGATATATATGGGTATGCACAGGTAAGTGACCTCAGTCTTTATTAGTTTCAGTTTAATATTTGTCTGAAATTGGCTGTTTCATGAAACCCATATACATTATCAGTCCAAAGAGAAGATTGATGAAAAGTTTGTGTTGGATTTAAATCCAGGAATGCAGAAATGTGTCCAATAATTCATATCATCATTATACATGTTACATTCACAGCTTCTTCCCATGTTACAGCAGAGAGTAAATGGTGGAGGTGTGTCTTTATTAGTTACAGAGCGGGATGGGTATCCTATTAGCATAAACATGTTTTACATTAACCAAAATCAACTTAATGTAGATAGTCTTAGTAACGATGACAACATGTTATTATATCTGAGATGTTTCCTTGCTATTTTAGTTCCTGAATCGAATGGTGCGTAAACATGGAGCAATAAAAATTGCACAATATAAACCATATTGATCATATCGTTATCATTTATATCATGCAGTTTTTGGTCCCTTCCAAACCACCACTGACCAGTGATGCACGTGCACGTATGGACGATTATCGTCCATCGGCCGTGCATGTAGGCCAACGCTGTAGATATTGACCAGGTTACTATAGGGCCATTGTTGGTGGGTTGGTGGTGTGCTGGATGATCAATATCAGTCATCCAGCATACCAGGAGGGTGCAGGGCGATCAGTCAGTGATATCTTATCACTGACTAATCCCTTTGTGCATGCACCATAATTTTCTGATTCTGTCCCACATGCAGCTCCATATGTGGCTGTATTTAAAATGTAGATATTTTGCTAATGGTATGCTAATTGTATGTTAATGGTTTGCTATTGAACTTGCTCCAGCATAGGCATTCTCTCAGCATACAGAATAGAGTGTTTCTCTGGCTGCATAACCATGACACCCAGAAAAACAAGTTTAGCAGCTGCAGATAAATTAAAAGATCTATCTGACTCATAGACAGGGTTGGACTGGCCCACAGGGGTACACGGGAAATTCCTGGTGGGCCCCACTGCCTGAGGGCCTACACACTCCTCTAAGGGCCTGGTTCCAGACTGTGCATATGATACAGTGTACTGCATTTCCAGGATTATGGTAGGCATACACTATCACTATTTACTATATATATTTATAATGAGGCCCAGACCACACACTCTCTAATGGCTAGCCAAAACTCTGTGTTGGCTTGCCACACCCCCTCTGGAGACAGTGTTGGGATCCTGGCTCCAGAATCCCAACCACCAGCATCCCAAAGGTAAGTATTGGGGGTTAATGGAGGGTTATGGGTTAGTGTTAGGTACTATGGGGGGAGAGTTAGGTTTTGGGTGGAGGGAGGGGGAAGTTAGGTTTAGTGTCAGCATTGGGGACTGTTGGGATGCCAATATTGATCTTCTCACAGCTGGCATCCCCACAGTTAGGATCACATACTCAACCTGGTTGAAACAGGTATTAATACTGTTATGCAATGTATGATACAGTACATTTTAAATTAAAATATATATAAAGCAACCTCTACACTGTAAGAAGGATTGTGGCTCTGATCCTCATGATATATAGAACATAGTGATATGTCCTTACTCCTTATACACCTGGAGGTATATTTACAAAAGTGCAGGTTTTTTGAAGTGGAGATGTTGCCCATAGTAACCAATCAGAATCTACTTAACATCTATCATTCCCCTCCTTTAAGATAAAATATAAAATCTGATTGGTTGCTATGGGCAACATCTCCACTTCTAAAATCCCGGACATTAGTAAATGTACCTCCTACCCTCAATACACCACATGCTGCAAGATACCCAGCGCCACTGAGCTGCTCTGAGAGTGGCAACATTATGGCTTTTTTTTAAATTGTGCATCTTATTCACATTGTAGACATGTTTTTGAACACTACTGAAAGTGCACTACAGATGCCAGGTTGCAACCTTAACCACACAGGAATTTGTTTTGAACACATACAGAGTACAGATGAACACAATATACCTTGTCATGAGAAAAAGCCATATACACAGCATTGCAGCACTTCATACACAGATACAAACTGATTTGCTCATAGATTTACAAATGTACAGTTCATCAAATTTATTAGTGCAATCTACAGATGTGTCCTTATACACCTAGGGGAATAATTACTAAAGCGCAGGTTATTAAAAGTGAAGATGTTGCCCATAGCAAACAAACAGTTTCTAGCTATTATGTTCTAGAAAGTGCTAGATAAATGTAAAGTAGAATCTGATTGGTTGCTATGGGCAACATCTCCACCTCTAAAAAGCTGCAGTTTAGTAAATATTTACCCCTAACGTCAATACATCATTAGGAGAGATACGCCTTGCGTAACTAAGCTGCGCCAATTGGTGTAGTGTAGCGAGTTTCCCTTTAAATTTGCATCTTATTCACTCCACAGAGCAATTAGAAACACCACTCAATCTGTACCAGAGTCACTACACTGCGACATTATTTACACAGGAATTATTTTTACATAAGAACACATCTGTAAGTGATAATTACAATTCTAAAGGTTGGGTATATAAATTAGACAGGCAAAATTTAGACATTCAAACCATAAATACCATCATTTCAACAGGAAAAAACAGAATTTAGACATACAAATTTTTTACATTTAATATGTAGACAGTCAAGTTATTATTATTATTATTATTATTATTATTATTATTATTATTATTATTACCAGTTATTTATATAGCACACACATTGGGTCTCATTCAGACCCCTCGCAAGTGGGTCGATGTTTAGGCCCTGCGCAGGCGAGTAATTCTCTCGCTCTGGGGCTCGCTACAAACGGGGCGCCCCATTTGGTAGGTGGGCGGGGTGTGGTTGGAAAAATGGAGGCGTTCCCATGCGAACGCCTGCCATTTGGGGGCAGCCCCACTGACATCACGAGTGATGTCAGTGGAGAGCTTCCAGGTCTGTTAGAGCTGAAAGCTCTCTGGCACTTGCGGCTGACAAGACCCTACCTCAAAGGTTCTCGTTGCAAGCCCCAATGGTCGCAATGGTCTAGACCATCACGACCATCTCCTGGTAACCCACAGCTTAGCGAGCGGCCAGGAGGCAGCCTAAAAAAAAATGCAGCCAGCCTAATTCAGAGCGAGCGCTCGCATTTTGCGAGCGGCTCTGAATGAGGTCCATATCCCACAGCACTTTACGGAGAATATGTGGCCAGTCACATCAGTCCCTGCCCCAGTGGAGCTCACAATCTATATTCCCTATTGTATGCACACACACATACACACTAGGATTAGTTTTTGTAGGGAGCTAATTAACCTACCAGTATATTTTTGGAGTGTGGGAGGAAACCGGAGCACCCGGAGGAAACCCATGCAAGCACAGGGAGAATATGCAAACTCCACATAGTTAGAGCCATAGTGGGAATCGAACCCATGACCTCATATTGACAGGTAAAGTACATTATTTAGACATGGACATAATTTGGACATGCAATATATAGATAATGTGAAATATCAACATTAATATTATAGAGAAACACAATAATAGGACTTGGGCTAGTGAATTCCCATGTATGATTGTATATCAGAACAAAGCAGAGAATACTTCTATTAGTAAACTGATCTATATTTAATTTGTCAGAATATCAACTCTACAGTATATTGCAACATTGTTATACAAAGTAATATTTTACAACAGGTGTGTATATAAAATTGATTCTAAAACTAGGTACACACTTTGTGATATGTGTACCCAGCGATATGATGGGTGACCCCCCCCATGACATATCGGGTGGCCAGTGGCATAACTAGGGCTGCACCGCCGGGGCTTGTGCCATTGGCGCCATGTGACTGGTGGTGCATGAGGAGCAGGAGGGGGAGCACCACCGCCCACAGTACAGGCCTGCCCTAGTCACTCAGTGTAGTGCAGACCACAATAAATAGTTACACAAACATCTTTGCCGGTGCTGGTGGCAATGTCCATGTTTTAGCAGCCAATAAGAGTCAGACAGACTCTCGTTGGCTGTTGCACCCAATGCCAAAGCCGGGCTGGAGCTCACATTAGACAATCTGGTGACTGACAGCCCGATATGTTGACACCTGCCACATCCCACTGCAATGGGTCATCAATCACATCATCAGGTTAAGCTGCATGCAGGGATGAACTGATGATGCAAATGATGACCAAAAGGGAGAGCGCAACAGCCAACATAGTGGATACATACTAGACGATTTTGACGATATGTCATTCTGATCCATCAGAATCTGGCATATAGTACAAGAAATTGTATAGTGTGTACCAGGCTTAAACTGTTTTGAAGATACATTTAACTGATAAAATACAAAATAAATATAATATGATAAAAAATAGTCATTAAAAAGGAAAAGGTGGAAATAACGTCCAATTAAATTATACACTGTCTTAATAGAAAAAAGTACTGTATTATTGTTGAAAACTGAAAATATCAGCTCCTTGTAAAAGATGACAGATTATGAAACACTAGATTTACCAAGGGTGGTCAATTGACCCTTTTCAATTTTTGAAGCATTGCTGCTCTCTTGTTTAGGAACTTAGGGCTTCAAAATTTTGTGGATTTTAAAAATGTGGGTGGTTTGTATAAAAAAAGAGATAAAATTATTTTTTTTAAAACTATTGAAAATATCTAATTTTAGTTTTTTTACCTCTCTTTACCAGGAGTGGTCATATGACCACACTTATATTTTGTTTTAGTAATAATTGCAAAATGTGATGTTTTTTGTTTGTTGATATTTTGTTTAGTACATTAATACCATGTCTGATGTTGATAAACCATATATTTTTGGTAATAGAGACCCTCTGTATACAATTACTCTTTATATCTATTTATATGCATTTATACATTACAATAAGATGTGACTTGCTTGTACGTGCTGCATATTTTTGGTTCCAATTCTATGTATTATGTCTGGAGGAGAATAATACTCTCTGGCTTCTGAAAAATCTCTGAGGAGCTGAAAAAGTACAATTTCCACTTTGTTGCACTGAGCTCATTTCCTTGTAGGTGCATAATGACAAACTAAGCTGAGCCGCAACAATGCAGCCATGTGCATGCTACAACTTGCTAAAGTTGTCATGCAGTGGTTTTGTCTCCAAGTCAATGAGAGGTCTAAGTACTAAGGGGGCATTTACCACAGTGTACTGTTATGCACAGGAGAAGAAAATGCAGATGTACTATGCGATCATTACTGTTCAAATTTAAATATAAATTGTAAATAAATATCATATCAGAGGTAGTTTTCATAAGAGTGGCTAATGACACAAGCCTGCCCCCCAACATCCAGGTCAATTCGCCGAGCAGGTCCCTAATACTCTGGGGTTCATGTCTGGGGCACAGGACACCTCAAAAACCAGCATAGCCAAAGACCCCCCCCAGGGCATCATACAAAAGAAATGTGACTGTGAAGTGTAATAAAGTATAAGATATGTGAAGGTAGCTAATGAGTGCTAAAATAGTAACAAAGGTAAAGAATGTGTAAACAAAGTCTAGATTGGCACAACTTCCCCACCTCCCTCTATATGTTTTAACGCAATGAATTAGCATTTGACTGAACATTTTAATAGGCATAATCCAAAGTAAGTCCTATCTATATGTTTATTAATTATGGATTTTTATAATTTTTTTTATGGGGCAGATAAACTCAGCTGGAAGTGCCTTATTTACTTCTTTATATGCATGATGAAAGTTTCATCCCCTCTTATTATTCTTTCTTCTTGTTTTCAAAGCAGGTTACTGTATTTTGTAACAATTTGTGCATGTTTACACAAGTAAATTAACAGTTTACATAAACGTTATGCTTTTTTTCTACCTATATTCCTTGTCACCTATAGACACATGTAGTTTAATACTAGTACTGGCAAAAACATAATTTAATCTTGAAACAAGAGTCAGGAAATGGAATGAAAAGTCAATGGTCAATTCACTCCTGACGGTAAAGGGAGGTGTGATGAAATTTCTGGTAAAGCTAGTGTTAAAGGAATAACAGACTACATTCCTCCTATTTGCTTTGGGTTAATTTTGGAGCCAAAAATACATTATATGTTCATCTGACAGTATGAGTGT
This sequence comes from Taudactylus pleione, assembly GCA_031769625.1. Lineage (NCBI taxonomy): Eukaryota > Metazoa > Chordata > Amphibia > Anura > Myobatrachidae > Taudactylus > Taudactylus pleione. Next base: position 2,461,560 of record JAUIMM010000591.1, on the reverse strand, counting down.
ATGTCTCCCAAGTTTGAATGGTTGGTCTTGTCAGAGGTTGTAAATAAAAATGTTTATTACACACATATAGCTGTTAGGTATGTTATTGGTAATTTTATCAACCTAGACAAGTGGGAAATAATAACTTCTATAACTCTGTGTTATATAAACTAGTCAATTCACAGTAACTGAAAGGTGAAAATTTACTTTTGATATGATACTGAGTGCATTATCCCATAAATGCTGGGTTTAAACTGCAGCGAAAATATCCCTGTCAACTACAGTAGCTGCCTGCAGGGGGTGTACTAAAAATAGCTTCACTTAAGTGCACAAATATGTCTGACTTCTCGCTAACAGAAGTTATTCTTTGAGCTAGGGCTGAATTAGCACTATTTTTGTCATACAGGGTAACTGGAGAGTGTTTTGGGGTTAGGGGGCACACTCTGTGCTTATTAGCCCATGCACAACATTAACTAAGAGTTGTGTAATTGGGGTGTCATAAACAAGGTGCTAGTCCCAATAAACCAATGCAGAGAACAATGTAATAATATAGAACAAATGAGGTTTATGTCATGGATGCATGCCCAAATGAATAACATATAATCAATAAACATCAAGGTATGCATTCATAGTAAATAATCAATGTGGCAATGTGAATGCTGAGAGTAAACATAAAAAAGGTAGGTACATTTTCATTAAAATCAAAATGCCTCTATGGGAAGGAGGCTGGGTTCTCCAGAACCAAAAACAATGATGTTAATATAATGTTGATAATATTATATTAAAAAAACATGCAAGAGTATAATTAGATCCGTGTGATGCCAGAGGCAGCAGGTAGGGGATAAGCCACTCCTAGCTGATGACATCATTCATTTAATTCATAAAGAAGCTAGGTAGGGGTGGCAAATTCAAAAGTGATAAGATGGACAAATAAATCGAAGGTGATGGAGTCTCTCCCCCATTTGCTGGTAGCCAGTGCTGGTGGCATCTGCTGCTCCCTTCCTTCAGTCTTGCCTGGGGCCTGCTCCTGCCCGCTGTGCTGCTGCTAAAACTGCTAAGGCTAAGGACATTAGATGCAGCAGGGTAACCAGTAACAATAAACATCTGTCCCACTTGCTTGTCCACAACACTGCCTGCACTACCACTGTCAAGGTGAAGAGTGGCCTCAGCCAGCACTTCCTGCAGCTAGCCTGCTGCTATGTACAAAGCCTATAGCTCATCTTGCCAGATGGGAAGCAGCCAGCAACAAGTCTGAACCCAAGCAAAATAAGAGGCAACACTCCACACCCCCAGAGCTGATGAGGTGCAAGAAGAGCTCAACTTTTTATGGGACTGGGAATGGTTGTATGCTCACAGAGCTCTCATCCTTAGTTCCACAATAACCCTAAAGTCACAACATGGATAGGAACAGTCACTGCTTCTTCTACTGCTGTGTCTTCTGCAACCCCAGCGTCACAACACTGGAGCTACCCTCTGACCACACTGACATGGTGGGATCCTTGCCAGAGTCCCTGCTCTGCCTTCTGCCACCCCCATGGTATGTGCTCTTGCCATGCTGCCCATAGAGACCCCTGAGCACAGGATGCCCCATCCAATACCTGATGAGGACACAGCTAGAGACCAAGGCAATGTGGCTCTCCCTCAGGTCTGACGTCAAGGGGCTGAACACAAAGAACACAGTGGCCTGGTGCAAGCTGCAGTATCTTCTCTTGGCAGACCTTCCCATCCAGGTGAGAGGGGAGCACATAGTTTGGGTGCTGTTCTCCACCTTACTGCCTGCTTGCTACCTGCTGCTGCTGAGAGGCCAGCACATTTGCCATCCTCACTTCTATCCAACCATGTTCACTTCCATGGGGCTGCTTCACATTGATTTCTGGGAAAAAGCAGGTGCATCTAGTTTATATCATTAAGGAGCAAGCCCTTGGCCCAGAAATGGTTTAGGTTAATGTCATCAATATCACTAACACAGGTTATAGTTACAGCTCACATCTATTTTCCTATTATTTATGTCCTAGAACATTGCTGGATTGAATTCTGCTATCAAAAGACATATGGCATTGACACATTAAACTCTTCCACCCAGATATAATATTATTGCAGGAAAATCATTGAGTGAAGGCTTCTGTAGCACATATTAAAAGTCAATGGATACAGTAATGTGTCTCTGCCTCCTATACTAACAGAGAGGTGTTGCTAACCTTTTCAGAAAAAAATCTATCTTACTCTATTACTAATACAATACCAGAGGGTCGTTATCTTCTTATCCATATAACAAACCAGGGTCATCATTTTACAGTTCTTAATTTGTATGCTCCAAATAACCAAATTTCTCCTTCTATAAAAAAATTGTTTAACCTCCTTATGTTAATGGATAGTCCATATTTTATAATCAGTGGGTATTTCATCTTGCTATATGATTCTTGTCTTGATGGGACCACTCAAATCCCTTCTTCCTCCTCCTGTAACAGTATTCCCTTTCTTTGTTTCCTTCATGCTATGATAGATGCATGGCTATTGCAAAATCCCTCTAGTAAGGAATCTACTTATCACTCTAGAGCACAGGTTCCCAAACTCAGGCCCTGATTCAGAGCCGGACGCTCTGACAGAGCGATTGCTCTGAATAAGGGCCATCCCTCCTACTTTTTGGAGCGGCCTCCTGGCTGCTCGCATAGCTGTGGGTGACCACCCACAGCTATAGTGAGCAGCCAAAATGATGGTCGCGATGGTCAAGACCATTGCGACCATCGGGCTTGCGACGAGACCCTTGACTGAGACCCTTGACTCCCACTGACATCACTAGTGATGTCAGTGGGGCCGGCCCCAGATGGTAGGCATACCCATGGGAACGCCTCCAACTGGGCAGCTACGCCCCTGGCACACCCACCAAAGGGGGTGTGCTGTCAGTCACCATCGACAGCATGCCCCCTTTGGTGTGAGACCCTTAACGATGGCTTGGCCATCATTATTTGGGTCTCACGCATGCGCACAATGGAGCCACCTCCGTCATGCGCATGCGCACTTAGGCAACATCGACCCTCTCTCAAGAGCTCAGCGCTTGGGAGCTGGTCTGAATCAGGCCCTCAGTCCTCAGGACCCCACACAATGCATGTTTTCCAGGTCTCCTCACAGAATCCTAAGGGAAATAATTTTCTCTACCTGTGGATCCTTTAAAATGTGTCACTGAGTAATGACTTCACCTGAGCTCCTGCTGAGTGACCTAAGAAAACGTGACCTGTCTGGGGTCCTGCGGACTGAGTTTGAGAACCACTGCTCTAGAGTATGTAAAGCGTTCACTAGAATTGAATACAGTATATATTGATAGCAGACAGTAATGGATTGGGCCACTGGGACAGTGAGAATATTCTTCCTGGGCTGGTCACATATTTCCCTTGGCTTACTCTGCCAACTGAGCTGGCACACATTAGCTGGCTGCATCACTTCCACTGTGGAACCAGAAGGCATCATCTGCTCTGGATAGAGGGCACTTCCAAGTGCCACTAGCTGGGAGCAGTAACATAGTGTGCAGGGTCGGCTTGGTGTTCTGATCATCCCTGTAGCCTGGCTCAGGGAGTTCACTTTACCACACATGATTCCCCACCTGTGCACAGTCCCAGACAGAGGCAGACTGCATTGATGAGGTGAGAGACTGAGATTTGGACAGTTATTTGAGTAAGAGCTGAGGAGGGGCTGAAGAAAGTGATAAGGAACCAGGAAAGTGATAGGGTCAGAGGAAAGTTAGAAGTGGCTGAGAATGTTGAGGGAATGAGGAAGCTGAGGAGGGGCTGTGGGTTGAAAAAGGTGATGAGTTACTAAGGATGGTGATAGGTGGGCTGGGGAAGGTAATAAGGGCCTTCAAGCTGCAGATGGTGATGAGGGGATGATGATGGTGTTAGGGTATAAGGATGGTGATGAGGGGCTGTAGATGGTTATGAGGGGCTGAGGATGGTGGTGAAGGGCTGAGTATGGTGAATAGGCATTAAGGGATGAGAATGGTGCAAGTCTGAGGATGGTGGTGAGGGACTGAGACGAAGAGGATGGTGCTAATGGGCAGAGGATGTTGTTTAGGGTCAGAAATTATTGGTGATGGGCTGAAGATGGAGGTGAGGGGCAGATAGTGGTGATGATGGGCAGAGGATATTTCTGAGGGGCAGAGGATAGTGATGAATGGCTAAGGATGGTGCTGAGGGGCATAAGATAGTGCTGAGTGACAGAGGAAGGTAATGAGGGGCTGAGATGATTATTGCAGAGGATGGTGATGTGGGGCTGACATGATGCAGGCTGAGGATAGTGATAAGGTGCTGAGGGCCAGGGTGAGTGAAGTAGCAGGACCTAGTTTCAACTCACTGGTCTGCTCAGGTCTTTCTCAGGGTGACACTCACTGGTATGGACTTTCTGGAGTGAATGGAGGCACTCACTAATTTGGAGGCTGGCCTCCTGCAATTATCAACTATCTGTGATAGCCCAGAACATGGGGTCTACAGTCTACTGTAGGGGACTGGGGGGAATCAATTATTGATTTGTTTGTTTTTCCTGTGTGAGCAATCATTGATTCAATGTGTTTTATTTTTTTCTTGTGTAAGTCAATGTGTGTGCTTTTTCCCTGTGGGGGCTATTGTGTGTTTTTTCCCCACGGGGGCCAATGTTTATTTTCCTATTGTGGGCTGATGTTTTGTTTGTTTTCATATGTGTTTGTCTGTCTTCCTGTAGGAATCAATGTTTATGTATTTTTTTTGCGGGGGCCAAAGTTTTTATTTTATTTTGCAATGTTTTTTTGTCTGCAGATGCGACTGAGTTGCACCCCATATGCATCCCAGTGGTGTTTGTACAGAGTTCAGTATAGATTCAGATGCATACACAAAGTAGTGTAGTGTATTATAAATGTGTTGGGCCTTCCTAGGCAGTTACTGGAGGTTGGCTAATTACTAAAGATGCAGATGTAACTTAGTATGGGTGTGTTGCATGATCATGTTGCTGAAAGTGGTTGTGTAGAGAGATGCTAAGTTGCTCACATTGGAGGCCATACAGACTATTGATTTGGCATGCCATCACGGGTTTTGCATAATCTGGTTGCACGATGCAGCTTAGAGAGTGAGTCTGAATCAGGCCTAAAGTAGCAAATGCAACTGAATCAATAAAAGCAAGGAAGGCTGCAACTGGGTCCAACTCAGAATCCAGCACTTATAGGAGGGATCCCACTCCCCCATGACAGACACTGCCCCCATTTGGGCTGCGTCCATAACCTTCCATCCTAATCTGCCCCTGATAGCAGAATACTTATTCGGACTTATAACTAATATGTTTATAGATGATTTCTTAATTTCAGATTATACCCGTTTTTTTATTTATACCAGCAAAATACTCTCTCTACATCCTGTCTTTGATCCTTTCCATAATTTCTCTCCTAAAATAATAAATAAATAATAATATTATTATATCTGAGACTTACAGTAAATAAGGGATTATCTGGATGACATTGTCCACTGGGACAACTGTGTATTATTTTTTGAGGTTTCAAAGGCAGTGATCAGGGAGCTATTCTTCATAGTCACTTGACAGATGCATAATTATGTTACCTTACTTTCATCACAGCTGCCAATAAAGATATTTAACTTAAACATGAGCAAATATTAGAAATGTTCCTTTTGCAGGAGGCCAAGCTTCAGATGGACTTTACGTGCAACAATTACTACAGGTGCGTAGGTAAAGCCTACAGAGTACTGGCATTTATGGTGAAACTACAAAAGAAAAAAACAGTTTATTACAAAATTAACTGACCCCGTTCTGAGCTCTTCACTTACTTCTCAAGCTGAAATTACTATTCTGTTTGAGTCATATTTCAGAGAGTTATATTCTGATTACTTTCTTTCCTTAAACATACTCCATTACTGGAATTAACATACCAGCAGAGGGTGACACTATACAGACATATTGAAGAATAGGTAAAATTAGCCATTGAAACACTGTATTTAAATAAAAGCCCCAGAACCTGGCAATTATTACACTTCTTAAAGATAATATAGTCTCCACTCTTACCTTTTTATTCCATCAAATCCATTCATGTAATATCTTCTATTCTTCTTTCAACAAAGCCACTACTTGTAGCTCAATTACTTTACTTAATTAAAACAAAAAATATGATCTAATTAATTTTTTTTCGCAACAGACTGCAGGTATTAAAGTCAGACTTTTAATGCATAATCAAATATGTTTTACACAAGGCTGTAATTCTGTCAAAGGCATGTATTCTGCCATAGCAGCTTTGGTAGTTTCACTTTTTGGCAACTGTATTATATACCATAAAATTTTATAAAGCCTTTGACAAATTAATTTGGAACCATTTTTACCGGATTTTGGAATACAGGAACTTTGACACACCATTTATTATATTATCAAATATTTTTACTTTTCCCCTAATTCCAAATTGCTTAATAATGGCAATCTTAGGACTACACATTCCAATTCTTACAGGAACCAAAAAAATCTGTGCTTTATCTCCTCTGCTATTTAATCTTGCCCTAGATCCTTAATTGCAAATTCAGAATTTGTAGATGATATACTAATTTTCATTACAATCCCTGAGAATGCTTACTACCCTTAATGTTAATGCTAGATCATTTTACTCTTCTCTCTAGATCAGTGATTCCCAACCTCGGTCCTCAAGGCACACTAATAGTCCTGGTGTTAGTGATATCCATGGTTAAGCATTGATAGTTAAGTCAAAATAACTGAGGTACTAATTAAGTCAGCTGTCATCAAGTATGGTTATCCTTAAAACATGGACTGTTAGTGTTCCTTGAGGAACGTGGTTGGGAACCCCTGCTCTAGATTCACATTCAACATTGCAAAATAAACTGCCATAGCCAAAGCCCTAATCTATGATTTAGGAGGTTTGCAATGGGCTACTTCACATATTCCCTATGTTAGCATGCATATATGTAAATGTGTGTGGCAAATCACACTAGTGCTTGGTGATAGATCTCTAAAGTAGGCGCATATACATATTAAATGTATATATAGAATTTTTTTTTATTATTATACTAAACATGTACAATGAAACAAAAGTTGTAAAAAATGGCACAAATATTAAAACATCAAACACCCTTCCACAAGGGACAGGGATCAATAGACATATAGACCCTTTAGCATTCCATAATCACAAATACAATCAGTACAATTACCTTTTAATTAGGGAAAAATAAAATTGTATGTAAATCACTGAGTCAAAATGACTAACACTAACTCCATTAGTGGGCACTGGGACCCTTAGTTTATAGGTACTAGATAGTCCTAAGGGGTTGGAAAAAAATACAACAGGTTCACAATGCTTGTAATGTCCTTGAATGGTTGGTCTGGTCACTTCAAAATGTGCACAACTGCAGCTTCTAATGCATTTTGACCTAGGGGTCTTCCTTGGAGCATGCTGTGGGTGTATCCTAGCTGTTCTTATATACCCTAAATGGGAGGGACTTCTTGTGGAATAAAGGAAGTAAACCTATCATGATTGACGATGTCTGTAGATACAAAAAAATAACATTTCTAAAAGTTAAAATGGAGGTATCAATGATGCCTTTTATTCATAATTCACTAATAAATCAAGCTATGGTTTTCAAGTGGGCTAAAAGAGACATAAGAACATAAATATATTCGCTGCATGAAAAGCAGAAGTCGAAACCTTAACCATATCATGTTCTTTGCATAAGTGGGTCCCTGAAGATACTATACATGGTCACGAAGAATGGTTTCTATTGCTTTCTTCAATACAAGGAGGCGGACACTTTTACCACATGTACCGAGCTGGAGCATACTCCTCCATGTTGCGTGTGTTAACCAGAAGTCTTCACATGGAGCTCGCCCAAAGTGCTGCCCCAACTTTGATTGACCTTCCCGGAAGTGAGTCACTATTGTTTTGTGTCCCGGGTAAAACAATGTTCCTCCATATAACATGTATAAGTTGGAAGTTCTCAACTAACTTGTCTCAAGTGTAATTTAACTTATAACAGTGGAAGTGATATGCCAAAAGAAATGGAAAAAATGGACACTCTTGTACACTTTTTAATTACATTCCAAAAGATACTTTATACCAAAAAGGTAATAAGTCAATATTAAAAGTTCTTTATTGGGTCACAGAAAAAACATGTTCACCCAGTTATGAAAAATAAAAGAAATAATAGAAAAATGTCCTAATAATATTCATAGACTTTATGAACTAAACATTGCCACTATTATTTGTAAAATAACAATAGAATTAGAAAGCTGGCAACATTTATGGCTGCCCATTTTGTGTAGAGCCAATTTAATTAAAATGATAAGCTCCCTAAAATTACTCTATCCCTTACAAGTCTGTCCTCTCCTCACTTTGTCTTATGAGAAAATACATTTTACAGATATTTGGAAATTTATACGGAAGAAAAAGAAACCAAAATTTATTATGTCAATTTTGCAAAAAAATACATTGGAAGGTAGAATAAATTTTCCCCAAATTATGCTGTGCAATAATGCAGTGATATGCCTATATATCAAGAATAGAGATTCATATGCCAATTTTCCCATAATGATTTTTAGACAACAAAGATTTAACATGTTTTTTCTTTTAAACAAATGTGACATTCGCCCACATATTCTTGACAATACACTTTTAATGTTAGCTTGGCCCTTGTGCCCTACCATTCACTTCAAATTTAATTTAAATACCTCCTTGTCTCTGTTTCTACTGTACCTCTGCTGAAGAACCCAGAGTATCAATAGAGTTTGGCACTCTATCTTTTCAGGGGATGTAGTTATGAGAATCCCTACAATGGACTTAAGATAGGCTTTAAAATACAGATGCCTATCTTAATACCAATGCTGAAATCCAGGAGGACGTGGTTTCAAATGAAGTAAAAAGGAAGGAAGAGGGGAAGAATTGGCAAAATAATTGCACAGGAGTAAAATTAGGTAAGAAAATGAAGTCTAGTCAGGTAAGGTCTCTACTTCAAGAAAAAGATGGGGGTGCTCCCTAGAGTGTACATTTATATGCAGCAAGAGAGGGTAAAGAAAAAGACTCCTTTGCGAGGCACACCCCACAATTTCATAATCACAAAAAAATAGAATAGTAATTAAAACATACCTTTTATTAGATAATCAATAAAAAAAGAACAAAAGAAAATCACTAGAATAACTATCTATGACCATATTACAGAGATAAATGGATAATCAAAGCACTAATATCACACACAGACAAAATAATATAGTAAAAATTGATGAAAAATAACAATATTGACACATGATACTTATGTGTAGAATCTCATACACTATTATCATGTATCCATATATGATAATTAGAACACAGATGTATGCAGTCTATATCTACTATGATGATTGTAGTTAGATCTAAGCAGTAACATATGTGTTTTAGGTATGGTACCTTGCTGGAATTGCCACACACATATATACAGGATCTAAATGTTATTCAAGCTTCACTATCAATGCCGCCCACATGTATTCAGAAACCAAAATATGATTCTGCAAAGACAGTGTATTATTGTCATCAATATGTATAGCTGGCTACAGTTGCGGCACACACGTATATGCACGGAATCTAGTCATTCTGCATGCAGCAGCAAAATAAAAAAATGAAGATCATATACTTTCAATGTGACACCTGAATGTGATAATCACACACCTATATGCAGAAACTAATAGTTCTATATGCAGCAGAAAAGAGCTCATGAGCAAAAATCATACATCTGAAATAAATGGCGATCATTAAGTACAGTAAGGGCAATGTCACAAGATAGACAACACATAAATATTACATTAAAAGAAAGAGAAAAGGTGTAAATGAAACTTTAATAAATCTCATATACATCTAGTCTAATTCATATATATTAAAAAGCTGTTCACCATCAAACAGAACCATAATCTAATCACAATGGATATACTGGTGATATGAGGTGTCCCTCTGTTATAGCAGGGAGAATACAGATTCAAATAACATCTAAATAGATTGAAAAGTCAGAGTGTGTTCGCTTACAGGCCAGATTCTGCTGTCCAACATCATACAATGTAGAGGACGATGAATGAGTTTCTCTCTCTCTAGGCACAATTGGAAACAATGTAGTCTGCTTCTGCTGTTAGTGCCTATATAATCCTGAAATCACTGTTTCACTGATAAGCGCAGGGAATCAGATTAATTGGCAACTAATGAGAGAGCAGAGAGATGAAGAGAGAAATAGTACATGTTCCTAAATCTCCCAGGAGGTAGATGGTGTGGAGATCCACAGTGTGCACTGGGATCCCCTCAGCTGAAGAACTGACATGTGTTTCACCAGAAGCAGGCTTTGTCAAGACAGCTACCAACTACTATTCTATTTTTTGTGATTATGAAATTGTGAGGTGTGCCTAGCAAAAGAGACTTTTTCTTTACCCTCTCTTGGTTTCAAATGAAGGTAAGCCGGGATGCCCTTAGTTTTAGCTGAAGGGGATGAGGCTCAGATTTAGGCAAGTTAGCGGGGTCAGCATTAGGTTTTTGGGGGGAGGTTAGAGTTAGCTATCCCATGGGACTAGAGTTAGGGTCAGGCACCACTGGGGGGTTAGGGTTTGGCATTAAGGTGGCAGATTAGGTTTAGGCATAAAGGAAGAAAACTTAGGTTCTGGCACCAACAGGGAGGGTTAGGGATAGGGTGCGGCTACAAGACAGGAGGGTTATAAGGATACCAACCATCGGGATGCCGCTGTTGGTATTGTGACAGCAGGCATTCCAACAGCCAGCATTACATACCCATTCCCCTTTCAGAGTTTGTTCATCTCATGGCTTGAAGAATGTTACTAACACCGCACAAAAAATACTTTTATCTTTTGAATAGAAATGAGCGGGTTCGGATTAGTTCGGATTTTCCTGCCAAGTTTTGATTTTTCCCACCAAAAATCTGCACTCAAAAAGAGGCAAAACATCATCTTTCATGGACAAACATCATCATTCCTGGACTTTTGTGCAGGAATGATGATGTTTGTCCATGAAATGACATTTTGCCTATTTCTGATACCCGATTTTTGGCGGGAAAGATACAAACATGGGGGGAAATCCATACTAATCCATGCCTGCACATCCCTACTTTTGAACACACAAAATACATGGGAAATTATTTTTATACACACACTTATACCTTGTAATAAAACATGTACAGAAAAGAATAAAAAAATTAAGAAGATAATGGCATGACTTTAAAGAATCTGGATCATTTTGTCATCAGTGTGCATAATATAACTGTGATTCTAAATATTGTCATACAAAGTTTATCTGTACAGATACATTCCCAAAACTCTCAGTAGGAGTATACACCTATAATTCTGCAGAAAGGTAAAAAAAAACTTCCACTAAAATAATTTGTTTAATCTGTTTTATAGCAGTTTTTAGTTGTCTTGTTACATGTTGTATAGTTGTTCTCAGAGATTTATATTAATTGTTACTAATTGTCACCAATAACTTGTAAATATATGTATTAGCACAAAGAGCCACATAATATAGATAGCAGCGTACATAATGTAAAGGTAATGCTTTCTTAAATTAAATTTAGACATTTTTAACATTTTAATATACATTTATGTAAAGTATTTAATTAATAACTTTGTCAAATAACTATACACTAATCTCTCTGATAGATCAGTTATGGAGCAAGAGACCCTGCACTCTGTGACAGAAGGATTTATTCACATTTTTTTCGAACAGTTCATAACAAACAAGTAGATTTTTTTATAATCACTAAATTGTTAAAATACTTTGGCTGGAACTGGGTTGGAATCATTTCATCAAATGAAGAAAGTGGAGAGGAGGAGCTCCAGCAACTGAGCAGATATTTAGCCGATTATGAAATATGTACAGAATTCAAGGTTCAAGCAGTTACTAACAAAGACCCCAAACTATCAGCCATTAGGAATGTTATCCATAATTCTACTAGTGAAATTATAATAATTTGTGGCTCAAATACTGCAAGCTTTGTATCTTTTATCAAAAGTATAGTACAACTTCTTGCTAACAAGACAATTATTCTTCCAACTTCTTGGTCAGAGGCAGCAGATATTGCAGGGATTGGCGAGTTTGTATCACCATTTAACTGCATTTTTCTGATGTCATTTCCCATGCCTACCATCCCTGGTGCTGATAAATTTCTAAATAATATTAATCAATCCATTCCCTCTGTTGACCCGTTATTGGAGGATATCTTGATAAGTAAATATTGCTTTTCTAATAATTATTTAAAAAATAAGCTTCTTCAAGCAATGATGAAAGACTTCATTAGGAACTGTACTATAAAGGACATTTCTGATATTGAATCATATTACATTATTGATGGACTTCTATACAGAGTGCACCTTGCTGTCTATGCTATGGCTCAGGCCTTGCATGATATGTATTTATTTTTAAACAAAAATGGAACAAGAAACATCTCTAAAATACATGAATTTAAAGTAAGTATAAATACTGAGGTCATTGTGCAGAGTTGGTCCTACATCTATAGTACAGAATGTGCATTAATAAGAATTTCCATATGTAGCATGCATACCATAAAGCCATATGTATTTATTTTGTGTAAATGTCTATAATTTATTGAAACTTAGGTTCATATCAAACATAATCCTCTACTTTATGTAAATAACACATAAACAATCTATTTTCTGTCATAGAGATAGATGTATGAAGGACTTAATTTTTACATAACATCGGGTGATCTTATACACACACATTCCGCAGCACATATCCTAACCCTCTGCTCCATGCTCCTTCCTCACTGTCTAGCCCTCTGTGTCACCCCTGTCTGTCTGCCCCTCCCCTTTAGAATGTAAGCTCTCACGAGAAGGGCCCTCTTCCCTCACATGTTTCTCCTCCCCCTACTTATAGTACCATTTACTCCTAACTACCCAGAACAGCACCTAACACCTGGTTGTTCATGTCCTGCTGCTTGTGTTATGCAGCTATGTTTTTAACCATGTCCTTGTCCTGCATTGTTTTGTTTTACTATTAACTGTTTTTCTTGTGTGATGATTTATGTACTGTGTAAGGTGCTGCAGAACCTTAGTGGCACCATATAAAGGATAATAATAATAATAATAATAATAATAATAATAATAATAATAATAATAATAATAATAATAATAATAATTATTATTATTATTATTATTATTATTATTATTATTATAATGATAATAATAATATGAAAGGAATAAATTAGAGACATCAAAATATATTAACATTATTAGAAATACATGGACATTTGCACAGAACTAAATGAAGCTATTTGCCTTTATGCTGAGTGATATGTTCATCTACATGACTGATCCACCCCTTTCCATATGCTTGGTTTTATAGCCATAGATACATAGAATTTGACAGCAGATAAGAACAACTTGACCCATCTAGTGTGCCCCTTTTCATTTATCCTATTGGCAACATCAACTGTATTTTCTCATTAAATATCTCTTAAGGATATTCATATGATTATCTCAAGGCTGCTTAAATTGTTACACCGTCTTAGCCTCAATCAGCTCTGATGGGAGGCTATTCCACTTATCCACTACCCTTTCTGTGAAGTAATTTTTCCTCAAATTTCCTCTGAGCCTGCCTCCCTCCACTGTGAGTTCTTGCCCTCATGTTCTTGTACATCTCTTTCTTCATAGAAGATTGCTTCCCTCCTGTACATTGTTAAACCCTTTATGTATTTGAAAGTTTCTATCATGTCCCCCCTTTCCCTTATCTGCTCCATATGATACATATTAATATTTTCTAGTCTTTCCGGGTAACTTCTGTGCTGTAGGCCATGCAACATTTTAGTTGTCCTTCTTTTTAACATCGCTAATGTCTTTATATTTTTCTGGAAATATGGCCTTCAGAAATGAACACACTATTCTATATTATTATTGTTATTATTATTATTATTATTATTATTATTATCCTTTATTTATATGGCGCCACAAGGTTTCCGCAGCGCCTTACAAAGTACAAAAGTAAAGTACAGAAACAGTACATAAAAGCAGTTGAACAGATCAAGAAAACACTGACATACAGCATAAGACATTGCAGAACAAGTACATGTATATAAACATTGCTGCAACAGTAGCAGGATGGCAAAAGTCATGGGTTAGGTGCTATTATAAGGAGTATAGAGTACATAACAATATAAGTAAAAGGAAGGAAAAGCAGATGAGGGAAGATGGCCCTGCTCATGAGAGCTTACATTCTAAAGGGGAGGGGCAGACAGACAGGGGTGACACAGATGGGGTAGACAGAAAGCATGAAACAGAGGGTTAGGATGACAGATGCATGGATTCCTGTTTTAAATTATGTGAGCAAGTAAGATGGCATAAGAGTTACACCTCTGACATTCTACTTTACGTGATAGTTTTTGTAGTTGTCTGTGGAAAGCCACGGTATTTAGTGGGGCCTGGATTTGGTGATATGGCACCATCTAATAAAAGCAGAAGGATAGAGAAGTAGATATAGTTGTAGGAGGTGAGTAAAAGTTTGTTTTATAGTGATACAATGAGTTTGTAATAGTCAATGTATGATAAAAAGAAAGCTCATTAGTTTTTAGAGGAGGTGAGTGAATCAATAGGGCTGTAATGAGCACAGAGAGGTGAGATGCAGGGAGAGTAAAGGAGGTTATAAACTTAGAGAAATTACAAGGAGTGTTTTGATGAAAATAAATCTGTAGTACATGGTGAGTTTTAGGTTAGTTACTTTAAAAATCTGATTTCCTTAAAATTTGTCTAAATCTGAAATTACCTTACATGTTGGTCAATGTTTGTTCAACTGTTTGATTAACTGTTATGTTATCACACTTGGTGCTTTTAACCCCAGCTGCCAAACAGCTCCAGATGCCCCTATACTGAATATAAAGGAGTGATATCCTTGATTAAGACAGGCTACATCTGACTCAATTGGTCTGCTGATCAAAGGAGAGAACGTGCTCTGAGTTGGAGCAAAAACCAGGCCAGATATATACCATAAACTATGCTTTACTTAACAATATAGACTATACATGTAAAAACAAATATATGCAAGAGATGAAATATCACATACATTTAAAACTATTTAAGTTCTGTAGCCTATTCTAGATGAGGCCAAAGACCTATACATGGGCATTATTACTTCTTTTTTCCTGCTACTGATTCCTTTCTCTATGCAACCAAGCATCTGACTTTCAATGTAATTAAAAAGATGAGTGTCAACGATGTGTATGCATAACAAATGACATGTATGCATGAATGACATGTGTCACATAAATATAAATGAGCAACAATTGTATCAAAAAATTCACTAAATTTCAAATAATTAACTTAATAAAGCCTCCAAGCATCACAATTGGTTGAATGTTATAAATTTTTTGGAGTACTTGGTGTGGAGTTATTAGGAATAAAGATTAACATCTGACTTGCCTTCCTCAATGCTTTGGTGCATTGCTTGACTGCCTTCAAGTCATCTGAAATGGGGACTCCTAAATCCTTTTCCTCCTCTGTATTTTCCAATATAGAGCCCTTGATACTATATTTAGCCTTTAGGTTATTGAGACCCAAGTGTCTGATCTTGCATATTTTGACATTAAACTGTAGTTGCCATGTTCTTGCCCATTCCATTAGTCTACCTAGATCCTCAGTCATTTGTTTTACCCCTCCTGTTGTGTCTATGCTGTTGCATACTTTTGAGTCATCTGCAAAAACGCATACTTTCCCTTTAATACCATTTGCAATGTCACCAACATAGATACTAAAAAGCACTGGCCCAAGTACTGATCCCTGGAGTACTCCACTGGCATCCTTTCCCTCCTGTGAATACACTCCATTTTCTACAACTCTCTGCTTCCTATCCTGCAACCAAGATACAAGCTTTCCATGTTGTTTATCATTATGCGATGCAGGACCATGTCAAAAGCCTTCCTAAAGTTTAGATAAGCTACATCTATGCCACCCCCCCTTGATCTATTACTTTTGTCACCCAGTCAAAAAAGTCAATAAGATTTGTTTGGCATGATCTCCACCAAGTGAATCTGCTGATTTGGATCCTGAAAGTTGTTGGATTTGAGATGTTCCACAACACTTTCTTTTAAAAGTGTTTACATTAATTTTCCCACTACTGATGTAAGGCTTACTGGTTTGTAGTTACTTGCTTCTTCTTTGCTTCCACTTCTGTACAGTGGTATTATATTTGCTATTTTCCAGTCCTCTGGAATCACTCCTGATACTAGAGAGATTAATAATTCTTTTAATGGTGTTACCAGAACCCATTAAAGCTCTGTTAATATCCTTGGATGTCTCCCTTCCGGCCCCATTGATTTATCCACTTCAGTTTTGAGAGTTCTGTTAGGACCCTCGCCTCTGTAATTGCACTTTCAGGTACCTAAGTTTTATAAATGCCTCTGCAACTTAACTTTGGCCCCTTCCCCTCTCCTTCTGTAGTGAATACTGAACAAATATAATTATTTAGATGATCTGCTATTTCTTTGTCTCCTTTTATCCTGAACTCACTCTCTGCCTTAAGTCTTGTTATTTCTCCATTTGACTTCCTCCTTTCACTTAAATATTTAAAAACTGTTTTGCCCACTTTATCTACTGCCTGGGACATTTTCTGCTCAGCTTTTGACTTTGCATGCCTAATCACATTCTTGGCCTCCTTCCTTCAGGCAAAATACACATCTTTGTTGTTATTATTCTGAGTCTGCTTTACTTTCCTTTAACACTAGATGACACCTCTTTTGTAAACCACACTGGCTCCCTTTTCTTGCTTCTTTTCCTAACCCTTTTAATACAAAGGTCTTTAGCCTTTAATATTGCATTTTTTATTCCATCACAATTTGTGAGTATCAAGTCTAGAATAGAATTTTTGTGAGTAGACTCTCTCATAAATAGTTTGAGAGATGCTCCCTGAAGAAATTTAGAAAGTAGCCATTTATAGCGGAACTTGCAGCAGACACCTTTCAGTTTACATTAGTTAGATTTGAGTAGATTAAAGTCTCTCATGATTATGACATCTTCTTTCAAATGTCATTCTATTACTGTTTTGTAATAAGTACCTGTCTGTCATGATTTGGGCTCTCAGGCTGCCAGGATCATGACTCTTACCTCGCCGGGCACTCTGGCGCGGTCCCTCCGGTGGTGGAGCAGGGTCCTGGAGAGCAGAGCTGGGTGCAGGGGGTCCCCACAGACTAAGGGGACTCATCTGGAGGGAGGTGTGAGCAGATGAAACTGACAGTGCATTGCACTGGAGACTACTGGGCGTGGCCATGTTGGACTTTGGTCAGGTGTCTGGTGGGAGCCAATCAGGTCACAGCTGTCCTGGGAGTGTTTTGCAGCCAATCCTGCACTACCTGTGGGTACTAAATGGCTGTCAAGAGGTCCTTTAGTTGCCAGTGCAATGTTTATCACAGCATAGCTGTGAGCTAGTTCCTGTGCTCCCTTTCTCCATACTTGCTGCAGTTACAGAGTGTCTCAGTGTTACCACTTCTCAGCTCTGTACCTCACCTGTTCTGCATTCCTGCTTGCCACCTGTACCTGCCACCGGCTGCAGACCAACCGACCCCGGTTGCTGAGTATAGTCCACATTCCTTCAGCGGCACCTCGCCCTCCATGTACCCACTCACCTCATAAGTCATACTCCGTTAAGATCAGCTACCTTCCAGTATCAACAAACAAGCCTCCATTCTGTATCAGACTCCACTCCGGGTCCAAGTCCATGCCATACCGTGACAGTTTGCACTTGACAAATGGATTTGGCTAGTGGACAGGTTCCAAGGGCTGACCTGCTCCAAAGCATTGCCAGCCATTTGGAGGGTCTAGAGGCTTCACAGCAGCAAATAGCCCAATTTCTACAAGAGATGTCTGCTCGTCAGGATACCTTGCAGGCCTCTCTTTTCACAGTGAATATGACTCTTGCCACGAACCAACCAGTGGTCCCTGTCATTCCCACACCATCCACACCACCCCATCTGCACCTCCCGAAGCCTAATAAATTCGATGGGACTCCTAAATTTTGCGATGGGTTCATGTGCATTTCACGCTACAGCCTATGAGCTTCTCATGACCAAAATCCAAGGTAGCCTATATTGTGTCCCTATTGTCCGGCTGGGCTCTAGACTGGGTTTCACCCCTTTGGGAAAGGTCCGATCCTCTGTTGTGTAATTATTCCAAATTCCTTTCAGCTTTTCGAAGGATTTTTGACGAACAAGGAAGAACTACGTCAGCAGCAGCAGAGATCCTGCGCCTTCGTCAAGGGAATCGCCCAGTTAGCCAGTACATCATCCAGTTCCAGACATTGGCATCTGAGCTACAATGGAACGAGGAGGCCCTAATTTCCGCGGCAGCGGGCTGTCGGATAGGAATAAGGATGACCTTGCCACACAGGACCTTCCTACTACCCTAAATGACCTCAGTTCTCTCTCCAATAAGGTGGACTTATGTTATCAGGAGCATCAGAGTGAAAAGAATAGGTGAGATCATTTCAAGTTATGGCGCACTACTACTACAGTCGCCCCTCCACCTGAGCCAACTAGCGATGAACCGATGCAGATTAATTGAGCTCGTCTCTCTGTTGAGGAGAGACAGTGGTGTCGATGAGAAAATTTGTGTGTGTACTATGGAGAGACTGGTCATCTGGTCACTGCCTGTCCTACCCGTCTGGGAAAATCCCGCTCCTAACCGGTTCCAGAGACACCAGGTTGGGAGTTATGTCTTTGTCTCCACTTAAAGCTGAGTCTGCCTTGTCCATTACCTTGGAGTTAATGCTTAATCCTAAAATTGTCCTCTCTTTCCTTGATTCAGGGGCTGCTGAGAACTTAATCACCGCTGAACTCATCCAGAAACTCCAAATTTCGGTCATCTCCCTCGATAATGCACTTACCCTATCTGCTGTGGATGGTACCCAAATTACTAATGGGACTGTATCCTGTCATACTCAACCTGTGCAGGTCCATGTGGGTGCTCTCCACACAGAAGCAATCCAGTTTTTAGTTATACCCAAAGCCTCTCACGGAGTAATTCTCGGATATCCCTGGCTGTGCAGGCATTCTCACAACAGAGACAGGGGTACCATGCAAATCCTATCCTGGGGAGAAGCGTGTCATGTATTTTGCCTTCCTTAGATTAAACCAGTCAATAAGCTCTGTATGGCACAACTATGCAAATACCCCCGATATACCTCTCTTTCAGTGACATCTTTTCTAAAACAGGTGCCGATACTCTGCCTCCGCATTGGGAGTGGGACTGTCCTATCGATTTGGTTCCTGGCTAGGATCCTCCTCGTGGTCATACATATATGCTGTATTTACCTGAGTCTGAGGCCATGTTGGCCTACATTCAGGAAAATCTTCAAAAAGGATTCATTCGACCATCCAACTCGCCAGACTGTGCAGGGTTCTTCTTCGTGGCCAAAAAAGATGGAGATCTGCTTCCCTGCATCGATTACCGGGGCCTAAATGACATATCTATAAAAAATTGTTATCCGATACCCCTCATCTTGGAATTGTTCGATCGTGTAAAGGGTGCCAAGATATTCACCAAATAAGATCTACAAGGGGCTGGAGATAATTGGAAAACAGCATTTAATACCCGAGACGGTCATTTTGAATATTTGGTGATGCCCTTTGGTCTCTGCAATGCCCCTGCTGTTTTCCAAAACTTTGTGAATGAGATTTTTTTGGGACTTACTTTATGTCTCTGTGGTAGTATATTTAGATGACATCCTAATATTCTCCTCTAGTATTGACAAACACCGGGCCTGGGCTCAAGTCGAGGAGGTCCTGAGCCGTCTACTCAAGAATCATCTATTCTGTAAGGCAGAGAAATGCTTGTTTGAGGTACAGACCATTCCATTTCTTGGCTACGTTCTCTCGGGTTCTGGCCTTGAGATGGATCCTAAGAAAGTACAGGCTATACTGGACTGGTCTCGCCCCAATTCGCTGAAGGCGGTTCAAAGATTACTGGGGTTCGCAAATTACTGCTGGAAATTCATCAAGGGGTTTTCTACCCTTACGACACCCATTTCCTCATTAACTCGAAAAGGGGTGACCCCATCATGATGGCCTCCAGAGGCTGAAACTGCCTTTCAAATCCTGAAGAAAGCCTTTATTTTGGCTCCAGTACTGAGACAACCGGATGTTAACAGCCCATTCTTTCTAGAAGTAGACACATCCTCAAAAGCCGTGGGTGCAGTACTCTCTCAGAAATTCGAGGATAACAAATTCCATCCTTGTGGATTTTTCTCGAAGAAGTTTTTTCTAGCCGAGATAAATTACCCCATTGGTGAGCAGGAATTGTTGGCAATTAAATTGGCCTTTGAGGAATGGCGGTATCTCCTTCAAAGGGGCCATGTTCCCCATCACCGTTTATATGAATCATCGAAACCTTCTGTATATGATAAACATCCAGTGCCTTAGTCCTCGTCTGGCTTATTGGGCAATTTTCTTTTCCCATTTCAATTTTACTTTGACTTATCATCCTGGTTCACTCAACCAAAAGGCGGATGCTCTCTCTCCCATTCCTTCACCTCTGAAACATCTACTGAACATATTAAAGAAACTCCAGTTCTGGAATCCAAAGTATTCACCAATACCTGCATCCAACCCCCTCCTTTGTGACCCCAGATCTATGCAAACAACTATTGAATTGGGCTCATGCCTCTCGCTTTTCCAGAAACACAGGTATATGTAAAACCATGGAATTTCTACAACGGTCATATTGATGGCCCGCCATGAAGTCCAAAATAAGAGTATGTTTCCTCATGCCCACAGTTTGCTCAACATAAAATATTCAGGCAGGCTCCAGCCGGTACCCTACTGCCTCTCTCTGTACTGCTTTGCCCCTGGACACACTTATTCATGAACTTTGTAACCAAATTACCTATATCCAACGGGTTCACCACCATCTGGGTAGTGGTGAATCGGTTCACAAAAATGGTACACTATATTCCTCTGAAGAAACTACCTTCCGCTCCAGAGCTAGCTCAATTATTTGTCGTCAACATCTTCCGTCTACATGGTCTTCCAACCAAGATTGTCTCAGATCACAGGGTACAGTTTGTGGCAAAATTCTGGAGGGCCCTCTGTTCAATCTTTCAAGTTAAATTAAAATTTTCCATGGCCTATCACCCCCAGTCTAATGGTTCCACAGAGAGCGTCAATCAGGACCTGGAGAATTTTCTATGAATCAATATGTCCTCGTCTCAAGATAACTGGGCGGACACTCTACCCTGGGCAGAGTTTGCTCACAATAGTTTGTACCATTCGTCCACCGGTCGTACTCCATTTTTCACAGTTTTTGGCCTGCATCCCAGAGTACCAGAATTTAAAGAATTGCCAGTGTTTGATGTACCAGCAGTGACCTCTACACTACAGAATTTTTCACAAATATGGTCTCAAGTGCATTCCATTCTACAAAAAACCTCAGACTGTTACAAAGTTGGAGCCGATAGGTAGAGAAGAGCGGTGCCCAGCCTAAAGGAGGGCGTCCTTTTCTGGCTTTCTACCTGTAATGTTCACCTCAAGGTTCCATCCATGAAGATTTCCCCTCGCTTCATTGGTCCATTTCCTATCACTCAAGTGATTAACCCAGAAGCCTACAAACTAAAGCTTCCACCCTACCTCAGAGTACCAAATTCCTTCCACATTTCCTTGTTGAAACCTCTTGTCCTAAACCACTTCTGGAAAATTCTTCCATGCTCCCCTAAAGTCTGCACTGTGCGAGGTGTAGAATTTGAAGACAAGCAGATCTTGGACTCTCATTTTCGCTATCAACACCTTCAGTGCCTGTTGGATTGGAGAGGTTATGGGCCAGAAAAATGATGCTGGGTAAAGACAGAGGATGTCCATGCTCCTCGATTAGTACGTCAGTTCCATATGAAAAAACCTAGAAGTGTCCGGAGGCTACTCATAAATGGGGGTTTCTGTCAAGATTTGGGCTGTCAGGCTGCCAGGATCATGACTCTTACCTCGCCGGCCACTCTGGCGTGGTCCCTCCAGTGGTGGAGCAGGGTCCTGGAGAGCGGTGCTGGGCACAGGGGGTCCCCACAGACTAAGGGGACTCACCTGGAGGGAGGTGTGAGCAGGTGAAACTGACTACTGGGCATGGCTATGTTGGATTTTGGTCAGGTGTCTGATGGGAACCAATCAGGTCACAGCTGTCCTGGGAGTGTTTTGCAGCCAATCCTGCACTACCTGAGGATACTAAAGGGCTGTCAAGAGGTCCTTTATTTGCCAGTGCAACGTTTATCACAGCATAGCTGTGAGCTAGTTCCTGTGCTCCTTTGCTCCATACTTACTGCAGTTCCAGAGTGTCTCAGTGTTACTACTTCTCAGCTCTGTACCTCACCTGTTCTGCATACCAGCTTGCCACCTGTACCCACTACCAACTGCGGACAAACCAACCACGGTCACTGAGTATAGTCTGCATTCCTTCAGCGGTATCTTGCCCTCCGTGTACCCACTCACCTCATGAGTCATACTCCGTTAAGACCAGCTGCCTTCCAGTATCAACAAACAAGCCTCCATTCCATATCCGACTCCACTCCTGTATGGTGTGGGTCCAAGCCCACGCCATCCCGTGACACTGTCCAGTTCATGTCCCTGTCCAGGTTAACTATAGATCACCCCAGTGCAAATTATGTCCTTGTCCACCATTTTTATGGTCACCCAAAGGGCATTAGATTTTTTCTTCAATATTTTGTATTATAGTAGCACTTATGCTGCTTTTCACATGCATAGCTAATCCTCCTCCCCATTCTGTCCTTTCTAAATAGATTATAGCCTGGTATAGCTATGTCCCAGTCATGATTTTCATTACACCATGACTCTGTGATTGATACAATATCTACATTAGTTCATCCTTTGTCATTATTTCAATTACTTTAGAGATTTTATCAGCTATGTTCCTATTTGTTGATGAAAACACAATTATACTTTTAGGAAAATGCATGTAGCCATAGGGATCATTGTGCCCTATAACCAATCTAGGGAAATTATACTAATGATAACATTGGAATGTATATATATATATATATATATATATATATATATATATGATTTTTAAATTTATAACAGCTTCATAATGGGGTAAGGTACAATAAGGGAGATTGGCAGACTCTTCAGGGAGACAGGGAGGATGTTACTATTTCAGGGCATCTCCCTGACAATTAGGGAGAATTGACAACTATGGGTTATGCCACATATCCACTACACGATACTGCTCCATGAGTGATACTGCTCCATGAGTGATATTGTGTAGTGTGTCCCCGGACGTGTCTGCTTAATGACCTTAATGACATTGAGCACACACACTAAACAATATAATTTACAATATCATTCAGTGATGGCACGCTCTCTCTTCCCCAAACCTTCACAACCTGACAATATCTTCAGGTCGGACAATAGGTTCGGGCAATAAGCAACATCATCAACAACCAGCTGTAGATCGCAGCACTGGTCATTGATGGCATTTCTTCTGCCCGATATAATGAACTATTAAATGATAATGATATCATTATCCTTCAATCATTCATCAGCTAGTGGATATGCGGCTTTAGACAGTATATTAGAAAATTAGAATGTTTACAATGAATTTTGGAATTACCTGGTCTCAGATGTTGTTTAATGTTTGTTCAACTGGTTTTTTTTAACTGTTATTTAAATATTTTTCAGACTTTGTCATTTCCTCACTTTGTGTACTTCCAAACACAGGCAACTGCCCCATTAACTGAATGCAAATATATAGTAGGTTTGATTAAGAAAGGCTACAGCTAAAGCCACACACATGACCATCTAACCAAAGGGGTTAAAATACCCTGTGTTAAGTAAACACTAAGCCATAAATGACACTTCACTGAACAACATCTTCAAAACAGGCAATACTAATTTCATGCATGCACTAATATTACACACATACTGTTATATAGACAGCTGAGTTTGCAGATTAGGAGTTGTAGTTTGCAGGATGGCAAGGAAAATCACATACCTGAGATGAAAAGAGACAGATGATAAGTCCATATTCAGTGAGAATCATGCAGGATTACTGACCCTTTTTTAACTGTTATTTAAAATGTGTTCACACTTTGTAGTTTCCTCACTTCGTATATTTCCAAACTCAGACAACTGTCCCCTCTGACAACTGCCCCCCTCAGACAACTGCCCCCCTCAGACAACTGCCCCCACAGACAACTGCCCCTTTCACACATGCAGCAGAATGGCCTCAGTGCTAAGGCTGCATTGGAGTTCAGATGGATAATTGTGTATGCATGTCAGAAACCTCAGTAATTATCCCTGATGGTTTGAACTCTAGGGGGTATATATTTACTAAAGTGCGGGTTTCTAGAAGAGGAGTTTTTGCCCATAGCAACCAATCAGAGCTATTTTCTTCTAGAATGTGCTAGCTAAATGTTAAGTAGAACCTGATTGGTTGCTATGGACAACAACTCCACATCTAAAAACCTGCACTTTAGTAAATATATATGTCAGAGGGCCTGATTCAGCCAAGGATGCTAGTACAAATGCAGCTGCAATTTCGCACAGAACACAGCTGCAAAAAATGCTAATGCCTACCAATACACAGCTGGCATAAAGACTCCCACTGCTACCTTTTCATATCCGTCTAATGTCACTTTCCTGTAAAAAAATTGGTACCATTGACACATATCAAGCAGCATCTAATGCAAATCTGACCAGATGCGAACACTGTAACTCTCATCAGGGCCATATCTAGGGTGGTGCTACATCTGCCATGGCACAAGGCAGGGGGAAATGCTCGGGCCTGTCAATTTATATTTTCTGTTTATAATCCTTCTTTTTCTTTTTACCCACTGCATTTCCTGGCTGCATCAGTCTTCATCTGGTCACCTCCCCAAGCACCTGCAGTCATATTCTCTTTTATTTAACACACACATTTCAAAATACTGTCATACCCGAGACTCAAACCTATCACCTCTCACATGGCAGTCAAGACACCCTACACTTGTGTCATCACTACACCCATTGGATTCACACTGTATTTAGCAGTGACACCTGGATTACAGTTGTACAAAGCGATCGGTACCCCTTTATTATTATAAAGGACAATTCAGAGGTGTCATGCCACTTCTCCATGAAGCCACACCCTTTCTAGGGCATGCATCTTTTGAACCTATATGAAACATGGGGGGATGCTATTGCTCTTTCTGGCCCAGGGCACCAAAAATTCTAGTTACAGCTCTGGCTTTTATGCTGCGATTGAAATTGCAATGTCTACTTTATGCACACCAATGAAATAGCATTTAAATGGCCAGGCACATCTGCATTTGCCTAACCACTACCTGTTACCTCCCCCAAACATTTACAACATGAAACCCAGTTTGCAAATGGATCCTCTGTGCATGATTAATTGCAATTCAATCTCAACGTGTGCGCAGAAGGACTTACACACATGCTCCATGGCAAATAATCACTCAATCTGAAAAAATATCAGCATTACATCTGCTGCTGATGATTCAGTAATTTGAATCACTCCATTGTACCTTGCTTCATATACTGCCACCACTGATGTAGGTTACCCAGAGGGGCAACCGATCCTCTAACATGCTATAATAAGTGTGGAGACTCGGAAACACAAACTCCCATGCAGTTAGTTTGGTTCTTCCAATCAATTATAACATAAACTTAGCGATCTAAAAGCCTCCTCAAAGAATGGGTTCTGAACAGTGGCATAACTAAGACAGGGCTGCCGGGGCACATGCAGGAAGGGAGGCACCACCGGCCATAGTACAGGCCAGCCCTAGTCAGCCAGTGTAGTTCAGACTGCAGTGAGTGTGATCTGCACTACACATTTACACACACAATGCCCCTGGCACCAGTACTACCCAATGGCAATGTGTGTGTTTTAGCAGCCAATGAGAGTTAGACAGATTCTCATTGGCTGCTGCACCCACTACCAGAGCCAGGCTGGAGCTCACTCATGAGCTCTGCTTTCTTGGTCCTGCAGTGGGTGATGGGAGAGATACCATGACGTCTTTTCCATAATGCAGAGCAGGACCGAGTGGGAGGACAGAGATGGAAGCGCAGCGTCAGGAGCGGGGATTAAGGTAATCCTGTTTTTCATGTTTTGAGTGTGTATGTCTATATGATAACTACTGAGGGCCAGCATAAGGGGGACAAAAACTGGGGGGCACTGTGTAAGGGGCACTAATGGGGGACTTGCTGCATAAGGGGGATTACTGCCAGGGGCCCTGAAAACTAATGGGGGCCTGCATAAGGGTTACCACTACTGGGGGGCATTGTATATGGAGCACTAATGGTGGCCTGGCTGCATAAGGAGAATCACTACTGGCGGCAGTGGACACTAATGGGGGTCTGCATAAGGGGGACCACTCCTGGGGGGCACTGTGTAGGGGGCACAAATATGGGCTTGCATAAGTGGGACCACTACTGGGGGGCAATGTGTAAGGGGCACTACTGGGGGCCAGCATAAGGGGGATAAATAATGGGGGCACTGTGTAAAGGTGCACTTCTGGGGCATGCATAAGGGGGACCACTACTGGAGCTCTGTATAAGGTGCACTTCTATGGCTTGCTTACATGGGACCACTGCTGGGGTACTGTATAAGGGGCAATTAAGGGGACCACTATGGGAGCATTGCATACTGGGGTACTGTATAAGGGGCACTACCTGGGCCTGCATAAGGGGGGCACAATTGGGGGCAATGCAAAAGGGGGACTGTATAAGGGGCACTGCATTTAAGTGCATATGGAATGGAAAGGAATGTACCCAGAGTGCCAAGAAAGGGGTGTATGTCATGTCAACATGCCCCATTTGTCAGTGGTCATGCACATGTTTTGGCGTGCGCACATAGGGGGGGCTCCTTTTTTAAATTTTCCCTGGGCTCCAAATACCCTATTTACACTGCAGGTTCTGGACAATACAAATGTGTTACAAATTGTAATTGAATTAGACCAATAAAGAATATATTATTTAATAAATAAGTACAATATATAATTACAGATATGATACAAAAAAATGTTATAGGTTACATAGATTTGTAGCAATTTCAAATAAAAAGGAATAATATTACATAACACAGGTCTGCGATGAAAAAGCTTTTTTAATGAATTTATGTGATACTTATAGATTTTTGGCTCCTGAAAACGAAAATGACTCCTGATTTTGCATATCACATCACGTTTTTAAGCAAAACTTGAATTTCTAAATAAGTCATTTTTTCATATTCTTTAAAAAAATGTATTCTGCATACATTTATTCTAAAACATTGTCTTAAATTAATTCAAATGGTAGAATTTGAATTTGCAATTCAGTTCTCATCATAAAACTTCCTCCCGCCCAGTGCCAGATTAAGGTTCGCATGGGCCTGGAGCTGAAATTTACAAAGGGCCTAAACCCCATACTCTCTAAAGGAACATTGCACACACACAACAAATACAACTACAAGGTGAACTGGCAAAGGTGGAACCAAGTATAACAGATGCAACACAGTTTTGCCCTGTGCCAGCTCTTTTTAACCCCTGCCACACATACCCACACAGTCCACTTTATTAGATCCAAATAAAGTTTTACTTCCACCTCTACATATAAAATTAGGACTAATGAAACAATTTGTAAAAGCACTGCCTAAAAATGGAGAAACTTTCAAATATCTTTGCACCAAATTCCCTAACCTATCCGATGCTAAACTGAATGAAGGCATTTTTACAGGCCGTAACATTAGAAAGTTAATAAAAGATGAACATTTTGGGCATGTAATGAATATTGTGGAACTTTCGTTATGGACTCCATTCAAACATGTGATTCAAACATTTTTGGGCGATGTCAAGGATCCAAACTACAAAGAAATTGTCAGGGAAATGCTTATGCGTTACAGAAACCTTGGCTGCAATATGAGTTTAAAGGTACATTTTTTGAATTTGCATATCGAGCATTTCACGAATATTCTTAGAGACTACAGTGAAGAACAGGGTGAATGGTTCCACCAAGACATTAAAGATGTAGAAAGAAGATACAAGGGTCATTGGGACATCAGCATGATGGCTGACTACTGCTGGATGATACACAGAGACAACACAGAAAAAGCTTTTAAGTGAAAAGTAACAAAACAAAGTTTGAAGAAAAAAAAACCAAGATATTAAAATTTGTTTCAATAATTATGGTTTTATTTCTAATATTGTTTGATTTTATTTTTATTTTATTATGTAATTAAGACAAAAGTACAGTGATATCATTTACACTTCACAATAAATATGTCAAAAACAATTCAACTTCTTGTTTTTTCATGAAAATGTAGGTAAACCCCTTATAGGTAAATGTGCTATGGTAATTTGTGTATACTATTTCTTGATGTACACAGGAGTATAATTAAGAATTTAAAAGTATTATTGAAAAAACTTTCCATATCTTAAATTTCGCAGACATGTTTAATTAAAATTGCAGCTAATCTGTGCTGGGGGCCAGAGCCGTAAATAGACTTTTTGGTGCCCTGTGCCAAAGAGAGGATTGGCATGCCCCCATTTTTAAATAGGGACATAAGAGCTGAAATAGGACAATGGCCTCATGGGGAAGGGCCAGTGAATAGATAGGGGAGGCCAGTAGATGCAGAGGATAAGAGAAGAGGAAGCTACAAGTGATAATGATAATTTACAGGGAAACTGACAGGTCCAAACAGTGCCCCTGCCATGTGGTGCCCTGTGCAATAACACTGGTAGCACTAATCTAATTACAACCTTGCTGGGGGTGCAGTGAAAGTGATGTCTCTCAATCAGATTGATCAAGAAAGTAGAACAAAGCATTCTCATCTCTTTTTTCAGATGATAATCACACCCCCTGGATGAGGTCATCCAAGTAGACTGACTGACCAATTAATCAAATCTAGGATCCTCCCAGAAATGCCTAAGTAATAGTAACTTAAAAAAGATAGATACTTGGGTATAACTTTCACTGTGTATTGACTACATAAGAAATCCTGAGATGCGACCATGTCAGGGAATGTCCAGCCTGGTTTGATCACATCTGATGTGACTGTGTGAGGCAAGTGGTTGATCTATACCTAGATCAAAAGCTGCAGGAAAATCATCTCTGGTTCCTAACTCATGTTGTGAGCTATTCAAAGCAGTGGGGTTTGGTACTGACTCACCAAACCTTTGTATAAAGCACTTTCTTTGAAATGCACTCCAGAGTGTACAACTGCCTAGTGGAGGTTTTAGTAGAAAGTGTTAAGATTGTGTTTAAGTCAAACTGGCTTGGGTTATATAAATATTATAAGGGCATAGTCATGGCCTTATATTAAGGCTGCATGTAAACAACAGAAATCTCCTTAGAGAATTCCGGTAGTGGGGGCATGGTGTTTAAGAGGCTACACCACAAAAGCTGTTGGAGGTGCCAAGCTAAAATTTGCACTGCAAGGTAGAACTGTTGCTCAGTGCTCCATGCCAAGTTTCAGGGCAAAAACATAAAAAATGCAGATTTGGGAGTAATCTAAATTTCAAACTGTCAGTTTTTTCTGACACTCTCAATTAGGACCACTTTTCTGCTTTTCTCTATGTTTTCTATGGGGGATTTTTGGGCAGGCATAACTCAGGGTAGGGGGCGAATTTAGACTTGGTTTTTTTTTAATTAGGTAGCTATTGTTCCAGGGTATGTGCTTTTGGGGTTTAGCTAAATGAGAAAGTTACAGTTTTTAAACTATTACCTCAAGAATGTGCCATTGTATAGATTGATATAGGCTGCATATTGCATATTGCAGATTATTCCAATGAGCACACAATTCTGTGAATATGCAGCTCCACCATTTTGTGAGTGACAGCAATTTCATTCTGAGAGAGTGCTGAATCTGCAGTTAACTTCAGGGTCTAATGGCATATCAGATCTGTATTGCGTAAGGAACAAGTCCATTAATACTTAATGATCGTAATTTCATTATTTTTTTTTAGTTTGAGAGGCACAAAAATCAGTAGATTTTGTGAAATTTCACATCATGCCTTAATGCCTTAACCATAAGGTTTTTTTGTCTATGGAATATATATATATATTAGGGGTGTGCACCGTCCACTTTTCGTGCTTTGTGTTTTGGTTTTGGATCTGGATCTTTCCTCGTGTTTTAGATCTGGATTGGTTTTGCCAAAACCACCCTTCCGTGTTTTGGGTTCTGGGTTTTGTGTTTTGGATCAGTATTTTTTTGAAAAAAAGCATAAAAACAGCTAAAATGACAGAACTTGTGAGTTTTTCTGCTCCTATGCTATTATTAACCTCAATAACCTTAATTTCCATGATTTCCAGTCTATTCTGAACACCTCACACCTCACAATAGTGTTTTTATGTCCAAAAGGTTGCACTGAGGTAGCTGGATGACTATGCTAAGCACACGAGTGGGCAGCACAAAGACATGGCCCATCTAGGAGTGACACTGCAGTGGCAGCAATGATGGCAGTTTGAAAACCTACTTTATTGATGCATGTGCGGCTACTGTGCACACAATTCACAAACACAAAAAATATATATATTTTTATTTTTTTTGGAGTGCACTTTGAGGGTTACAGCACCCTTTAATGGTCAAGCCAGCCAGCCCTTTACTTATGACACAGGCAAATGGTTGGCATTACTTTGTTGATGCACATGCGGCTACGGCGCACACAATTCAGAAACACAGAAAAAAAAAATTTTGGAGTGCACTCTGGGGGAGCACCCCTGATGCACAGATCACCCCCTGGACAACACTACAGCACCCCTCTAGGACTACAGCCTTTATGGGACACTGCACAACACTGTACAGCCAGCCCCTATAGACTTTGGAGTGAACACAGCCCCTATGACTGCAACTGACTGCACAACACAGCCCAGCCAGCCCCTATGACAGCAGCACAACACAGCCCAGCCAGCCCCTATGGACAACAGCAGCACAACACAGCCCAGTCAGCCCCTATGGACTGAGTGGTCACAGCCCCTATGGACAACAGCAGCACAACACAGCCCAGCCAGCCCTAGCTCCCACCCTCCCTCTTCACTGTCCACAGCCGGAGTGAGAAATGGCGCAGACGTTGGGGCCTTTTATAGAATCCAAAACCTGCGAGATCTGGAAGGCGGGATTATGACGTTTTGACTTGATTTCAGATCAGTGTCAGGTGGTAAAAGTCGAGCCTGACTCAGATACGACTCAGATTGGGGTGGCTCGGGGGGGTTCGGATTTCAGAAATCCGAACCCGCTCATCTCTAATATATATATGTAATTAACTCCATCATTTCTGCAAGTTGAATACACTTCACTATACTGTATTTTATTATCTTTAAATTATTGTACACTAGTTGTGCTCATAAATGGTACTCTATAACATATTATATTTGTCTGTTTTCTTGCAAAGCTCCACACCTACTTAAAGAAGCTTTTTTATTGTGGTATATATTCCAATTTATCATTTGATAAAAAAGGAGAAGTTTTCCATGAATTAAACTTAGAAACTTGGGTAAAACATCGAACTTATGCAGAATATGTTGGAATTGCTAAACGCATAGGAACATTGTTGGTTAAAACGCTAAAAGTAAATGTACATTTAATTGACTGGAGAAATGGAAAGGTATTTTTTTACTGTAAAGTTACAGTGAGATAGAAAATTCAAAATGAAATTTAATTTTTAACCTTTAGCCTTTTTAGCCACTTGTCCATGTAAATGTATATATGATAATTACACAATGCTTATAGTTATATTAGTAATGTGCGAGAGCTCCCGAGCTTTAGTTGTGGATGAAATCCATATTGGGTTTGGGGATGATTCTGCAAAACCACCCTCATGTGATTTGATTTTGGATATGGCTCTGAAATTCATTGAAATGGGCAAAACAGGTAAATTAATGTAATTTGTATGCTTCTGTGCGTGTGTCCTGGTTTCCCGGGTGCTGGGCATGGGTGCAGCCATATTGGTCCAAATCACCTTACTTGTCTCCCCCAATGGTAGTACTGTGGTCTCTCAGCTGATCCTCTGATCCATTGACCAGCTACCTAAGGGTATTTAAGTCTGACTCCAGGAACAGGAAACTGCTGTTAAACTTTGTATGCTTTCTAGTGTTTTCCATGAAGTATCTCCAATGTGTTGTTTTAGCCATTTTGCTGACCTCCAGTGTTACTTGTATTAGTTCCCATGCAGCATGTTACTTCAGCTCTCTCACATAACTCCAGTGTTTCATGTAACAGTTCCTGTGTTGTCTTTCAGTTTGTTGCTCAGCTCTCAAGTTACCTCTCTCTGTTACATGTGTCAACCTTCAATCTAATTACTAATTTAGCTGTCTAGCTGCCTCCCTGTGTTTACTCCACTCCTATAGTGGTTTCTACTGTGACTGCATCTAAGGCACGGCATTGTTCCTTCGCAGTGAACCCTCCTCGTGACTACCACCAATGTTAAGCTATTCATAACTAGTGCTGACTATTTTCTTGTTCTTGTTCTTCTTCTTCATGCCACAAGTGTTCCGCAGCGCCTTACAAAGTACATAAACAAATAAGTAACCAGTGACTTACAATACAATACAAAGCAGGATACGGACATGTGTAATAAAAATTGCTATATTAGCGACCTTAACACCCACAAAAGCAGCTGTGTTAGTTGCCCTAGTGGGGAGTAAGAGATAATTTAAATTACAGTAGGGAGAAGCACAAGAGAATAGAGGGCCCTGCTTGAAAGAGCTTACATTCTTTAAGGGAGGGGCAGACAAACAGGGAGTGACACAGATGGGGTAGGATGGAGGAAGGAAGTACTCACTACAGAATCAAGTACTGACTACCATCGATTCCCAGTGTTTCATATAAAGTGCTGGTTACCATTGCCATTCCACATCTCATGCCAAGTATAGATTACCATGGATTCTCAGTGTCTCACTCCAACTGCTGATTACCATTGATTCTCAGTGTCTCAATTCAAATGCCAATTACCATCGAGTTTCAGTGTCTCATTCCAAGTTCTGATTACCATCGATTCTCAGTGTCTCATTCCAAATGCTGATACCATCGCTTGTCAGTGTCTCATTCCAATTTCTGACTACCATCGATTCTGTGTACTGGATACCATAGCCACTCAGCACCTCATACCATCTATCGATACCATAGCCATTCAGCATCTCATACCAACTGTCAATTACCATCGATTCTGTGTCACATTCCAAGTGCTGATGACCATCGATTTTCAATTTCTAATAACCATCAGTATTCAGCATTCCATACCAGGTGCTGATTACCAGTACAACTCACATATCAGCCTTTATAGCATCATCCTTGCTCATCAGTGTTTATATAGTCCTCCCATATCTATCTCTGTGTTTTCTCCAGGTACCTGCCTCAGGGGCCGCAACCTGTTCACTTGGTGCAGCAAAACCTACATCTTGCTTGGAGCAGTCAATGGTGAATACCACCGAGTGGACTAGACTCTGCGCCCTGGAGTAGGTCTCACCAACACCTGGGAGAAACATATGAAGAAGATGTATATATTGCCTTCCCCTTTCCACTCACCCGCTACTCTTAGCTGACTGGCCCAAGTTTCTGTAGTTGAAGCCTTTATACATCCGGACATGACAAATGAATAATGTCTGCAATAGTAGAAGTCAGGTCTTTACTATTAATTTGCACATGAAATAAATATATTAGACCTATTTATAACATGTCTTATAACAAAAGAAAAAGATTAACCTATGGCGCTATGGAAGCCAATATGTAATAATAATGAAGTTTAAATTACAAATACTAAATAGAGGGACAGATACACCTAGCTACTGTGGTAAAAGTTGTCAACAAAGACCCAAATCAATATCCAAAAAACACAGTTATGGGGATAATCTCTTAATCCCTTATTAGTGGATGTGAACCTAATCCAATGTACACATAACTTCAATAAATAATTAAAATCAGAAAAAATAAATATAAAAATGTAAATATGCTATTAATTATTTAATAAACCAATCAATACAAAATAATGAATATAAATGATAAAAAGTAAAAAATTCAAGAATCATACAGATTTGTATATAATCATCCATAATGTAGGTCCAATTCACATTGCACAGTATGCAGAGAATATTTTTCAGAAGCTGTGATCCCAATCACTAAATCAGTCTGGCTAAGTGCTGGTGATTATTTATCATATGAAAGTTACAGCTGTCAGTTCTTTAATATATATTTTTGGTTGGTTGCAGCCACAGTAATGTTTTAGTTAATAATTTGTCCACATTTAAGAGAAATATAAATAAGTCTTAAGGGCAATTAGGAGAAAATAGAAATAAACATATAAATGTGATGGATGTTACACTTGTTATCCACTAAACATGATCTGGTGAGAGAGAGTGGTTATTGTATGAAGCATAAAGTACTGTATGTAGCTACAGCTGCATCCATCTTAGCAGAAGTTATCTCTACTGCAATATAATATGTAGGAGGAGAATATTCCTTATTTGTTGCTCAAACAGGCTCCCTGACAACTTCACTAGCAGTGGGTGCCATTAAGCACTCAACGTTGCAGATACTAGACTTCAGCCACTCCAAAGTGCTATGCTGCTCCCCCGCTATGGATGTGAGATTCTACCTTCAGCTGAAATTGAGGCCGCTCACACTGTACTTGTCCTGCTCAAAACATAGGATGCTACAATAGGAAACAAGTGGTAAAAATATCACAATGATATGTAGCTGTAAGTGCAAGGTTTTTTGTGTGAAGGCAGCTGTTTACAAAAACAAATATTTCCTAGCTATTAAATATCTTATACTGCCCCTCACAACATTAACCTTAACATTTAACCACTTGGATTTTATAGTAAGAGGCAGTACTGAACAGTCTACAATGATTACTAAACATTTACATTTTAATATCCATAAATGTTTTTTTCTTGGATTGGAGTCCTGTGCACATTCAAAGAGCCTACATCATCAAACAGTCACATTACTCTGAATGTGTATTTTTGCAAACAAAGTAGTGTTCCGACAATCATGGCACCCAGTAGAGTGTCATTATACAGAATAGCAATTGGAAGAGGTGGCGATAGATGATGATTATTAAAGTATAAGTTCTCTTTGTTAAACTTGGTTGATCCGCTATTGTAGTCCAAGTAGTCTCTTCCAGTGTGAGAAGTGTATACTATATATATATATATATATATATATAGATATTGTGTGCCATGAAACAGACTATATATATATATATATATATATATATATATACACACCAAATACAAAGGTGGCACTCAGAGACTTCAGTATGGGGTGAAACAAGAACCCACTTTGGGTAACTTTTATGTGACATCAAAAACAGGTCAATGTTTCGGGGACTGTATCCCCTTTTTCAAGACAACATAATGTGAGATAATACATAACAAATATTTATAGCAGTTTTAACACTTAGCAACATACCTCCAAACAGGTGTACCAGGCGCCGTCCACCGTCGGACCCGCTCATCCCCAAAAGGAAATGATAATTAGCATAAACCGGAAGTGATGTTGCGTACCTCCGGCAGTCGGATCCATGCCAACCTGATAGAAAACAACTCAAGTGTCATATCGGTCTGTGGGACTCTAGCCACAGATGAAATAAGTGAATACAGACACATATACATTCCTGTGGAATACTTAAAGGGATACCAGGAAATTTTTGGGAAGATACTACTACGTGCTATAAAAACATAGCACTACCAACTACACAGCCCTTATTCTATTTGCATCAAAGAAATACTGCACTATATTACCCCTCTCCCTTATGGGCTTGAATGATTTTTCATAAGGTGATTCAGCTGATGACATCCTGAGTCCATGCCATTCAGTGTGCATTTTGATATTCAAATAATGTTTAAAAGTTTTTCTTTTGGTACTGTACACACATTTGATATAAGCACCAGTTGCCACTTTGATTAATATTATTATACTTTCAGGCGCAAGTCTTTTCTACTTTTTTCAGAACCATATTTAAATATACTAATTATGAATTATATATATATATATATATATATATATATATATATATATATTACTAATTAGTACAATGGGGCACACTTTTAGTTTTAATCTGTGTATTCTCCCTTTCTTTCTTCTTGGGTATTCCACTCCATTAGGTAGTCTCCAAACTTAATTTAGAAACCAATCCATGGATGCTCTATTTTAATCTTCAATATAACATTAGGACTCAAATGAATTGTTTATTATTAGGAAATATCTATAGTCTGAACACTGGGAAAACACAAATACAAAGATATAAAGAAAATCAAAGGTTTTTGCTATTCAGTGACATATACTGAGCTCGTCCATACACAGAAATTCAAAAGCAACATGCTTGTCCATAAATGGCCAGAGGTCTCACATAACAAAGACCTTGAAACAATCCAGAAAAGTGGGCACAAAGGGAAAAATTAGTATGGAAGAATGGTTGATGTTCAAGGGACATTAAAGGGCTAGAACCACCACATCAGCCTTAATATTGCTTCCCCTGAAGTTATGGAACCAGTGGTAGAAGCTCTAGTGGAATTAGAAGACAGGAGAATGGTCATTAATGGAAATCCAAAGTGCAATAATAATTTATTAAGAAGAGGGAAACAAACACCTGGAACCTGGAGACTCACTATTGATCTCTGGGTTCTGAGCAGATATACCCGTGTGTCAGCACAGGTAGTGGCAGAAACATCAAACATAATGGCAAGGAAAAATGGCAAAAGCCTGGAATTCTCAACCTTTGATGTGGCTAATGGAGTTTACTCCAAACAGTTTCTTTGACTGAAAGTAAAGGTTTACTATGACGGATGGGACACAAAGTACTTGTTTTGCTTATTTTCACAAGTCATGCATAGTAGCCCAATATATATTTTCATCTAGAAGTAGCTGAAGTGCTCAGATTTTTCTTATTCCCAGATTGTCTATTATGTATATGTAGACAACCAACTTCTCTATACAGAGACCATGAATGAGCATTTATCTCTATTATGGGAAATGTTAGGCCTCCTTGCATATGCAGGAATCAAACTGAATCTTCACAAGGTAAACCAGGCTAAGTCAGAGGGAAATTCCTAGGGATATATAGAACAAAGGGTATAAAAGCTGCCAGTGTGAAAGCCATGGTCAAACTATCCAGTAGGTTGGTTTGAAAAATAAAAAAGGTTTTGCATCGATTGTGAGGGTCAAAAAAAATTTGGAACCACTTGAGAAGATGAATGCCATTTAGTTTTTCAAAATCAGATAATAGATTTCATATTTACGCCATAATGGCTGCAGAACACCACTCAAAGTATTCTCGCAGCACTTTTTTTTCGTACTGTTTGTTGCTAAGCAGCAGAATTCAATAGTTTTGACTTATAATGCATACCCTGTTCACCATATAGTATCATATAGAAAGTGTGCTCAACATAAACATATCATATAAAATGCAGTAGTAGATCCTGTCAAAGCGAATGAAGGGCTTGATCTACAAGTCCCACATACTTAGTGGAATCACTCTGTTTCAGCTCCTCCTTCAGTTTCTCCAGCTGCTTTTGTAAAAGTCTTATTAGGGGAATGACCTGACTCAAGCTGGCAGTATCTAAACTAACTTCACATGTGGAAAGTTCAAAGTTTGAGAACCTTGTACAACACAGAAATTATTATCCACTACACTTGACTAAGGTGCATACCCACTCCCCTCCCTATGTCATAGGCCATAGTGGAGCCTTGGATGGCCTTTTTCTGCTCCTCCATCCACTGTATAATATAAAATGCAGTAGTAGGGTATATGTTGTCATTGACCTGCACCTCTCAGCTTGTTGTTCACCGTTACCCTCATAGGGTTATCTTTACTTGTGGTCTTCCTTTCATTTGCACTTTCCTCTGCAAAATCAAGCATTGAGTATTTCTCCATTCCTATATATTGGAGTCCTATTACAGCAATGATCCAGCTTTGTTTTTATTCACTTTTGCACATTCCTATACAAAATGTGAACTACTGTATGAATGGACTGTGACCATATACATCATGGTCATCATAGCATATACTGTTTGTCTAGAACCATGTAGTTTTTCCTACTCACATAAAGAGATGTGCACTGACCCCGTGTTTTGGTTTTGGTCTTGGATCTGGATCTCCCCTGGTTTTGGATCTGGATGGGTTTTGCCAATACCATACCTCTGAGTTTGTTTGTCTGTTTTGGTTTTGGATCTGGATTTTATCTTAAAAATCATGAAAACAGCTAAAATCACATAAAATGGGCCTTTTTTGTTCCTTTAGTATTATTAACCTTAATAACATTTATTTCCACATGTTTCCAGTCAATTTTGACCACCTCATATATCACAATATTGATTTTTTTCATCTAGTTAAAGGCCAAAAGGTTGCATCCAGCTAGCTGGCTCAAAACTGAGTGAAAAATAAAGTTGAGGAATGTGCAAAGATGATGGTTGGTGTACCCCTTGAGTATTGAAGAATAAATAATTGATCCAGCCACTGGCTGAATAATTGGTAATTGGTGCAGCCCCTGGCTGAAGAATTAATAATTGGCATAGCCCCTGGCTGAAGAATTGATAACTGGTGCAGCCACTGGCTGAAGAATTGATAATTGGCGCAGCCCCTGGCTGAAGAATTGATAATTGGTGCAGCCCCTGGCTGAAGAATTTATATTAGTGCTGCCCCTGATTGAAGAATTAATAATTGGTGCAACCACTGGCTGAAGAATTGATAATTGGTGCAGCCCCTGGCTGAAGAATTGATAATTGGTGCAGCCCCTGGCTGAAGAATTAATAATTGGTGCAGCCCCTGGCTGAAGAATTTATAATTGGTGCAGCCCTTGGCTGAAGAATTAATAATTGGTGTAGCCCCTGGCTGAAGAATTGATGTTTGGTGCAGCCCCTGGCTGAGTAGTAGTGGAATACAGAGCTATGATTAACAGAACCAGTCCTGCAACAGCCGTGAGTTCTGGAACTCTTGGCAGGTTGTGGCCATTACAGCCTTGAGGGCTGGTGAGGAGTGACAACAGGTGGCATTTGGCCCATGAAGCAGGAAACAGTGTAGCAGCCTAAAGGGCTCAGATGAACCCTTTGCTGAATCTCACTGTTGTGCGACTTATGCCATTGGGTTGACTCAAGCAGCAGTTGGTTCATAATTTTCTTTAAAAATAAATGATAGGGACATGCAGGAGATGTTGTTTGTGGCCATTCCAATTTATGGACATTCATAAGTTAACAACATTAAACATATCAGGCAGCAATGCCCCAAACAGCACATAATGCAAAAGAAAAAGGTGCAAGATGGAATTGTCCTTGGGCCCTCCAACCCTCCCTTATGTTGTATATGAAACAGGAAATTCACAGTTTAACAAAGCAATCACTTCAGCAACAGGGACTGCCACTTGTGGCTGAAATGATTGGTTTGTTTGGACCCCCTACAAAACAAGCTGCCAATGCACAGTGGACATTGGTGGCAATGATCCCATACACAAACTGTCTTTTCACAATGCATTAGATATCGTCATCATCATCCCCATCATAGTATGCATCCTCCTCTTCTTCACATAATATGAATTCATACCCACAGGAATCCACCATTACAAGTCAGATGCTAATGTATTTTGTAGACTTAAGGGCTATTAAATGTCTTCCTCAAGGAATTTGTAATTAATTTTGATGAACATCATCTTTTCCACATTTTGGGGAAGTAACCTCCTACGAAGATCACTGACAAGGTTCCTGGCTGTGCTGAAAACTCTTTCAGAGTACACATGGGAGGGTGGGCAACTTAAGTTCAGCAAAGCCAGTTTGTGTAAGGGACTCCAAATTGCCTCTTTTTCCTTCCAGTAGGGAAACGGACTGAGTGACATGTCTATTTGGATGCCATACCTGAAATAGTCATCCACCATTCTCTAAATAGTGACCATATCAGACAAAGTCACGGTAGACATGTCACTCATTGTAGGCAGTTCTTTTAGACCCAACTGGATGTCATTAAATTTTGCTGACTGATCACCAGCAGTGGGTCTCTTAGGAAAATTTAGTTTTTTCCTGGCAGTTGTAGAATTTGAAGGAGGAGATGCTGCCTTGTTAGGTTCCGCTTTAGCTGGCAATTGTTTCACCACCAGCTCTTTGCATCTATTCAGATTTGTGTCTGTCAGAAAGAAAGAGACATGGTATGACTTAAACCTAGGATCAAGTATGGTCGCCAAAATATAGTAATCTGATTTCAAGAGAGTGATGACCAATGGATCCTGTCAAAGCAAATGAATTGCTTGATCTACAAGTCCCACATACTTAGTGGAATCACTCTGTTTCAGCTCCTCCTTCAGTTTATCCAGCTGCTTTTGTAAAAGTCTGATTAGGGGAATGACCTGACTCAAGCTGGCAGTGTCTAAACTAACTTCACATGTGGCAAGTTCAAAGGGTTTGAGAACCTTGCACAACACAGAAATTATTATCTACTCCACTTGACTAAGGTGCATTCCCACTCCTCTCCTTATGTCATAGGCTGTAGTGTAGCCTTGGATGGCCTTTTTTCTGCTCCTCTATCTACTGAAGCATATAGAGGGTAGAATTCCACCTAGTTACAACCTCTTGCTTCAGCTGATGGCAGGGCAAATTCAACAGTTCTTGGTTGTGCTGCAATCTTCAACATGCAGTTGCTGAATGTCGAAAATGTCCAGAAATATTTTGGGCCACCAAGAGCATCTCCTGTATGCCCCTGTCATTTTTTAAACAATGTTGCACCACCAGATTAATTGTGTGAGCAAAACATGGGATGTGATTGAATTCTCTCACATGTAATGCTTGCACAATATTGCTGGCATTGTCAGAAATCACAAATCCCGAGGAGAGTCCAAGTGGGTAAGCCATTTGCAAAGATTTCCCTGAGTTTCTCTAAGAGGTTCTCAGTGGTATGCCTCTTACTGAAACCGGTGATACACAGAGTAGTTTGCCTCTGCATGAGCAGGAATTTGTTAGCTGTTGTTACTGCTGTTTGCACTGTTGGAGGCAATACACTTACCTAGTGGGCTGTCACAGTCATATAATCTTTAGTGTGCCCTTTCCCACTTGTCCACATATCTGTGGTTAGGTGGACAGCTGGCACAATTGAAAATCGGTGAACATTAATATGTTTTTTTATGCCCTTGTACAGATTGGGAATTACTATTCTAGAAAAGTGGAATCTAGAAGGCACATTGTAGCGGGCACACAGAGCCTCAATTTACTGGGTAAAACCCACTGCATTAACAGCTAACACATCTAATACCAACATAGCTGTTATGGCATTAGTAATCCGCTGTTCAACTGGGTGTTTGCTATCATACTTGTTTGCCAATGCAATGGATTATGTCATAGTCAATTGTTTGGTTGCACTTGAACTACTAAAAGTAGTTTTCTTCCTGGTCCCTTTCTGTGATGAAGATCTACTCATAGCAACAGCAGCAGGTGTAACACTCACGGATCCTTCAGAGGAACAACTGATAGGAGAGGAGTCAGTCCTTATGATATTGGATACAGGACTACTTCCAATCACCAATGAAGATGTTGAAGATGATGCAGGTGTTGGTGGTGGATATTGCAGGTGCTTGGATCCAGATAGAAAGGAGCAGCTTGGTGACACTGGACTGATTGTTGTTTTTTGTCCTCAAAGTTTTAATTTCAATACCTTTTCCAATTTGATGAATGTGCTACAAGTGACATAATGCAGAGGAGGTTCCAAGATGGTTAAGGTCCTTTACTGTTACTTGGCAATGGTCACAAATGGCTTTGCAAAAGTTGCCCGGATTTGGGTGGAAATTATTCCACACTTGAGAAGTGGATTTTTTGGTCCTTTGCCCAGGCATGGCAACAATGGGATTTTTCCCACCATGGGCAACAACTGTTGCCTGATTTACAGTTTTTACACAAACATCCTCACCATCAACATCCTCAACATGCTTTTTGTTATTGTCAACTATATAAATATCCTCCTCATCCTCCTCATGCAATTCCACAGACGCATCCTTGATTTCTATGTCAGAAGGCACACAAATGGAGGTATGAGGATGCTCTTCAAGCACAGTTTTTCTAGAAATGTCAGGCTCATAAATGGCAACAGTGGAAACACTTGGAATCTCCTCGGGATTTGTGA
The DNA here is from genome assembly GCA_031769625.1 of Taudactylus pleione. NCBI lineage: Eukaryota > Metazoa > Chordata > Amphibia > Anura > Myobatrachidae > Taudactylus > Taudactylus pleione. The sequence continues at coordinate 2,419,544 of JAUIMM010000591.1, read as the reverse complement.
TTTTCCAGTCATTTTTCCGGTGTCTTACTCGTCTTAACAATTAAATTTTTTTTGGACCTTTCCTTCAAGCAGAGGGCTTAAATTATCATTAGAGCCTTCAGTCATCATAAATACAGGCCAATGCCTTATCATTTCCTAGGCACTTTGTGTAGTGAATGGCATATTGCCAATTTTTTGGTTCTATAAAGCTGACTTAGCTTTATTGTTTTTTGCTTTAACAGGGTAAAAGTTGATTTTTTTTTAGCCTGACTTTATGGCCTCTAGAAAAAAAATTGTATTTTACTTGGCGCTCAGTCCACCTAAAAATGTCAGCATCTATTAGTGGATGTTTGCTAATATTACATCCAAATAAAGAGAAAACCAAGCAAAATCAATAGTAAGAGGCGCTGCTCAAATATAAATAATTTATTAAGAATTTACAATGTCACTAATATATAAAAATATATTTATTAAATTAATAATCCTTTCTAATTATTTAAATCCAAAAGGCCATATATTAGACATGTACATACAAACATTTATCACATAATAAGTATTAATTAATATCTTAAAAAACAATACATTCAATATGTAGCCACTTGGTATACATTAACCACACTCCCTTATTGTTAATAATTTGTATCCAATATGTAGCAACCACTAAATTTATATTGATCACAATCTCCTATAATCAATAATTAATATTACAGTTAATTAATGATCTCAATCTAATCCAGTGAAAATTAATATCTCTGAAGACAATATATATATAATATAAATAAGCCACTTAATAAGTAAATGACCACAATCCTTTGTTGCCAAAAATTGCTGTTCCAAATAGCAGTAATTGGTAGTCTCAGTCCAATTCAATAAGGTTAGTAACTAAGCATGCCTATTACTTATTGATTTTAATAGTTACCACATGTGGCTTATTCCAAGTTGTTTCTACGACCTTCCTTACTATATCCAAATGATACTATTAATTTATTCACTGTCCAGATTCATGGAGTATAAATAGAATGTATATCCATATTTAATCATCCTCCTTATACACCTGCCATAGTAGTGTCCCTTATTAGCATGTGTTGCATCAGAGCTGTCAGACATGTCCTCACGAGGATCACCATTCAGGCTCCTCTCAGTCATGGGTGCTGGGACACAGGCTCTCAGCAGCAGCACCTGCCTCAGGCCTCCCCTCAGCAGCAGAGGCACAGCCACCATGTTCTGTCCTTTGTGCAAACCGTGCCAGCTGATGTCAGTGCCAGGGTATTAGGTGGGACCCACCTCACAGGTGGAAAAGAGAAGTAGCTGGGGGTGATGATGGGAGGGTACTGCCTCCTCCACTCTCTTTGTTATTTCATGTGACTCCACAGTGCCCCACGAAAATACTGCCTAGGGGCTCCATCAATAATGTATATTTAAATACATACAGAATATAAAAATCTCACAAAATGCCCCCCCTCACATAGCTCTCCTCCCCTTACTCAGCTCTCCTCCCCTCAAACACACAATGCACCCCCTCACTCAGTACCCCTTGCCCCCCAGCTTTCACCCTCATCTAATTTCCTCTGAAAAAGATGACCCCCTCACACATATACAGATCTCACTTGGACCTACCCACAGCTCTTTCCTCCCCTCAGCTCCCATTCCCTACTCAGCTACACCCTGACACCCACAGTTTCCTCACTCAGCAACCCCCTCTCACGCACAGACTTTTCCTTACTCACTAAAAATCCCCCCAACACAACTTTCTTCCTCCTTACTCAGATTCCCCACTTCACACACACAGATATTCCCTCCTTATACATACCCACCCACACACAGAGCTCCTCACCTTAACAGAGCACCCCTCCCTTCACACACATATATCACCTCCCTTACTCAGATTCTCACCCATCCTCATTGTAGCAGGGTTCAGGAGATCAGTTGTGCTGCTGAGCTGAGAGATCTGTGCCTCCATACTGGGGTGGTGTTTTAGGTGGAGCCACAAGCACCATTCTGCCCACACATTCAGGCTAAAGCTCAGAAGACACTCTGCCCTAGTCGGATGGCTGTTTTACAGCACCCAGATGCTGACTGCTCTGCATGTAAGTTGTCCTGGTGCAGACTGGAGGAGGCAGAAGCTCGTAGCTCAATGCTCCTCTGTGGGTTGGCACTGACCAGCAGGCTGCCTCTCAAGAGGGTGACCTGCTTCTGAGGTTTGGGGCCACATTCATCAGGAGGCCACTCTTCTTGACCCTTCCTCTGCCAAACATTCAATTTGACAGGTCAGGTTAGGTGCAACACAGCACAGTTGGGAGAGTGGAGGAAGCAGGGGACCCAGCCTGGGGGAATGGCAATACACAGAGGAAGCCATGGTGGGGAGGGTCTGTGTGAAGAAGAGCAGCTCTGCCACGCATCCCTGCAGGATTCGGCTACCTGTCATGTAGCTGGCACCAGCAACAACTGTCTCAGTAGTAGTTGCAGGGAGAGTGCATCTCCTGCTTGGCGCCTCCCTGCAGTGCAGGCTTTGCTGAGTGGGTTGCGCTGGCCCTGGGTGTGACTAACACACACACACACAATTTTTTTTTCATTTGAACCATGGGGTGAACCCCTTAAAGAACCAGCAGCCCCTTGACAGAAAGCAGCACAGCACTCCTTCACACCTACACCAATGACAGGTGTGGCTAACATGCACAAAAAAAAATTGGGGGGGGGGGCAGAAGCCCCTTGACAGACAGCAGCATAGCACCCCTGCACACCTACGCAGATGACAGGTGTGGCTAACACACATACAATTTTTTATTTTTTTATTTTATTTGAACACTGGGAGTGAACCCCTGAAAGAGACAGCAGCCCCTTGACAGACAGCTGCACAGAACCCCTGCACATCCTACGTCGTTGACAGGTGTAGCTAACACACACACAGAAACATTTTTTTTTGGAACACTGGGGTGAAACCGTGAAAGAGGCAGCAGCCCCTTAACATACAGCAGCACCGCACCCCTGCACTGATGACAAGTGTGACTAACACACAAAAAATGTATTTATTTTTTCACACTGGGAGTGGGTGATGAGCACCCATGAAGGACAAAGCACCATAGCACTACAGCCAGCCAGTTCCTATGGACAGGAAAACAGCCAGCCAACCCCTAGGCACAGGACAATAGCCAGCCAGCCCTTATGGACAGGATAACAGCCAGCCCTTATATGGGCAACAGTAGCCAGCCTCTATGCACAGCATCAGAGTGCAACAGCAACAGCACAGATCACAGATCCCAGCTCCCTCTCTCCTACCACTTCACTCTCCACAGCCAGAAAGAAAAAATGTCAGTGATCACGGTACCTTTATAGAATCCAAAAGCCACAAGAATCCAATAGTGGGATGATGTCGTTTTGTGCCTTGTTTTCAGATCAGAGTCAGGCAGGAAAACTCGAGCTGATTTTGATCTGCCTCAGATCCCTGGAGTTCCGGTGGGTTTGGTTCTCAGGGAACCGAACACGCTTATCCCTATTCACTTATAATACCTACTTTAAATCTATCTGTATTTGGAGTCAAATTTGTTGGCCCATCACCAGCAGCCAAAGTCCAAAAGTCTAAGGATGGGGGTTGATTTGCATGCCCCATTTGTTAATGGTGCTCAGACTGACAAATCAGTGTGAACTGCTCCATTATCATATGTTGATATTGATATAGGCAAACTATGAAATCATGGAGCCTGTAATGTAAAAGTAAGCTGACAAAATTATAATGTTTATATGAGTTTATTGAACAAAATGATCAGTGAGATGTTGCCAATGTCCACAAAATCTCTGAGCCAACAACAACAACTATTATCTTAAATGAATCCTCCAGTGTCAGGCAATTAGCAGCCCTCCAGCTGTTGTTGAACTACACATACTATATGAGCATACTTGCAAAAGTTTTAGCATGGGCAAGTAGCAAAACTGCAGCAGGACAATCTGGGATGTGTATTTCTATAACAGCTAGGGGACTGCTTATTGCCCACAACTAATTTAAAGCCTGTCCCCCTAAGTGATGGCTGCTTAGGGGGCAAAACTTAATACCACACCATTACACTCTTGATACAAAAAACAATGTTACCGACTTTAGCGCTACCATATGTTACTTTAATATATCATAAAAAACAGATAAATCAATATGAAAAAAACTCTTTTTGGATAATGTTACTCCTTGAGTCCTCAGTAGAGCTGATTCAGATGGTAAATGCACCATTTTGCATAAAAAGTTATTGACCTTATGTAACAAATGAAAATTGATTGATGTGGACATGCATGTACAGGTGAGCGTGAATTTATTGCCAACACCACTTGGGTGATACATTCCTGACACTTTCATTAAGAAAACAATTTCCTAAAAATTATGTAAAAGTACAAAGAACAACCAATAGTGACATTCTGTATGTAATTGCTGTATTGATGTGAGCAACTGATAACACAAACACATATTCATATTGGATCTTAGACATATTTCTCAAACACTTTGGTTCTTCTGAATTTTTCTTGTATTCCAAACCAGCTTAATACACAGAAATAAAAACAAAAATAGCAATATTAGTGCATTATTCCTAATGATTTATAAATCAGCACATACAAGACAAAATATTTATTGATTATTATAAAAATATTATAATTATCCAGGGAATTAATGTACCCAAAGTCACTGATTAGAGAGTTATACAGAAGATTCTGTTGATGGCAAAAAGATTGAGAAATATAATTGCTCCTAAATCAGTGTTTCCCAAACTTGGTCCTCATGGCCCACACATAGTCGAGGTACTTATGATATCCATGCATGAGCACAGGTGGCTTAATTTTTGTATTAGTCAGTTTGATTGACCCACTTCTGCTGAAGTAGAGATATCCCTAATTTCTGGACTGTGGGCCTGATTCTGACCTGCTCGCGAGTGCAGGACGCTCACAAGCGGGTCGATGGTGCACTAATGCGCATGCGCATGATGGAGGGAGCTCCATCGTGCACATGCACGAGACCCGGAGAGCGACTGGGATTCCGTCGCTCAGGGTCTTGCACCAAAGGGGGAGTGCTGTCGATGGTGAGTGACAGCATGCCCCCTTTGGTGGGCGTGCCGTGGGCGAGGCTGCCGGATGGAGGCGTTCCCATGGGAACGCTTTCCGTCTAGGTCCGGCCCCACTGACATCACTAGTGATGTCAGTGGGAGTGCTTTTGGCTCTGATAGAGTCAAGAGGCCGCTCCATTTTTAGGTAGAAGGGCCCTGATTCAGAGCGAGCGCTATGGTCAGAGCATCCGGCTCTGAATCAGGCCCTGTGAGTGGTCCATGAGGATGGGGTTAGGGAAACACTGTCCTAGACACAGCAGCAGGCAGCTTTGTAATGCAACCCTTGCTATTATGCAAATGCAGAAGGAGGTATATGACACCTCCTGCTAAATTTATGATCCCAGCATTGTGCTGGAGGTGAAAGTGCTGGGATCACCATCGTGACCATCTGTGGTTGATGGTCCCATAGGTGGATGGAGCTGGTCAGCTGGACAGCTGAGTAAGCCTCAGCTTAATCAGGCTGCCTCTATGTCCATAGGCTTCAATGTCAATTAATTTGAAGAAAAGCACAGTCCAGCATTACATTTTCCCACATACCAAGTCACATGGACAACAGTTACAGCTGCTGGAACTTTTGAAACAAATAGTCATGAAAAATTCACATCTGTTTTTTTTACATTGACTAAAAAAATTATACAAAATTCACTGTGACAATATCATCCTGCTTCACAATGTTCTGGAAGATTGGGTATACTGTTTCAGTGTTGTCATCTTTTTAAATAAGATGGTAATGATCAAAGGCTATTAAACCAATATAACTTTCACTTTTTTATTTTAATAGGTGCCACGAGGTCGATGTTCTGAAAAATGTCATAATGGTTTCAGGAAAGCTCCAAATGGAGGCTATCATGTATGCTGCTATGACTGTGTGCCATGCTCAGAGGGAGAAATATCCAATGGTATTTGTACAAATATTATTTTGCTTAGCAAGTACAAATGAAAGGCAGGGAATACATATGCACATAAATCGTTTGTCACTCATAAGCATCCCACAAAATGTTATTCAACAACTATATTGTAAGGAATTATAGGATATTCCAGTAGAGATGTGAAGTTTGGTTCTCCAGAAATCTCAATCCACCCAATTTTCTTGAATTTGGAGAGATCCAGTCACAGATCTCCTTAGGAGATAAGGAAATATCAAGGTCATGGTTCAGAATTTCCTGTGGTTCAGAATTCAGGTTTCAAATCTGAATTTTTAGGATTTTGAATACAAAAAATAAATCATTTAGCAATATTTATAAATTTATAAAAAAAAACACAGATCCAAAGCAAAGACATGATGGTGGTTATGCAAAACAAAAACACAAAGATGAATCCAGATAAAAAACCAATATAAAAACATGGGTTAGAGCACATATCTATATTGTACCCACTATTGATGGGTATTCACCTAAAGAAAGACATTGTGAAACACAGAAACATGTGGAGCTCAATATACATTATTGTGACTCTGTTTTGAGCAGCGGCTCACAACTTACTTTCAGGTCCCGACTGTCACTAGGAGCCTGGGATGCCAGAGCATGGTATAAGTAGCACTCTGCATGCCGTGTCCTGGACATCTCTATGAGACTGAGACACAGTAATCATGCTTTTGGTCTCGGCTGATTAAAATCACAAGGGACATTCTGCTTCAAGCAGCAACACAGTTTCTGCTTAATTACAGTAAGGGTGTTGGGCTGTGCAGGAACTATGATTGTCTCCTGCTACTATTAAAAAGCATGGAGGGCTAAACCTTCCTGTCAGTGATAGCTTATGCTCCTATTTAAGCCTTTCTGGGTCTGTGTTTCTGGAGACCCCTAGTCTAATAGGAACATGAATCTTGTCTCTCCAAACCTGGAGCCATTGTATATTTATAGCGTCTGCATTCTTAAGTAAAAAGTTACCATATGCAAGCTATTATATCCTGCTCCAAAAGATTTATTAACTCTGCTATTCACAGCGATTGTCCAACTCTGCCATTCAATATTATCACAAGCTCATCAACCATTCACACTGACTGTTATCTCTGCATTTGTACATATTTGCAAGCTGCATCTGCCATTCACAATGATTATACACCTCTGCAATATAACCATCTGCTACAATATATTATCATCCCTGCTCTGTGGTAGTCCTGTAGGAGCTGTCTGCACTTATTTCTTGTTGTGCCTGTATATTTCCATATAAAAACTACTCTAGCCAAATATCTTGCGATCACCAGAGTATTGTATAAGTTCTTACTGTCCTGAGTTTTAAGACCTGGTGGCATCCTAAATACCAGTAAGTGTATCTTACTCTGAGGGAGCAACGAGTAGCTGTTATCGGCAGATGACCATTGTAGCGTGGTTTTAAAGGTCTTATACAAATACTCTGATGTTTCATAATATTATCACCAGCCCATTAAGTGCTGGAGTTAGTTTTATGTCAGTATGGAACCTGCTCCGCCAGGCCCTGACCAAATTCTGGAAAATCAAATCCAGCATTTAAGACAAATGGTACAAGACCTGACATTTCAAGTAACAAATCAAGAAGTTAATTGTAGTATGGCTCCTTCCTCTCCAGGAGCTGAAATTAAACCCAAAATTAATCTTTGTGACTGCTTCTGCAGTGACCAGAAACAATTTTTCAACTTCAAATTAGTCTGTAAATTATATTTTCATTTAAGGCCTATTTCTTCTGGTTCTGAAGATCAACAAGTAGGAATTATTATTTATCTCTTACAATGAGACCCACAAACTTGGGCTTTTGGGTTAAACCCTAACCATTCAGCATTACAATCTGTGGACACATTCTTTACAGCTTTTGGCATCTTATACTGTATGATGACCCAGACTGAGTTGTATTGCCAGAATCACATCTTTGCACTCTCAAATGGGATGCAATTCTGCTTAGGTTTATTGCACAGAGTTCAGAAGATGGTCCACTGACAGTGCTTGAAATTACTCAATAAACCAGGGGAAAGGGGAAATGGGAACATGTAATTTGAGCACAGTATTTTAATATAAGTATGGATAGGTAAATGATATAAAAATGTCCACGATTATCATAATAAAACCCAATACTGGGTACACAGAAAAAGTATATAAATCATGTGGAAGTGCTCTCCTAGAGAGTATAATTATACATGTCAAGAGAAAAAAGAAGAAAACTCTCTTTTTTTGGAGGCACTCAATTGTGGATATTATATATCAAATAATAAAAATTAACTTTTATTAGGTATATATAAAAATAACATTATAGGATCTAAAGCTTATGATCATACCCCCTAATAATAGTTCAAAAACTACCAAGGGTGATATGCAATCAAAAACATGAATCAGACAAAACATATAATTAAAAGTAATATCACAGATGTAAAGCAAAGTGAAATATTACAAAATGATCACAGATATAACCACAAATATAGTAATATAAGCTTCTGCTAATATATCTGGATATAGATTACAATGGTAAAGAAACCTGATTAGATGATCCCGTGATTAAACATGGCATAAATAAATAATCAGCAAATAATTGATTATACTAAGATTTTTTAAACATCAATCAGGTAATATAGTGCAATGACCAAATAATGAAATAATGGCACAATGGCCAATCAAAGTGCTTGAAATGACCCAGCTTTACATGGCAAATTCTGGCTTGGCCTCTCTCAGAAAATCAATAATTTCCTAGTCCAGTATTCAGTCACTCAGTTTCAATAAAAATTGACAGGCACATTAGGAAACATAGGATGAAAAAGAGCTGCCTGGCTTTGTAAATTATTATAGATGTTCTATCTGTGCCTTTTATGCACTGGCTGCCCCAATCACTGCCTTAACAAAAAAATAATCTATTAATATTCCTTCCTATACCTTCTAAAATTGTCACTATTCAGTGTTATGAGATGCACAAGAAATAAATGCTTTCAGACTTTGAGTGTGGTTCCAAAGCACAAAAAGATATTATTCAATATAAAAAAACAGATGGTTACACACTGTGATATAAATACAATTAGTGCAAGTAAATCATACAGACCCAAGGTATAGTTGTTACATACGCACGTGCTCTGGACCCAGATATCGGTATCAGCAAAAGAAACCTACATCAACAGCACAGCAAGAAGACTCACGACTGGGGTCAAAAGTGCACATACATATACTTACAGGGATAGGCAATACAATAGAACAGATTGGCATGATTCCATTGGTTCTCCATCATGATGCTTCTGTTACAGGATATTTCATAGGTCAATTCAAATGAACACAATTCAGCCTCCAACAGCCCTTTGTATCCTTTTTCCCTCTGCATGCTAATCTAAGCTGATAACATTACAGAGTACATTTTAATGTTTTAACCCTCTATAGTCCATAATTTGCAGATGCATGTTCCAATCTTCTCACCGATGATACCGGAAATCTGTTGAGACACAGTGGATCAGTACAACACCAAACACGGTCTGCTTATCATGTACTAAACCTTAGATATCAAGAGACTTAATTCAAGACAAGCACGCTGGGCATTATTCTTTACCCAATTTAATTTAATTATTACATACAGACCCGGGTCTAAACACATCAAAGTAGATGCCCTATCATTTCTTCATGAACAAGATATAACAATTGCTAAAAAACCTTTAATTCCTGAGTCTTTTGTTCTTCTCAGAGCATTTACAAATGACATCCAGGAGCCTCTAGATCTTTGGAATTACTAAACCATTATGTCTGGTGGTGTTCTGTCAGTCAAGATTCAATAATTTGTGCAGTCTTTTGAAGTTGGTGCCAGGAACAAAACTGCTTGCATCTGCCCTATAGGTCCCCTCATGCGTTTGTCTTTTCCCAACAAGCCATGATCACACATCTCTATGGATTTTATTGTGGTTTGCTGATTTCCTCTGGTTTTATTACTGTCTGGGTGGTGATGGATTGTGTCAGCAAGATGGCTCCATTTGTTTCATTAACCAAGCTTCCCAGAGTCAAACATTCTGCATGATTATTCATCCAACATATTTTCAGGTTACATGGCTTATAATTGGATATTGTGTCAAACAGAGGCACCCAGTTCATTGCTCAGTTTGGTAGATAATTTTGCTCCTCATTAAATATTAACCTCAGTTTATCTTCTGGAGGACTGTCACCAGTGCTGGTTCAAGGTTATCAAATGAATGAGGTTTATAAGTTTTTAGATTCAAAAAAGGTCCAAGGTCAAGTACATTTCCTTGTCCATAAGAAAGGATATGGGCCAGAGACGAAGTCTATGGTTTCTGACAAACATCTACTTGCACAAATTCTGAAAAAAATATCCTGGGTCCTGGTGTCTCCCCTGCTTGTGCCTTAACTGGTCTGTGTATCTGGCGACCCTTATTTTGATAGAAACCTGAATCTAGTATCTACAAACTGGGAGCTATTTTATATTTATAGCATTAGCATTCTTTAGTGAAAAGTTACCATATGCAAACTGTTATATCCTGCTCCAAGTGTTTATCAACTCTGCTATCATAGTTATTATCCACCTCTGCTATTGTTTGCAAGCTGCACCTGCTATTGCAGGGATTGTCCATCTCTGCCTTTGAATATTATTGCAAGCTCATCTACCATTCACAGTGATTGTTATCTCTGCTGTTGTACATATTTGCAACTTTAATCTCCCATACACAGTGATTGTCCACCTCTGCTATTTAACCATATGCTACTATATATTATCAGCCATTAAAACCATCAGCATCTGAGTCTTGAGAAAGCCCCAATGATTTGCTGGATCAAATGTTTTGATGTCACCCTGCAGACTACCTTGGTTCCTTCCACAACTTTGGTATATGTTGGGAAATACTTAGAACTTTGTGCTGAGCAGCCAGGAAAGAGACCACTAGCAGCCACTGAAGGCCAGTGTGAGTTCCACTCCTACCTCCAGCAGCGGCCACTTGTAGGGAAAAACAATGGCCATTATGGAGCTTGGCGTGACCACACAATTTCAGTGATTTGTTTACTGCTCATCCCCTTGGTTAAAAATAGGATACTGGCTTTTAAACATTGAGGTAACTTTATTCTCCGGAGATCATATCGTAAAGTAACTCTGTGTTACACTGGGATTCCAGTGTTAACAAATTAGATATGGCTGTGTACTAAGTAACCGGCATGCCTGCATTATAAGTGAGGATTCTGAATTGATTAACAATTGATTTATGTTATATAAACAGATACCCCACATTACAACTGTGGAACTTTGCATAGAAACTAAGTAACATTTTTATGTGGCCTGGAATCCAAGTTGTGTAATAGGAAATAGATCATTTATATCTACTTTGAAGGTGTTAGGGCTGAGACATTTTTCATATGTGATTGTAAAGTGCTGCTCCACATGTGTGTGATAATTGGTTTTTACATTGTATTGTTATTGTGTGTCTATGTCTTTTATATTAAAACCATATTAGTACATTTCACCAAGCCTCCTGTTTATTAATAGAGAGCAAACAGATTTGTATATTTTATTTGTGTGTCACCAAATATTATTCAATGGCAAGTGCAGTGATCACTGTATTATGACTTATTTGTTTGAGATTATATTTCTCCAGGGTCAAACTAGACCCACATTCCTTGCAGCAGGTATTGAACATATTTTTTTAACATATTTATTTTACTACAACTGTGCCAGGAATTACAGTGATTCACTGCTTTATGTGGTTTCAACTGTTATTGGCAGAATACCTCTGTGGCGTGGCTCTATGGATATTATACAAATACTCTGGTGTTTCATAAAAAACTCTTGCATGTTAGATAACCAAGAGGCATTATCACATTAATTCAGCTACCCCTATGTATTATTAGGGTGACAAAAAATATTGGAGGTAACTGTATTTTTGATAACAAATGCAGTTCCCATAGAAGTCTGTATTTAAGATTATTATTATTATATATCAGATTTACATAAATTTTCTTATTAGCGCTCCCTGTCTCCCTGTTTTCGTTTTTTGTTTAACATACCCAGAGTCAGCCATTCCTTTATTTGAGCAGATTTTAGATCATATTGTACTTCATTATCTGGAGCGCCCTGCTGTGTGTTTTTTCTTTCCCCATAGAAGTCTGTTTGGATTGTGACATGTCAGATCAAGCTCTAAGAATCTTAGCTTTTTTCAAGCTTGCCTTCCGATATTTATAGTTGAGCCTGAACTTGGAATAAAAGTGATTACATAAGCAGTCAGTTTACTATTTAGACATCCTATCAGAGCCAGGGCCCCTTTTGATTTTCTTCACACATTGCCTTGATAATTATATGGCAATAATAAAATAACTTTATGAGAGCTTTGTGGGGTTTTGCAAATTTGGATCCAATAGCTTACATTTAGCAATGTATGAAAATTGTAATTTGACAAAACATATGCCAATCCACTAGAGCCTGGTGGTTTTAAAGCAAACAATTGTTTAAACAATGTGTTAGATTTTGATTTTACTGGACAATTATAGTAAATTTTTTGTTGGTTTTCTAGAACCCTTATTTAATTGTATGCATGGCTGGTACCAATAAGGAAATACAATGGAAAACAGGTGTACCAAACAAAAGTATTTTGTGAAGTCAAAGTCTTCCCATATGCCACCTATCAGCTGAAGGTTCTGAACCTGGCCAAATGACCTACTATATTACTTAAATAAATACTACCAACCTGAACCTTAAATAATTGACATTGAACCTTACATCATACTTTAATAAGAAATAATGAAACAGAAAATTGTGGTAAATAAAATTTGTAACAATTATTCTAAATAATTTGAATAAAAAGAAAATCAAATGAAGGTGGCAACAAAAAAATTCACCCTTCAACTGCTCTATCCAGTGATCACAATACACATTCTGCAGCCTGAGTTGCACAAGTATTTTTCACACTCATTAGTTCCCCCATTAGCATTGTGCCCCTAGTCACACCTCCATCAAATACCAAGGAACAACCTCCTGTCATGTCCAAAGTGGAATGTGGACTCTGACTGGGTGCAGGGAAGTCCTTGCAAGCAGTTTCCTGAAATTGGAATGTGGCTGGATGAAGGGGATTCCTATTCATGAATGTCTCTGCCGTAGTTAAAGAAGCTGAGGACAGTAGTCCGTATAAAAGTAACTAAAAGCAAGCCCACCAGGGAATGCAGAATGCCACCTCTGGAGCAGCTGATGTGCAGGAACCCAGTACTGGTGCTGGCAGAGAATTCTGGTGTAGAATACTCTATAATGTAATACAAGCAGCAGTGTAGGTCACCAGAACTGATATGGAACAGACCAACTGGCAGTGACACTTTGAGGTGGAGCAGGAAGCAAAATAATTCTGCAATAGTGTACTGCAAACTGGAACACTGGAACCAAATGACATTATGGAGCACAGAGAACTATCACACAGACTAGCTGGGTAAGATGTTGCAACTCTAGAAAATGAAGGAAGCCCTTTATTACCCAGTGCTTGGGCTGGATTGGCTGACAAAGCCCACTGAAAATCATGCAGACTGGCTTGGGTCATTCCTGTCATGTGACCAGATCCAAGATGGTGGCAACCATCTCCCTGCACCATCAGCATAGACTCCCAACCACCGCATCTCTGCCATGCCAGAGACCAAGCGTTGCTGCTCAGGAACCTGCTCACCCACACAGCTAGCCGCAATCAGCATGCACAGCCTCTTCACCACAGCAATGTAACCAGCCAGTTAGTATGTCTGTCATGACTACCAACCACAAAATAACTGTTTAGTCTGAAATAGCCCCACACCCTCCACATGGAGAGGCACACTGGCAAAGGCACCCATTTGATTTGAGATGTGAAATCAGATATGAAAATAGGCAATTACAGATGATCTAAGCTTCATTGTTGCTTATGAGTCGTGCCACACATGGCGCGAGACATCTTCCCGCAATCTGGCATGTGCAATAGTGTCTGCATTCAATCCTATGGAGATGCTCTCCCATGATCAGGGTTGTGCGACTGTGTCTCCATAGGATTGAATAGAGATGCACTCCTGTGATCAGGGATGCATCATAGCATAGCGTGGCACATAGTATGATTCGCAGGCACATTTGTGCCATGATTGGCAACAAACTAACTGGGCAATCTGTAAATGTGTTACCTTACACTATGGCTTCAGTCTCGCCAAAGAGCCCCTACTTGCACGGCAGGCCATAATCGACTCAACAACACTGAGCATCTTTCTCACCCAATATCTGCATCTTATTCGCATTAATAAAACAACTGGAAGCAAAAACCCAATTTTGCTAGATCACACTGATCAGTTTTATGTCAGACATTTATACATAATTCTGTGAATGAGCCTGAATATCTAGAAGTGCTACGATGCAGCATCTGCAGCTTTTTCTTATGCCAAGTTCTGATGTGCTGTCTCTGTGACTTTGTACATGTTTAAGCTAATACCTGTGCAATTAAAGTTGCAGCCCAGTATCTCTAGTGCAATTAGTGTATATTTACTAAAGTGTGGGTTTTTTGAAGTAGAGATGTTGCCCATAGCAACCAATAAGATTCTATTTTACATTATCTAGCACCTTCTAGAAGATAAGTTTGATTCTGATTGGCTGCTATGGGCAACATCTCCACTTCTAAAAACCGACACTTTAGTAAATATACCCCTTACAGTGGTGTTTTGCTGCACTTCTGTGATGCAAACAAATTGCAGAATTGAAAGAAAAATGGAATGCTGCACCTCTCAGAGAGTGTTGTATTGTATGATGTTTAGATATTAATTTTATGAGGAGACATTTGTACAAAAGCATTCATCCAATAGCTGCATTACCTAGTGATCACAAGACATATGCAACTGCCTGAGTTGCGCAGGCAATATCAACCACTTACTGATCGATTTGTGACCCAAACAATAACTCCATCAGTTGATTTGCATGTACTACCCTATGCTAAATAATTTATCTGCTGATTATAATTCCTTTGAGCCAAGCCCACAATGATAATAGAATACAGTATGACATTAAAAGGAGAAACAAATCACACAAACAAGAAAATTGCCTAACCACATGGGCAAAATCCATAGTTCCCAACTGATAACACACCAGTAAAATCAGCACCAAAGCTCCGAGCCCTTCAAACTGACCCAGGAACAATGTCCATCCACAAACGTCCAGCAAGAGGCCAACAGCTGCCATTCCCACAAAATCTGTCAGGTAAAACTGGACATTGGGCCTGATTCAGACCCACTCGCGAGCGGCTGTCCGCTCGCAAGTGGGTCGATGTTAAGGACTGAGCATGTGCACGACGGAGGGAGCTCCGTCGTGCGCATGCGCCAGATGCGACGAGCGAAGGAAAGTCCTTCGCTCGTTGTGTCCGATCAAAGGGGGCGTGCTGTCAATGTTGATTGACAGCACGCCCCCTTTGGTGGGCATGCTGGGGGCGTGCCTCCCTGACAGGGGCGTTCCCACGGGAACGCCTCCCGTCAGAAGCCGGCCCACTGACATCACTAGTGATGTCAGTGGGAGTGATTTTGGCTCTGATAGAGCCAAAATCACTCCGGAGCTTGCGGTTGAAAACCTCAACCGCAGGCTCCAGCTCGCAAATTCGATGGTCGCGATGGTCTCGACCATCGCGACCATCACAATGCACGCTTGTATAGCCTGTGGGTGGTGACCCACAGCTATACGAGCGTCCAGGAGGATGCTCCATGAAAATGGAGGCCGGCCCTCATTCAGAGCATGCGCTCTGCTCAGAGCGTACGGCTCTGAATGAGGGCCATAGACCATAGCCTAAATATTAGAGAAGTCCACGGACCCCCATGTTTTGGTTTTGGTTCTAATTCCTCATCGGGTTTTGGTTTGGCAAAATCACCCTCAAGTGTTTTGATTTGGATGTGATTTTGGTTTGGTTTTGAATTTCTTTAAGATCTATAAAAATCTATTTAAAAATTGGAAAAAACAACTAAAATCATGTCATTTGGGCCTGTTTACTTGCAATCCAAAACCTGAGGTCAGTTTTTAAATCTGAGATCTGAACTGATATCAGTTCTGAACTGGTAGTTGGTTCAACTTGGAACCCCAAAAGTATTCCAAACTGGCACTCGATTTGACTTAGAACCCTTAAGTTTGGGTCTGTTCGTATTTCAAGAAAACCAACCACACATCTGTACTAGTTAATCCACATCAATGTTATGGCTCAGTTTATCCACATAATACAGTAAAAAGCCATCAGATCCTCAACAACTAGGAATCTGCCTCACCCAATAGCCATACACCCATTGCCCAAGGTAGTTCTCCCCTAAAAAACACCACCAACCAATTAGCACAACCTCATTGATCAGTGGCCACACCCAAAAGAGAATGAAACAATGCCAGCAAAAACTACACAACCAATGTATAGACACCACAGCAAGGTAGTGCGCCATGAGACTATACACCAAATAACACACAGAACTCATTGAGAATTCACCAACAAACATACCAGACAAATAGAAAAATAAAGGTTGCATTGGCTTTAGAATCATGATGTAGTTTTATGTGGGTGATGACTTGCACCAGACAGAATGATAGTGGATCAGTGGATGTGCAGATAGGAAAAAGTAGCTCAACCAAATAGCTCCTCAAAGTTTAAATGAAAAAAAAGTGTGGAAATGTTCAATATTTAAAGCTTTTGTCATGTGATAAGTTTTCTGAAGGGTTAATTGGTGTCTCTGTATGGGATGGAATAAAATAACAATATACACTACATTATGTGCACAAAGGTTGTGAAGGTCTGGGTTTGTTGTGGACCCGGGGTGGTGACAAGAGCAGACACAGAAGCAGATTTAAATAAAAAGGTGGAGTTTTTAATAAGTGGTTTAGCAGACATGGGAATGGCAAAAGAAAAAGTCCAGGTTTAGCACTAAAGTACATTTGGCAACTGTGGTGAAGCAAATGGGAAAATGTCCAGATAGTGACAGGCAGGAAATATCCAGTATGCAGGGAGAGCTGTAATGAAGTGCAGGCAGAGGTAATGAAGTCCAGCTGGGAGTTAGAGTGTGAGGCAAGGTGCAGGGGGACAGCAGGTAAAGGTACTCAGGCAGGGGAAAGATAAATGGAGGGTGCAGGGTGAGTCCAGCAGGTTTAGAGCAGGCAAGGTAACAGGCTAGTAGCACTTTCGGGCAGACAGGTAAGGCACAGGTACTCTCTCGCAGCTGAGAAACACGTTGCACTGGCAATGAATGAAGGCTCTGGACCTTCCTAAATACTAGGTGCTGCGCTGTGACTGGCTGGAAAGAGCACATGACCCACCAGGATTGGACAGCTTGAATCACATGACCTGAGGCAAGATGGCGGCACCCATGCCAAATGGAACGGAAACACCACCATGCCTCACCAGGCCGCAGTGACAATGTGTCCGCATAGAACCATGCGCAGCCAATGTCCCTTGCCAAACACCAGCACTGCTGCCAGAGACCCCTCACCACAATGACCTCACAGGTAATACCCAGTGACAACCATGCAGAGAAACCCTGGCCATGACAACGGTTAAGTGCTATGGCTTTTCACTAACCTTATATACACTCATAGTTGTAAACAATGTATAACTGAATTAGCTTTCCTTAATATTCCCAAAGAAAAGATATAGTGGAAATCCACAATATAGATGAGTCTTGATTTGCATACTCTTATACCCATTTTACTCTGGTGCTTAAACCCGGGTTATTGCAGAGTTAACCCCGGCAGCTCCATGGTGTAAAAGGGGAGAGGGTTTGATAACCGGGTCGAGTGACCCAGCAATCCAACCCAGGTACATAGCAGGGTTTAATACGGGCTTAGCCCGTGAAACCCTGCTGTGAGAACAGCGCACTCCGGGTCACGATGACCTGGAGTGCACTGCAAGCTGGCCAATTGGTCCAGGTTCAGTGGTGCTTGGAGATGACATCATCTTCATGCGTCCACTTTCACGCCAGGAAAGCCGGGTCTATGTAGACCTGACTCCATTGTGAGCGCCGCTGACTTGGGAATAACCCGAGTCGGCGCGGCCTAAATTCTGGGTCTGATCCGGATAGGAACTCTGTTCCAACTCTGGGTCAGACCCGGAAATTTGGTGGAAAAGGGGTATAAGTGTCTGTATGAAAATCATTAGCCTTTTAAGATAACATAGATATATCCCTTCCCTATAAAACGTTTTTGACCTCGAGACTGCATCTCCATTGAGTCTGAATGAATACAATACTTACAAAATTTTTATGCAATGAGGGCTTTAGTGTTGGTAGACGATGATTTCACAACCTTTTTATAATAACATTTTTTCAGTTTCTTTTTCACAATATTTTTTTTTTAAGTTTATATTTTTTGTTTGATTTTTTGATAATTTAGTATTGTCTTTATTATGATTATTATTATGATTATTATTATTATTCACTTTAGGTGAACCAATATGTCTCTAGTTCAACTTCATTAATTTTATGTCTATGTTTATTCACCTATTGAGCCAGTGTTTATGGTTGCCATAATGTTTATGGTAACAATATTACATATATATATATATATATATATATATATATATATATATAGTTATTTTGATTTAGGTGTGGTTTCAGTCGTATCAATTAATCTACTTAATTTGGGTTCTGCAGTTGAATTATTAGAAAACTATTATCAGCCTTGTATGGGGAGCATGATGACAATTTCAGTAACGTGACATTCCACTTGACTGCCTGTAAGATGGCATATCTATTTCAACATTGGCTTACTGACTTTGAAAGTCCTACATGACCAGGGTTCAAAGTACCTGAGGCAGGTTCTGATTCCATCTGCCCCACTCACTTACTTTGATTTGTAGATGAAAGATGATTAGAAGTACCTATAATCTCCCTAATTAATTTGAGGGTTGAATTTTGCAATCCAACTCTATGCAATAGGCTTCCTCACAGTTTGAGAGGCCTCTAAATCAAGAAGTCTTCATAAACAGACCCAAGACTTACGTGCATACTCATGCATTTCTTTATTGTCCCTTTTGTTCCTCAAATATAAAACCCAAATGTTTAGTTATTTTTGTGTTTATTTTGTATCACATTTTTTTAAATGCAAATGTGAAGCAAGTACATTATTATTATTATTATTATTATTATTATTATTATTATTATTATTATTAAATATAATAATAATATTATTATATAAATGAAAACATTGGAGCCATTTAAGGTGCCCATTTTCATGGAATATAAGAAAATGCAATGGGCACTGACATTTTGGTTTCAAAAAAAATTTATTACTATTGGCCCAAAAATAATTAGTAATGTGTTAAGTGTCATAGTGTTTCAGAATAAAAGCAGCACATACACTACAGGTGTGTTCTTATACACCTAGGGGTAAATTTACTAACAATCGAGATAGGTCGAGATGACCATGACGGGTGATTTATTGATTTTTTCCCTTCTTGCAAATTTACTAAAGGCAAAGTCGGGTGAGTTAGAGAGAGATTTCTCTCATCTCACTTGTAAAACTCGGGTGAGATAGCAATCTCAAATCAAATCACCATCAGGGCAAATCTGAAGTACTTTCCACCTAAAACATACATCTCTAAAATTTACCAAAAATGAGGATGACAAGCTCGGGAGAGATAGGAGGAAACTCTCTGTCAAAATCACTTTTCAAACTCTCAACCCCCTGAGCTTCAAGATGAATATTTCTGTAACTTGAAAAAATAGTGATAATTTGTAAAAAAAAGAAGATGTGAGGTCCACCCCCAAAACACTAACCATCCTCGGGCTTGTCAGCCTGTCCAGGTTCTTAACATTACAAAGAAAAAATGTTTAGGGATCCCCTGTAATGTAAGAACCAGCACAATGCAGCAGGGACAGAGCTGGTTTTAAATATACAGAGCAAAAAAATGACGTGAGGTACCCAATATATTTATAACCAGCCCTGGACCCTATCTAATGGGGTATTGATGCCACAGGAAGGGGAGTCCTTTCACCAGGCCACCTAGGTGCAGCATCAGCCCTGACCATTAGCTAGTCCAGGCCAGGGATCCCTGGGGAGTTGGTGATCCCCCAATAAAGGGGTCACCTTCTCTAGGGCACCCCTGGCCTAGGCTGATAGCCCAGTGCTATCCCCGCCACCCCAGGGTGGTGGGTGGCAGATTGATTGTGTTTGGTGTAGTGTAAAAAATAGATTTATCAGCATTGTCTTTACAGTGGAACTACAAGTCCCAGCAAGCCTCCCACGCATGCTGGTACTTGGAGAACCAAAAGTACCAGCATGTGGGGCTTTAAGGGCCAACTGGTACCTGTATTTCACATGTAAATAAATGGTTAAATAAACACACAACACACCGTGATAATAAAGCTTTACATACATACATACATACATACATACATACATACACATACATACTCACCTGGTTCCAGATGTTCACATCCACTTGTCAACGTAAAGTATCATATCCTAATTACCTGTTAATGTTAGCCACCACTGATTGGCTGGCAGCCCGCGACTGAAGTCTGCTCATTCCAACGAAGAAGCATGCAGTTAAATTGTATAAGGGAACTGCCTTGGATTTCTGCGGAGAACATCGTAGAACATAAAGGTGAGTATTGGATCTTTTTTTACAGGTAATTCGAAGGGATACTTTACATTGACAAGTGGACATGAACATCTGGAAACAGGTGAGTATGTATGTGTATATATGTATGCATTAAAGCTTTATTTTCACAGTGTGTTGTGTGTTATTTAACCATTTTTATATAGGTGAAGTACAGGTACCACTGGGCCCTTAATGCCCAGCATGCTGGTACATGTGGTTCTCCATGTACCAGCATGTGGGGGAGGCTTGCTGGGACCTGTAGTTCCACTGTAAAGACAATGATGACAAATATATATATTACACTCCACCAAACACAATCAACTCATCACCCACCACACAGGGGTGGCGAGGATAGCCCAAGGCTATCAGCCTAGGCCAGAGGTGCCCTGAAGTGGGTGACCCCTTTATTGGGGGGGTTAATCAACTACCCAGGGATCCCTGGCCTAGGATGACTAATGGTCAGGGCTGATGCTGAGGCTGGGGGCCTGGTGAAAGGGCACCCCTGGCTGTGGCATCAGTCCCCCATTAGAAAGGGTCCAGGGCTGGTTTTAAATATATGGGGAACCTCACGTCATATTTTTTTCTCCGTATATTTAAAACCAGCTTTGTCCCTGCTGCCTTGTGCTGGTTCTTACATTATAGGGGATAACTGCTCATTTTTTTCTCTGTAATGTTAAGAAGCAGAACAGGCTTGCTAGCCCAGGGCTGGTTAGTGTTTTTTGGGGTGGACCTCACGTCATTTAAAAAAAAAAAATTCTAATTTTCACAAGGGTTAAAAAACACAAGCAGCAAGCACATATCTCACTGATATGTGCTGGCTGCTAGCTTGGGAGAGATTTGCAGAGAGAAAACACTGCAATCTTGGGTGAGTAATCTCATGCAAAACGAGTTACTCAGGAGAGATATCTCATTCGGCTTCACCATTGGCAAAATCGTTTAGCCTCAAATTGCCTGTTGGTAAATTTGGTAAAAGAAAAGGGATTAAATCACCCAAATTTTGGCAAATTCAATCGAGATAAATCACTATAAAAATTGGGACCATCTCGAATATTAGTAAATTTACCCCTTAGCCTCAATATGCATGGAGAAACCTAATCCCAGGGTGTGACACCCCCTAAACAGCAATAACATGCCTGCTTTACTGCTTCTACTCTCTGGTACCTCCCTAAACAGTCCCTGTCTGTTAATCACATTGCGGGTAAAAAGTTACTGCAATCAATTACGGTAATGTAATTTAATACATGTGCAGTGCGACTCAGATGCATTGTTCATATTGATGATAATTGTACAACTGTAAAAGCAGCAGCATAGTCTACTTTTCCAAATCCAGCCCTATAAATATACTGAGGTAGATGGAATAAAATAAAAGCTATATATAACTATTTCTTAAAAAGGGAAAGAGTATTCAATTTATAAAATCAGAATATATCTCTTATGGATAGTTTACTAACAAAGCATTTAAAGGCCCCCATACTGTACAGCAATCGTGCAATTTGCAATTGATTGTGTATAAAAATCTTTCCATTTTCAATCAATTGTAGATTGCAGAATTGCCACAATCGATTGAAAAAGGGAAAGATTTTTATACACAATTGATTGCAAATTGCACGATTGCTGTACAGTATGGGGGCCTTAACATGTTCACTACCCAATTTAGGGAGCAATGAAGAGAAAGTAAGATAACATGAGCTAGAGGGACAATGAGAATAACTGTGCAATAAATAATTAATGTCACAATTATCGACAGATAATGAAAGTTGTGTGAAATGTGCTGATACTGAATGGCCTAATGACACAAAGAACAAATGCATTGCCAAGGCTCAGGAGTTTCTATCATATGAAGTTGACCCTATAACCTCAGTGTTCTCTGTCACATCTCTATTATTTTCTGTGATAATTGTCTTCATAATTGGACTATTTATTTTATATCAGAATAAACCAATTGTCAGAGCTAATAATAGGAACCTCAGCTTTATTCTGCTCATCTCTCTTATGTTGAGTTTACTCTGTGTATTTCTTTTCCTTGGTCGCCCAGTGGATATAACCTGCATGCTGCGCCAAATCTCCTTTGGAATCATATTTACTATTGCTGTGTCCTCAGTCCTGGCCAAGACTATCACAGTTTGCATTGCTTTTAAGGCCACAAGACCTGGAAGCTACTGGAGAAAATGGCTGGCAGTCAAACTTCCAAATACTTTAGTGCTGATCTGCTCATCTGTCCAGGTCCTGAATGGTGTTATCTGGTTGTCAGTTTCTCCTCCATTTCAGGAGTGTAACATGGACACATATCCTAGGACTATCATCATCCAATGTAATGAGGGTTCTGTGTTGGCCTTTTATTTCATGTTGGGTTACATGGGGTTACTGGCAGCTGTGAGCTTTGTTCTGGCTTTCATGGTGAGGACATTACCTGACATATATAATGAGGCCAAATACATCACATTCAGCATGCTGGTGTTCTGCAGTGTGTGGATTTGTGCCATCCCAGCCTATCTGAGCAGTAATGGGAAACATATGGTTATTGTAGAAGTTTTTGCTATATTAGCCTCATGCATTGGGATACTAGGCTGTATATTTTTCCCTAAATGCTACAATATCCTGATGAGACCTGAAATGGACAGAAAAGAAATGTTGTGCTTGGGAAAAACAATTCCTTATAATATGACCTGATATCCTTTAATAGTTTATTAACATTTTATTTGAATAATTACAGTAATTGTACTTATATAGAAAATATGTAGAAGTCACTATATTTGCATAATTTTTCCAATGGATTCTGTTAACTTAATTGTTTGTGGTTGTTATGCATGTACAGTATATTTTTATAAATGTAATATCTGCTATTTCTTATGGTTTTCCAAACTGATAAACTGATAATAGCGATGAATAATGCACCTGAGTATCACACTCACATATGACTTTAGGTGCATACACACACAACGATTTTTTGAACGATTATCATTAAAAGATATCGTTTAACGATAATCTTTTGAAAAAATCGTTCATTTTCTGAGTCAAACGTTGAACGATTATTGTTCATGCGCGTTCACGTTTGTAGTTTGTAGCTTGTAGTTCAGTCAGACTTGTCAACTCATCGATTTTCATTAATTTAATATGCAAAAATCATTTGTAGTTCATAAAAATCATTCATTACATTTAAATGAACATAGTAAATGAACAACTTTAGTAAACGATTTTAGTAAATTTTTTCAAGGTTGAAAATCGTTTATTAAAATCGTTCATTAACTCAATCGTTGTGTGTGTATGCAGCTTTAGGAATGTAAATGTTATGACAGATACAGTATATCTTCACTGAGTAAATGTATAAATTAATAAACTGACAATAAATAAAATA
The DNA here is from genome assembly GCA_031769625.1 of Taudactylus pleione. Classification (NCBI taxonomy): domain Eukaryota; kingdom Metazoa; phylum Chordata; class Amphibia; order Anura; family Myobatrachidae; genus Taudactylus; species Taudactylus pleione. Next base: position 2,395,660 of record JAUIMM010000591.1, on the reverse strand, counting down.
TAATAACTTCAAAATATTAAAAATGGACATGATTCACATACATTAAAATTAAAAAATTTCGCTAGAGATGAGTTTTTCACAAGAACCGAACAAATCCGAAATAAGGGATATTGAGGGAATCCGAGTCCCAGCTCGGGTCTTCCCTCTGAGTTTGGATCTTTCATTTTTTTTTCACAGGAGAGTGAAGGGTGAGTGTGTGGGACTTGGGGCTGTGGAGCTCATTCAGACCCGGTTGCTAAGGCACGATCACTCGCATTTCAAAGGGGCCGGTCCTGCAAATTCCATGATCGCACAGCAAGGCTAATGGATGTCCACTATGTCTTAACAAGTGGTGTCTCTGTGATCGCAAATTAACGAATTCCCACCCCCTTGCCACTCATAACACACATCATCTCCAGGAAGTGTATAAGAAAATCAGTAACATCGAGAGCTATCAAAAGCACTCACAGTTCTTGCGGTAGGGTTTACATACCACAAGCACTGCAAGTACTTTGAGTAAAACAACACCTACTGCCGCATCAAATGACGCTATCATGACCCACCCTTGCTAATTATGGATACCTTTTAAATGTCGTTTTGTGGCCCAGACACGCCTACATTCACACCAACACTCCCCCGTATTCAAGCACCCTCCCCTGTTACCACCCATAAATGGCACATTCTGTCACTCAAAGTAGCGTCCAGTCTTTCTGCTAAGAGCGTGTGATTTCCAATTGCAAATATCAGTTCACGCACACACACTGCGTCTAATACGCACGCACAGTTTGCAACAATTGGCTGCCTGCAAGCAAGCACAGCATAGCGACCGGGTCTGAATGAGCTCCTGTGTAAAAAAAGGCGATTAGTATGCCATTTAGGATGCAAACAGGGAAGAAAGAATTGTAGTTGAGACTAAGTAGGTAGATGTGTGGGTTTGGGAAGAGTGACTGCAGGCATCATTATCAGTGTATGCACCACTACAATTTCTTTATGCACAAGGAGCAGAACACGTCTCTTTAGTGAGAATTGTTTTGGGGTGCAGGTGATGGGGTTTGTCACACACACTGCGCAGTCACACACTGCAAACAAACAGGCTATGCTGTGTGGTGCTATTGATTGTTAAAGTGAACGTGCACTTTTTCTTTCTTTAAGGAATATATCACTGCAATATCTTGTTTGTCACTAGTGATACAGTGTTGACTTTAAGATTACACATCCAAAAAATAGGGAGGGACTGGGCTGCACATCCTAATATTAAACATGATAATAGGTGCTACCATGCTGAGACCTGTAGTTCGCCAGTGAAAAAGAAGGGGGGAGGAGTAGGTGCACACTATAAGCACTAAGAATACAAATGATCAAAATATCTATTATATAGACTGCAATAATAAACATGGTTTTAAATGTAAGGTTTCTTAGTACATGTTTGGCCAAAGATGTTTGCCCACCTGCCACGTCATGGCAAACTTTATATAGGTGGGCCCCTAACATCTTTAATACTGACACACTAATTAATTTATCTAGGACTTACCTCTCATAGGGCCCATTAGATGTGTGTACTGCAATGCAAGGACCCATACCAATTAAAATCACCTGGGGCAGGTAGGAAGAGTGCTAGCCCAAAGTAGGGGTCTGACCTTCAGAATGTACCTTAAATACACACACACTTTCTACCTGCCCCAGGTGATTTTAATTGGTATGGGTCCTTGCATTTCAGCACACACATCTAGTGGGCCCTATGAGAGGTAAGTCCTAGATAAATTAGTGTGTCAGTATTAGAGATGTTAGGGACCTACCTATATAAGGTTTGCAGTGATGTGGCAGGTGGGCACACATCTTTGGCCAAACATGTACTAAGAAACCTTGCATTTAAAACCATGTTTATCATTGCAGTCTATTATAGATATTTTGATCATTTGTATTCTTAGTGCTTATAGTGTGCACCTGCCTCTCCCCCCACATCCAAAAAATACTCTACTGTGTCTGAGCTGCACCACAAATAGACCTCAATCGTAAAATAAATAATATTTTTTTCCTCTTGTGTAAAAGAAAATCTGCAGTATTTTCTAATTAAGTGCATGATGTGACAATTGACACAGCATATATTACTGTTTTGTGTGCTGTGGTATTCCCCCATCATCTGCACCCCAAAACAATTCTCACAAAAGAGACATGTTCTGCTCCTGGTGCATAAAGAAATTGTAGTGGTATCCCACCATCATCTGTACCCCAAAAGTTATAAGTAAAAAATAATAAGTTTTGCTGGTGTCAAAAAACAAGAAATCTATCAATATAATAAAACTGCATGGTAGTGGTAAAAGTCTTATCTCACTGTTGTACTTTCACTTGGTGTGGTGGCAGCTAAGTTGAACAATAGTAGCTTTTCTCCTGTACTGGTGTAAAAAATAAAACCAATCAAGAATCAGTCAATAGAAGAGGAGCAACAACCCAATACTAGGGGGTATATAAACTAAAGTGATAGTTTTTAAAAGTGAGATGTTGCCCATCTCAACCAAATCAGGTTATACTTACCATCTAATTAGCACCTTCTAGAAGATACTAGCTAGAATCTGATTGGTTGCAAAGGGCAAAATCTCTACTTCTAAAAACTCTCACTTTACTAAATGTACCCCACGTTCTGCAGCTTCTGCAAGACATAGTACATTTTCAACATGTAATAAATGTGGTAAAAGGTACATAAACATTAACAAAGAATCCCCCTACCAAGGATCAACAGGGGTATGGGGAAGAGCCCAGGACATTTAGTCCAGGGCTGGTTGATCCTCAGGAGAAGGGACCCCATTTGATTTTGGAGGTTCCCACTATTCCAGGACTTCCAGATCTGGGCTGACTAGTGCTGAAATATTTTACATTATTGCATGGGGCACCCACAATTAATATTATTTGAATTCTAATGAAAGTTATGATTGATTTTATATGTTTGCCTACTTACAAATATATTATTGGTACTACTTCTGGATTAATCAAGTGCATTTTACCCACATATTGCAAGCATCCATAACTTTCACCTATTTACTATGTACTCTTATTATTTTCTAGTGGTCGTTCCTTGGGAACTATGGGTTTAACAGCAAATGCAGAGATATTTCTCCATATATAGGGGTGCATGCTATAGGCCCTCTCTTTGAATGTCCTATGTCACAACATTTAAAAGTACTTTACTATAGTTTCTGAAGACCACTATAATTATGACTTATGATTGATCTAAAATTGACAATCTAGGATTACTTTATGATGATAATTTGAACAAATGTTGCTAAGATTGACAATAAAAATTGTATACAATTAAATATTGTTGAATCACAAAAATTGGTACTGTTTTACTTTGTATCTAATTATTGTATCATTTGATCATTGAGACATTTGCTTGGCTATACAATTAAAATACATTTGTGGTATACATTTATTTGATATGCTTATACTGTATGTGAAATATGTTTTCCTTATAATCTGATACAGTCCACATGTTTGGCTGTCTATTGGTGTGAGATAACAAATTTAATAGATTAAAATATATATTTATTGTGATTATATTTTACTTCCATGACTCTTTTGTGGATCAATATTGTTTCCATAATCTTAATAATCTAGGATATAAATGTGAATCCAGATTTATGTGTTGCTTGTTTGTCTGTCTTGTGGAACCATTATAAAAGTTAAGTTTTATACTTAAATAAGAGTGCCCCACGAAAAGAGATTTCTTTTTCTCGTTTTTTCTTGCTACAGATATTTAATGCTCTTGGTAGCATAACCAGTCATAAAATTCTTTCTCTAATCCTTGTTTGATTATTAATAATAGATGATAGTATATAAACATTATACCGTTACACAATTATCACAACTATATAGTGGAAACTGTGCACACAACAATCCCCAGTACCAATTGAATGTATTGCATGAGAAGAAATTAATAAAATTCAGGAGGAAGCAAGTCAGCCACCAGTGTGTCCAGTTATTTCCATTAATAAGGACACTGTCATGTCTGGGGTTTAGACACAAAAGCCACCTATTTTATGTGGAATATTTTTTTTTGTGGATTATTTGTTTTTATTTTTTCTTTCTCCACTACCAACACCTGTATCATTAACTTCCTCATTAGTACTCAATTTGCAAATACTAACTGACTCTTCCTCTATCCAGGTTTCCCAAGTAGAATTCTTGTGCACTAGGGCTGTTGCTGCTGCTGGGGGTTAATATTCATCACATAGGGGGACCAAGAATATTAGTAGTTTAAAAAAACAAATGACTATGATACAATCATTTGCAGGAAAATTATGTGTCCAATATCTCCCATCAATGTATATGGTTTAAGACCTTTAGTTGAGGTAATGTTACCCACTACATAATTCCATCTTGTTTCCATTTTACCAGAAAAGCAATTCATTGCCTGTATCTGGACATAAATAACATACTCTTGGCCTAGAAAAAGCAATATACCCAAATATCAACTTAAATTAAGATATGTGAACAAGTGCAACTGTTCAAAGTAAAGATTGCATGATTGTGATAGCCTACTCTTTGGGTATACTGCCTTCTACAGCAGCAATATATCACATATAATGTCATCTTAATCACAGGTAGGCTATTCTCGATATCACAGGCTTCACTAAAAGGCATACTGGTATAAACATGTTGTAAAAGCCTTGGAACTTCAAAGTAAAATGGCTTACCCCACTAAGACTCTCCTCAGGATTTGTCATTTTCAGTAATGCAAGTAACATTGTATGAGCATTACAACTGGGTGAATTTCAACACACACAATACCATACTTTGTCCATACAATAAACTTAAAAAAATTATAGGTCCATTCAGGCCCAAAATATTCTGGCCATTTTTGGATTTTAGCAACTGTATGTAGAATATTGCAGCATTTGCAACAACCATTCCATTTCCCATATGGAACAGCAACAAGCTGTTAATAAACACCCCTGCATATGTATAAGAAATCTAGAGCCTCCTACTGAGATATTTTGCCTTTAACAACAACCCATTGTACTCAGGCGGCTGCCAGGTCATAAGATCAGGCAGTAGGTGCTTATACAATACAAGGGAGATTATAGGATAATGGCTGGACAGGGTTGCTGGACAGTTAGCCTGGCTAGCAAACAGGTGAATCAGTAGAATAATCCACACAGCAAGACTTGTAGCAACAGCACATAATCTAACACAGCCAAACATATACAACAATCCATGACATAGAGACTGGGAAATAGCTTAGTCTAGTACAGTTGAGAATATGCTCAGTTTAATGCAAGCTACTTAAACCATTTTAATATGAAGCAAATGTAGTAAGTTTAGACATGCCAGCCTGAGTCAGGTGTTTCCCTTAATTAAACTACTAGAAAAGCTAAAGGAGGAGATGAAACAAAGTGATTCCGCTAAGTATGTTGGATTTGTAGTTCAAGTTCTTTATTTGCTTTGCTGGATCAAAGGAATTGCAACTTCTTGAAAATGGATCACTACATTTTGTCAGCCATGATTCATCCTAGGTTTTAGTAATATGTAATGCTTTCTTTCCAACTGACACAGATCTTCAGAGATGCAAATAACTCCCTGTGTGAAATTGTAAGTTCAATTGGCACATGACACAATAACATCTACTGTTTCAGTTTTACCTGCCAGGAAAAAATTACCTTATCCAATAGACCCACTGGCAATGATGATGAGTCAACTCAGAGCATTAGGGTAAAGCAAAACTTGACATACAGATTTGCCCAGCTAGTTTGTTGCTCCATATGCTATGAAGTGTACCACACAAGCCTGCCACACACCACACCATGAGTCACGCCTCACAGAAAGTTTTGTAACAGCATAGTGCTGGAAAAAGTCATAACATGTAATACAACCTTTTGCAGACCAGGTGTCACTTTTCCTAAACTACATAGCGCATGCATATAATTTCCAATGCATGTTCTGTATCACCACCTGATGATTGGCTGACAGAAGCGGTGAATTGGTACACTGTACAGTATTACAGCATTTTCTATATGGAATCACGAATGTATAATAAAGTGGTAGATGAATGTCTAAAAGTTTAAAATCACTAAGCTCTGTATCACACACTGACTGGCAATTGAAATTGCAGACTTGCGCCAATGTACTGTAAGTACTGTCGGCACTGTCCCAGACTTAGACATTGTAGTGATTTCATTACTTTAGGAACTACAGTACTATAGTAATCGGTGAAGTGTGTAGCCTAGCGGGCTAATGCCTAGTATCACTGCTTCTCCCATTTTCTTGTCCCATGGGTTAGAGATCTTGAAAATATATATTTTTTTATTATTATTTTTAAAATCTTCACTTACAGTATTCAATACAGTACATGTAAAGCACCTGCCCAGTGCTTCAGGAGTCAAATGCAGCGAAATTGGGATTATTGATACATACATTAAAGTGCAAACTTATGTAAATGTTGGCACTGTCCCAGACTTGGACACTATAGTGATTTCTCATGACCAGTTACTGGTAGTGGGCTGTGTTTGAAAGAGAGTTCTCTGCATTACAAACTGACTATGCATTTAAACCACAAACTTGCGTCAATGTCAGCGCTATCCCATCCTTGGACACTATTGTGATTTCTCATAACCAGTAACTGGTAGTGGGCCCTGTTTAAGAGAGAAGTCTCTGCATTACAAACTGTGTGCATTTAAAGTGCAAATTTGCCAACTTTAGCATTGTTCGTGCTATGGTGGCTGTCAGCGAGGTCCAAAGTGTTACAAATGCAATTTCTGGTGCATTCCCAGTGAAGGGGTTGCAATGGGATCTCTGGCATATTCCCAGTGGTGCCGCACCATAGCCATACCCATGTAGCGCTATGCCATGGCATATGGAAGATCATACAGTAGTGGGTCATGATTCACACACAGTGAAAGTAGGATCTCCATATTACACCCTGACTGAAAAATAATAATAATAATAATAATAATAATAATAATATTATAATTAATAAATTAAAAGTTTAACCTTCCAGGTTTCGAACGCTGGAAAAGGGTTGTACAGGCACCTGCATGTAGTGGTCTGATTTCTAACCACTACACTACAGATGTCTGCAATACTGAGGTTGTACCTGTCTTGAGTGTGTCATACCATTTGTCATTGTAGATGTCAAGATGGCCAATCTTGTTTTATTAGTTGCAATGCTGCTATGTGTAACTCCATTACCTGCCTCTGTGCTGCTACAGTATACAGTATACCATACTACTGTACACCTTCTTTGCTGTCAGCACTCTCTGCGCTGTCCCAGACTTGTACACAATAGTGATTTCATGACTTCAGAAACTGGTAGTGGGCTCTATTTGAGAGAGCTCTCTGCATTACAAACTGAGTGTGCATTTAAAGCGCAAACTTGCATCAATGTCAGCATGGTTGGCGCTGTGGTGGCTGTCAGCCAGCTCCAAGGGGTTACAAATTGGATCTCTGGTGCATGCCCAGTGGAGGGTTTACAATGGGTTTTCTGGTGCATGCCCAGTGGAACCAAGCCATACACCATGTACACCATATATATAGTAATAATTTTCTGCCTGCAAAATGACATAATCGGTGAAACTTTTTTAGCCAATCTTGTCTTTTCACTCCAGAATCAATACGGGCCTCACTGTTTACAGTATTGTATGTGTACTGTACTGTATACTACTGTAAGTGCTGGGCAGCTGGGAAATCACCGGGACGGGAAACAGGGATACTTTATATGACTTCGGGCGGCAATCCCCATCAATTGGCGCCCCTGGTGAGGGAAATCCTTGCCAATAGGAAGATAAGCCCCTGCATCTGTGTGTTATTGACTTTTTTATCATACTGTAGCCGCTTGCAATAGTTAATGCACTGATCCGTGCATGCATCTGTAATTGTTTTTTTTCACCAAAACAGTACTTGGAGCATGAATCTCCCTGATCCATTCTGCAAGCATATTCTGCTATTGTGTACGATCTAATATAAAAATTGAAAGTTCTTACTGTACATCATGTACTGATTTACTGTACAGTAAGATTAATTCCTGTTCAGAACTGTTGGGGTACTGTGTTGAACTCACTACATTATTCACAACAACCCCAACTGTACTGTACCTTGCAATGACAGATGCACGTGTTGGATCTCAGACGCACTTAAAGAATGAGTTACACAAAAACACCAATTTTATAAATTAATGACAATTTTAACCTAATGTAACATACTGTATCATACTGTACTGTATTTAGTTAATCACACCTTTTTAATACTGTACATGCTTTCAGATAACATGAAAACAAAAGTGATTTGCCAATGGTCACTGCATGATGCCAACTAGAAAAAGTAAACACAAATGATTGTACTGTACCTATAAGTACTACATTTTATATACATTAATACAGTTTTCTTACAATTACTGTACTGTATGCTGCCCATCCACTAGACGTGCTGAAAAGTGCCCAATTATGACATTGCAATCATGCAGTCATTTGACAGTCTGTGATGAGCCTGCACCAAACAAGCAGTCATTCAGTGCAGACTCATCAATCATCTGCAAACATTGCTCAACCTGACATTATTGTCAGTTTAACCAGCTTGTTTGCAGGTCGATACCAGTAGATGTCTAAATGAGCAGCGTCCACAGGTATCGCAAGTTGTTTTAGACATTTTTGCAAATGATTTATGAATGATAGAAATCATGCACTTATCGTCAGGTTATGCATGTTGCCTAATGATTGATGAGCCTACACTGAACGTCTGCTTGTTCAGTGTACAGTAGGCTCATCACAGATGGAGAAACAACAGCATGATTACAATGTGGTAATCTTGCTCTCGTTTCTCACTCGGCTAGTGGATGTGTGCCTTAAGTCTTTTCTCAACAACTCTACTACACTATGACATTAGCATTCATTTCTAAGAGGGGTGCAGTGCCTGCTGCCGTGCAGAAGGACTTCCATAGCTTGTGTTGCACTGTCTCACCTATAGCTCATATGTTGCTTACTGTAGATGGTCCAGGAATTCCAAGCTGAACACGGACATGACTACTGTACAATACCAAGGAGGAAGGAGATGATGTGAGAAAAGTCCTTCCTCAATGTCGACCTATATGCCCTACCAGACCAAAGACTACAGGAAAAGATTAGGCTTTTGAGTTAAAATCATCACTGGCACTTTTGGCCTCAGATCCAGAGTTTCAACTATACCAGGTGCAGACTCAACCTTGCACCGGAGTGCAAGGTTCACTGTATGCCCTGAAGAAAGGAGGATAGGCAGAGACAAACAGACAGTTAAAGACAGACACACAGGTACTCACTGGAGATACTCTTGTTCTTCATCCTGCTCAATCCCACAAACAGGTCCCTGTAGGAGAGAGAATATGCAATATACATTTTCCTCACAGAGGGCCTACAGTACCTGTTATGGTGGAAGAGATTTTTTTGGGGAACTCATTTAGCTCTTTTGCTTTCTACCCCCATAGTCCTCTCCTGTCCTCCACTTCTTTCTTCTGCCGCTGGAATGTTCTGGGTCTTCCTCTCTTTATGACCTGTTAGTCTAGGTTGGGGTTAATGTACAGTTGGCCTCACATAGGGCCTACCTGTTATGGTGGAAGAGGCTTTGGGGGGGAACTTCTATAGCTCTTTTGCTTTCCACCCCTGTAGTCCTCTCTTGTCCTCTGCTTCTTTCTTCTGCCGCTGGCACACCCTGGCCAGCGGCGGCGCCGGGTCTTCCTTTCCTCTGACAAGTCCCTTCAAGTCATGTTTGTTGATTAAAGATCTATACTTGGTGGCCGTGTGACTGTCCTCCATGCATGTTTTGTCCTTGGCATGCACAGCAACCCATTCAACGTGTCCTTTATCTGAATCTTGTCTGACATCTTGAGAGGATATCTTCTTTTAAATTTTTGGGGATTGGCACTTTCTTCCGACTGTCATCAAAGTTCACCCACTTGGACCAATTGCAATAGAGATCATAAGGCACATGTTCTTGAAATATTGCTTGTGCATATCGATACATCTCACAATTGGCTGCTTGGTAAAGTTCATTGTCCTTGTCAACGGTGATTACAGCCAGTGGTAAATATGGTAAGGGTCTTCGAAATACAGGCCCTGATTCAGAGCCGGATGATCTGACCAGAGCGCCAGCTCTAAATCAGGGCATTCCTATTTAAGTTTGGAGTGGCTTCTGGCTGCTCGCATAGCTGTTGGTTACAACCCACAGCTTATGCAAGCGTCCATGAGGATGGTCGCGATGGTCAAGGTAGGGTCTCGTACCGCAAGCCCTGGAGTTATTTTGGCTCTATCAGAGCCAAAATCACTCCAACTGACATCACTAGTGATGTCAGTGGGGCCGGACCCAGACGGTAGGCATTCCCATGGGAATGCCTCTGTCTGGCAGCCACGCCCCCAGCACACCCACCAAAGGGGGCATTCTGTCACTCACCATCGACAGCATGCCCCCTTTGGTGCGAGACCCGGAGCGACAGCTTGGCTGTTGCTAGCCAGGTCTCGTGCATGCGCACGACGGAGCTCCCTCCATCGTGCACATGTGCATTTGGGTAACATCGACCCCCTTGCGAGCATCCTGCGCTCGCAAGTGGGGTCTGAATGAGACCCACAGTCTGTGGTGCTGGGGTGCTTGACATGACAGGCGTTCCTGGTGAAAGTACAGGCAAGCTTGCATTGTTGATCTTTGATTCTTCAACTGATCATTCAGCAGACGATATGATGCCACTGGTGTACTATCCCACTGAGGCAGGCTGTATGATGGCTCTGGTGTCATGTCCAAGTGCTCTGATGCCACAGTAGTGTCCATGTCTAGCAAGTGGATTGATGGGTAAGTCTCCAAGTTGAATTCCTCATGGTCATCATTATCCTCTGGCTCAAATTCATAAGGTGTGACCATTTCATACTATAATGCCTGGCAGGGGCTGGCTGGCAACTTTTAACCTGGGGGGCAAATGCATGCTGGCAGAGGAGTAGCATGTAGCCTGGGTGCCCAAAGAATATACGTGCTATGGTGCCCCCCCTTCAAGTGTTCCAGGGAGGAGGCGGGTGCATATGGGATTAATGTAAAGTAAAAATAAAGGGCAGCCCCCTGTTGTGCTGCCCATATGCAGTGCCCCCCTTTGCCCCTGGAGAGGACCCCCTTATGCAGGCCTTCAGTAGTACCCCCAGTATTGATCCCCCCTATGAAGTGCCCATTATACAGTGCCCCCAGTAGTGGTCCCCCATGTGCAGTTCCCCTTGTGCCCCCAGTAGTAAGCCCCTTATATAGTGCCCCCAGTAGTGGTCCCCCCTGTGCAGTGCCCCTTGTGCCCCCAGTAGTAAGCCCCTTATATAGTGCCCTTAATAGTGGTACCCCTATGCAGTGCCCTTCATATAATGCCCCCAGTAGCAGTCCACCCCCCATGCAGTTCCCCCAATAGTGATAACCCTTATGCAGTGCCCCTTAAATAGTTGCCCCATTTGTAGTCTTCCCCCTATGCAGTACCCCCAGTATTGCCCTTTATATCAAGCCCCCAGCAGTGGTACCTCGATGCAGTGCCCCCAGTGGTAGTCCCCTCCCCCCTATGTAGTGCCCCTAGTTGTAGTCCCCTCCCCCCTATACAGTGCACTTAGTAGTAGTCCCCTCCCCTTGTAGTGCCCCTAGTAGTCCCCTCAGTAGTAGTAGTCCCACCCTTGTAGTGCCCATAGTAGTAGTCCCCCCTTGTAGTGCCCCCCGTAGTAGTAGTCCCCAGTAGTAATAGTCCCTCCCTTGTAGTTCCCCCAGTAGTAGTAGTCCCCAGTAGTAGTAGTCCCCCCCTTGTAGTGCTCCCCTTGTAGTAGTCCCCCCTTGCAGTGCCCCCAGTAGTGGTCTCACCCATGTAGTGCCAGCCCCCTCCCAGTAGACACACTTAATAAAAAAAAAAAACACTTACCTGAATCCCCGCTCCCACCATCACCATCCGCTCATCCGTCTGTCTTCCTGGGCCGGGCCTCTCTGCATTATGGGAGAGATGTCATGATATCATGACACCTCTCCCATTACACACTGCAGGAGCTGGAATATGGAGCGGCTCCTGCAGTGGGCACAGCAACAGCTAATGAGAGTCTGCCAGACTCTCATTGGCTTCTGATCAAAACAAACACACAGCTGCCGGAGCCGTGTTAGTCAGTGCAGCACTGACCGTACTCTGTCTGGTCAGTGCTACACATGCGGTGCAGCCTGTGTCACAGACACAGACTGCCCATGGCCTGTGGCCTGCATGGTGCTGCAGCCTGGGGGGCACATGGCACCCTACCACCTGACCCAGCCTGCCACTGCTGCCTTGTAATTTCTGTTCCTCGTATGCTGCACAGCGGTGTCTTGCCATTCTTCTTTACTTTGCCGGATTGCTTCTTTAATTGCTTCTGCAATGGTGTCCTTCAGCCCTTCTTTCAAGTTGTCAATTTTCACCTCCAGATGACCAACGTTTCCCACATGGTCTCTCACCATCTTAGCACAGCTACATGTGCATGCATTATCTTCTCAGAAGGACAGTTTGCAATGAGTTGGTGAGTGGGATACATCTTCCACAGGTGTGCAAAGCACAGGCTCCAAGGTGTCCTTTCATCGGTTGCTCCACTCAGGGCTGCCATCAGAAATTGTGGGGCCCGGGACTCAAAAAATTGGCAGGGCCCCCCACACACACACACACACACACAGAGTGCTGAAACCGTGAGCCAAATGAGGGCACACACCCGATATACTGGCCAATCAACTGCCTCTACACATGCAGCATTTGTGCCTGCTTTGATATTGCTAGGTGCCAATAATAACAATGATATGCCTCCAAACACATTTATCTTTTACTGTGGACAACAGCCTACATGTCTATCTTGCCCTGCACTAACTAATTTTGGACCCCTTCTGCCTCTGCAATGGTGTTGCAGTCCTGTTTTGCCTTAGCCAGCATGTAAATCTTACCTCATTTCTTCTGTTCCAGGTGGCTTCTGCTCCTTCAGCACCGTGGCTCTTCACTACTTCAGTGGCGCGTGGCGACATCATGATGTCATGCACGCTGGATAAACTTCATTGTGCATCTGCAAACAAAGGAGGGAAGGACAGCAGAACTGTCCGGGACCTCTCTCACGCCAGTCAGCAGCAGGCAGGCTCCTATCATTAGTGGTGGGTTGGGGGACCCATATATTTGCGCTGGCTGTAGCGGTGATGAGTGGGCATAGGACGGGGGGCCCCTTTCACTTATACTGGCTATAGCAGCGGGCGGGCGGGTGGATGGGCCGGGCCCCCTGTCTTTGTTTAAGTGACCGGGCCCGGTACAGTAGTCCCGACTGTCCCCCCCTGATGGCGGCCCTGGCTCAACTTTCCTGGTCCATATTTTCCTATGTTCAAATCCAAAGTTGCGCACTTGGGCTTTGTGTTTCTCCTTGCTTTGACAAGTACAGGTACATTTTCCTTCCCTGATTTCTTCTTAGAAGGTTTGGTTGTAGACAGTTGTGGCACTATTGCATTTAGCCTTTTGGTCACTGGAAGTGGGCAATATGAGTTTCCATTGTAAAACCCTTTGCTCTTCACTATTTTCAAAGTTTAGTGCACTCTGAAATACACAAGTATAAAGACACTAAATACAATATTAAGCAAAATAGTGGAAAAATAAATGTATCACATTACAACATTGTAAACAATTACAGTACTCACACTGTATGTACTGTACTTTCAAGAATGTGCTGCTACTGTACTCTATACAATGCCAGTAATAACCCTTTCACACAGAAAAGCAAATTACTTTAGCAGTTACAGTAAAGCACTTTACTGTACCTGGTGAAGGAATTTGCTAATGAACAGAATTTTAATGTGTGAAATGGTCACTGTTACCTGGGTCGGAGACCTAGTAATTTCCAAGTAGGTTAACCCTTTCACACAGAATAAATGCTCATGTCCATCTGCAAATCAATGGGTAAAAGTGCTACTGTACTCTGTGCCCAGTAATTTGATTGTCTGTGCCAAAAGGGGTACAAAGTGGGACCATCAAATAAACCTGTGCTTCAAATGCTGGATAAAGACAGGGTTTTTTGCTACAGTACTTTCTATTTTACTATTTTTCTATTTTACTTCAAGATCTCAGTTTCTGTACCACTCATTAACTTCTGTACACTACAGTTTCACAGGGCACATTTTACTTTTTATAAGATCCAGTACTGTACTTTCTTCAGTTTTAGTTTAAAGGTTGTTTTGAGTGTTTTTAATCAACAGTAAATATATATTCAATCAAATACAGTACATACTGTATATAGTACTAAGCAGTGTTAGGAGACAGTGAAAAGAGATAAGGTACTGTACCAACCAATCAATCAGTTCCCAACTGTAATTTTTCAATGTTGCATTTGCAAAAATTACAGTTGGGAGCTGATTGATTGTACCTAATCTCTTTTCACTGTCTCCTAACACTGCTGTGTGTATGTGTGTGTTATATATACACAGTAATATATATATATATATATAAAACTTCCAAGGTGTGCTGTCACTAGACCGGACAGACCACAGCGCGTCACTCCAGGATTGAAATGTAACAAAATTTATTCAACGTTTCAAGGCCTCCTGGCCCCATCGTCAGGAATACAGACACAAATAAACACAAGCAAGACACTTACCTAAATACCCCACCCAATCAGAAAGACAATGGCGTGCTTCTCCACAGTCGCATTCACGTGTCCAGAGGACGCGAGTCGCCTGGTGATGACATCACCCGTCTCACCTCGGGCGGTTGTCTAGGCAATCTAAGACGCTACTGCGGCTGGGCGCTGACATTAGTTACGGTAGCACCCAGAACCGCGATCACATGACCAGAGGGCACGGGTGCTCCAGTGGATGACATATCTCAGCTCACCTCTGGAGGTTGAAGTACCAACCTAAAACGTTCCTGCGGCTGTGGAGAGTCTATAAAAAAGAAAAAAGAAGTGCACAAAAAGCCCTTGTATGATCACCATAAATACAGTATGCCTCAAATCCTCGGACTAGTACACAAAAGTAAACTAACTAAGAGTGAAAAAAATAATAATAAATATAAAATGAACATGATCAAATAGTAAAGAATAATAAAGATACATTAAACTTACATGTAATGCCTAACAATGAAACAAATAAAAAGGAGTAACCAAGGTCAAATATTGACACAACAATCACCCTCTACACCAATATTATATGATATCTAGAGTCAAGTGTTATGAACATAAGTATACATAATGGAAAACACACGCGGTGAAAGGGCATAAAAATAAGACATGGATAAAGTTTGAGACTTAGATGAAGGAGTTCCAGGCAATGCATTCATTAAGGCCGCCAGGCTGAGTTGTATTCATCCGTAGTATCCATCTCGCCTCCAATCTCGTAAGGGCACCAACACGATCACCACCCCTCGATAATTCAGGAACGTGATCGATAATTTTATAACGCAGGGTGGATAATTGGTGGCCCGCAGTTTTAAAATGCTTTGCCACCGGCTGATCCACATCTCTGAGATGGGTGATGTCATCACCAGGCGACTCGCGTCCTCCAGACACGTGAATGCGAGTGTGGAGAAGCACGCCATTGTCTTTCTGATTGGGTGGGGTATTTAGGTAAGTGTCTTGCTTGTGTTTATTTGTGTCTGTATTCCTGACGACGGGGCCAGGAGGCCTTGAAATGTTGAATAAATTTTGTTACATTTCAATCCTGGAGTGACGCGCTGTGGTCTGTCCGGTCTAGTGACAGCATACCTTGGAAGTTTTAATTATTTTTGTGCGAGCACCCAGGTACTTTATCATATGAAGAATATTGAGTGCCGAACCATATCCAATATATATATATATATATATATATATGTATATATATATATATATATATATATACACAGTATGTAGTAAATACTGTATACTGTAGGAGATTACAGCACCAAGTGTTGTTAAAGCCTTTTATCCCAATACGCTTAACCAATATTATGAGGTTGTATAGAGGCACAAGATAATAAATATGATAAATAATACAGGTGTCTAAAAAGCACTGCCTAATGATATACTGTACTGTACAGTAGGTGTCAGCTCATCAGTAATAAAATGACAATGGTGATTTGTTAGTAATAAATGTGTGAATATCAGAACTGATATATTATTTAATATTTTGCACGTTATATTATATTTTTGTATATAATTGTATGCACATACAGTATTATACCGAACCTATCATTGCACTATTGCACTTTTTTGCACAATTAACTTTTACACCAATGGTTCTAATGGTACAGTACACACTAAATTTAGAGTTATGTTATAAAAATAGCACATTTGGCGCTCTATATCAGTTCCAAAAATATATATATCAGGCATACTTTACTGTCATGACAAGGACTAAAAATACAGTACTGTATAGTAAAGGCTAAAAAGTATTACACATTACATTTCCTCACATTTACACCAGCAGATAACGTGAAATGTGGCCTGCTTGATGGAAACTAAGGTGCATACAGTATGTAAGCAAAGCTTGATGTGAGATAAAATTGTCAGATATATACAATATAATCAACCAATCAGCTTGTAACTTGCATTTTGCAGGCTGTGTTTAATAAATGATAGTTTTGAGCTGGTTGGTGATATATATTTCCCAATTTTATCTTATATCTAGCTTTGATACATATGCCCCTTAATACGCAAAGATATGTCTACGAAGGAAACATTAAACAAGACATTAGACACAGCAGTATTGCGACTGAAACTAAGAAGGCCATTGAGGAAACACAAGATGGCCACAAGGACAAGATGGTCACTCACGGGAGACTAAATGGGGCAGTGGGAGACTAGGAATCAATCAGCAGTATACGGTGTGTGATAGAAACTCGATACGCAAATATGCATCTACAGGGACAGGCAAAGGACGGGGCATACTATGGCAGCGGGACATTAAACACAGCAGTATTGCAACTGAAACTAAGATGGCCGTTGAGAAAACACAAGATGGTCGGTCACTTACGGGAGACTAAAATGGCCAGTGGGAGTATAGGAAATGATCAGCAGTATATGGTGTGCTAGAAAGTTTATACGCAAATAAGCATCTAAGGGGACAGGTAAAGGATGGGGCAAATTGAGGACTATGAGGGGCAGCGGGAGGCTAGGAAATGATCAGCAGTATTGTACAGTATACAATGTGCAATAGAAACTCGATATGAAATTAAGCATCTAACACAGCAAAACTAGCAAAATGACCGTGAACTATACATAGCAAGCTACTTACAGTACAAGTGGGTATATACTGTAGAAAACAGCTGTAGAAGCTCAGGATACAACAACAAAGGTGACTCGGAAGTCAGGCAGAGTGGCAGAGGTAGATCACGGTAATGAGTAGCAACAACAGTGACTTACAAGTCAGGCAGCGTTGCAGATAGTAGTATCTCAAGAGTTTGTACTGGTGATATATGCCGATGAGACGATCCTAGCAGCAAGTCCGTACAGTTAAGTAGCAGATTCACAGTGTGGATAGCTAGGCCGGTCTGAGATGCTCTTTTATGCTACCAGAGACAAAGAAAACCTTGCCACCAAAACTCTGCCAAGCCATGGGACGACAAGGAAGTGCATTTTTCAAATACACCAATCAGCAGCCAGAGTTTCAACAAGAAAGAATTATTTTGCCTCTGGTAGTATAATACAGCATCTCAGACCAGCCTACCGATCCACACTGTGAATCTGTTACTTAACCGTACGGACTTGCTGCTCATCTCTTCGGCACATATCATCAGTACGAACCCTTGAGATACTACTATCTGCAATGTGGCCTGACTTCTGAGTCACCTTTGTTGCTGTACCCTGAGCTTCTAGCTGTTTCCTACAGTATCATCCCACTGGTACTGTAAGTAGTTTGCTATGGTTCACGGTCATTTTGCTGTTTGCTGTATTAGACGCATATTTGCGTATCGAGTTTCTATTACACAACATATACCGCTGATCATTTATTAGCCTCCCACTGCCCCTTTTAGTCTCCCATGAGTGACCATCTTGTCCTCGAGGCCATCTTGTGTTTCCTCAGTGGCCATCTTAGTTTTAGTCACAATACTGATGTGTGTAATGTACTGTTTAATGTATCCTTCATAGACGCATCTTTGTGTTTTAAGGGGCATTTGTATCAGCTCAAAACTATCATTTATTAAACACAGCCTGCAAAATGTAAGTTACAAGCTGATTGGTTGGTTATTTTGTATATATCTCACTATTTTATCTTACATCAAGCTTTGCGTACATACTGTATGCCCCTTAGTTTCCATCGAGAAGCCCACATTTCACATTATCTGCTGGTGTAAATGTGAGGAAATGTAATGTGTAATACTTTTTAGCATGGTCCATACATTGCCTGGTTTATATATGTATATCTTTAGTACAGTATATATTTTTTTTATATATACTGTACAGTATACATACATACTGTACACTAAGCAGTGTTTGGGGACAGTGAAAAGAGAAAGTACCAAACAATCAGTTCCCAACTGTAATTTTTCAAGGTTGTGTTTGAAAAATGACAGTTTGGATGCTGATTGGTTGGTACCCTATCACTTTTCAATGTCTCCTAATACTGCTTAGTAAATAGACCCCTGAGTTTCTATCTATAGTAGCAGGCCACATTTCACATGTATACCAATGAACACTCCATAGCCCCCCACTGCCTCGCGACCATCTTGTGAATCACATTATTGCTGTTTCATACTGACCCATTAACTCATTAACACAGTATGTGCTGCTACAATGTCCCCGGCCCTAGACACATATTTGTGTAACCTGTTGTTCACTGTACAGTAAATTGTACTTCTCAACATACTGTACAGTACATTACTACATAGTAAACAGTATTTGTTAAAAAAAAATGTCTGGCCTTAACAATTGAATTGCTATGAGGGTGCCTGGCCATGACCATTATTATCATACAGTATGTTACGGCTGATGTAAGAATGTAATACCCCCCTGTGTTATACAGTCTAATATTTTTTTTAAGATACTGAACATTAAATTACAGTATGTATATATAATACTCAGTCTGTATACTCAGTAACAGTACTGTATTTCTCTTGTTCTCTCCACAGTTTTTGTCATCCAACATGCCAACAAAAATCAGCAAATCCATCAGCAAGATAATTGCAAACATAAAAAAAGAGCACAAAACAATACAACAGATCCAGGCCTGGCTGAAAGAGAGTGGTGTTTTTGTTAGTTTACATACTTTGTGCTATCATGCATTTGAGAGAATGTGGACCAGATATAGATTTCATTCTAAATGCAGGTACTTTAGAGCCACCTTCTTTTTATTATACTGTATGTTGCTAAATTGCTACAGTTTTGTGTTCCAATTTCAACACTAACTGTCCAATAATTTGTATATGCTCTGTATGTGTTCTACCGTAGGAGCGTCAAAAAGATTGTACACAAATTAACTTGTGAGGATGATGAGCGTACAGCTTTACAATAAAACATATTCTAAAAACAGAATGTGACCTGGACATCTCCTGTTCCAGCATCAAACGTATACGTATGGAACTGGGATGGACTTTTTACCCTACAAGGTACGTAAAATACTATAATGTACAAAAATGCACAAATGCACTGTACAGTGCACTATTTTATTCAGTAAACTGTCCTTAATAATGCACTGATTTTACATAACTGTAAACTAAAACTTGTGTTTATTCCACAGGATACATCCTATGATAAGAGATGTTAATAAAGAATAGTGAGTTGAACAAGCATGGCGGTGGATACAGTGGGGAGATAATTTTAATGACATAATTTTAACAGATGAAAATTCAGTTTCTCTCGAAAGGTTCTCAAGACTGTCCTTCTGGAACTGTGCACATCTCTCACTTAAACCACATCCGAACCATCCATTAAAGGTCCATGTATGGGGAGGTATATCTCGTTGGGGTGCAGGACCGATCTTAATTTTTGAAGGTACAGTACAGTAATGTTAATTGTAAAAATTATTTACTGTCCTCTACAGTGTACGCTTGTTACTGACAATAATTTCTCATCTCTTTAGGCAATATTTTTATTATTTTACTTTCCTGTAGGTCACCGGACATGAATCTCATTGAATTGGTCTGGGCCCAGTTGAAGAGGTTCATCAGGTCTGATGTGAAACCAAAAACTAAACAGGAACTTTGGATGGGTTAGTAAAGTTTTGGAAAACAATATTGACATGTGCCCAGTGTAACAATTATATTGATCATCTGTATAGAGTCTTACCAGTTGTCTTCGAAAGAAATGGTCAAGCAACTTCTATGTAGCTTATACTGTACTGTATGTTATATAATTAGTAATGTGGAGGAAGGGTTTAATTTCCTCTTTTCAGTTTGTGATCCGGACTGCTAAGTACTGTACACTGTGTCCATACTGTATGTACAGTATTGTGGTTGAGCTTTCTGTCCCTATATACAGCATTCTCCTAATTTCTTTTATAAGCTCTTTATTTACAATACTTTTCCCTTACCTTATTTACTGTACTTAATACTTTTCCTCTTTTCCTTTCATTCTTTAATTTAATTCATTTCTCTCTTCCCCTCCCCCCTGTCCTCGCGTTTCTGCTGTCGCACACCTCTGGTCATATAGTATTTAACCCTATTCCCCAGCCATGCCCCATCACCACCACAGTGCTCCCCCTCCCCGCCACCTGGTCAAAACCACGAGACCTCTAACAGTCATTGCAACCACAATTAGTGGGGATTAATCAAATCAGCAGTTTTGTGCCCCCTACTTTCCTTATTGCCCAGGAAAAATCTCGCAGTATTATGTCACTGCCCCTACACTGTTTAACCCTTATGCACAGCAGGTTCAATACTGTATGTCCCTAGTCAGTGTGCAAGCCTGCAGCTAATGGTTCAACCACCCCTTCCACTGGCTCCTACACCTACTTTACTGTACATTGCCCTCTGTTCCAAGGCATGCATTGCCAATGCAGCCATTTGGAATGGCATCATCACAGATTGTGCTGCAGCTGCAAGTTTCTGCTACTGTGTGTGATGTTGCTGTTTGTAATGTAGATGTTTAAAGTTTTCAGGTTCCTTTGGTTCATATACAGTACAGTAATAGTGGCTGCTTCAACATCCTAATCCATAGTTGCAGACATACAGTACTGTACAGCAGTCGGTGCACCATGCATTGAGGGACAGGCTTCTACTGTACATCTATGGTTGGAGTGGCGGTCCCATTGAAATCAGGATCAGGTGAGAAGAGCATTTTTGCTAATGCTAGCACTCCATTATCGCATTCAGATGAATCTTCTGAATCTTCAAGCTCCCTGCCAGTTAGTTATTTGGGAAACCTGAGGCCTCCTGCTGCTAGGGGGAATTTGGAGTTATTTTCACTTTTGACCTCAAAAAGATAGGTGGTGTTTACCTCCATCTGGGGCACCCAAATTCCATCTTGTTTCATGTATTTATTTGTAAATCATTATATGGGCTGTGGGGGACTGTTTTTTTCACCACCAGGCTTAATTATAATACAAATTTGTCATTAATAAATTTGTTAGGCTGGTTAGTTAGTGCCGATATTAATTTGGATAAGTGGATTAGTGTGACACTGTTAGACCAGGACAGGGACCTCAGAGGTATAGTTAAGAACTGTGGTGCCCAGAGCAAGGGTATGTTTCAGCACCCCCCCTCACCTGTACAGAATAGGGGCAGTGGCCAACATGTGGGTGCACGTGAGTGTAAGAGAAAAAAAAATGCTAAATTTACAACAGAGCCTGTTCTGTTGTATTATTCATAAATACAATACATAAAAGGTCTGATTCATTACGGATTGCAAGTGCGATCAACACTGCAACTTCACTGGCAGTCTCACTGTGAAAATATGCTGTCTGCAATCACTATGCTGTTGCAGCACAACATAAGGATGCCCACTTCCCCAAATCAACATTTATAACACTGAGTAACATCGGAGCCTCACACACACTTGCAATAGGTCAGACCTTACTCAGAAATTACTAATATTCGCAGTGAGATCTCAAGCTGTGTATGCCATCACAGTGGATAATATATGCATGCACCTGTAATGGCATTCAAATACACTGGCATGCCTGCATTTTGCCGACCACTCCCAAGTGGTAACTTCCTGTCAATCACTCTACGATGTGTCTGCATAATGTCTGTGATTGCAGATGACGCCTTAGCGCATGCATTACATATAGGAGCCTGTGTATCCTTCTTCATGAACCATTTACCTTTTTAAACCAGATAAGCAGCTATTTATTGTATTTTTCTAATTTATTCTTTTTAACAGACTTTGTTTTATACCATGAGGATAGCTTTCTATATGTTATTAATCTATAAAATAGTTTTTAGATATTTAAATGATTGATTTATCATCACTGTTTATCACCATTATTATTAATCGATATTATATCGCCTTACCATTTTATTTGAGACATAGCACTTGCACTTTCTTGAAAATTATTATACATATATATACTTGAATTTATGGTTTGTACATTAATGTATTGCATGGCACTTTAGATATATAAATTAGCAACCTGCTAAGTCACTCCTTAATCAATTATATATATATATATATATATATAATTTATAGAATGGCTCACTGGTTCAGATCTCAAATAAATTGTGCTTCAGTGCAGAGAATTTTTTTTACAAATATATAAAATCCATTTGGTGCTAACAATGTGACACTTTGATACTTCTGGTGAAGGAGGCAGCAGTCTTCCCGTGTTCCCGAGTGGTAATCAGGACAAATGTGATCTAGAAATGAGGGTTGGAAAGAACATACACCTGATAATGTAATAGTTTTTAAGAAAGATGCACATGCAAGTATAAAATGTGTGTACCAAATAAAGAACTTTTATGCTTATTTGTAGGTCTTTACTGGGAATCCACATGGTGGGATGGACCTGGTGTTCCAAATAGCTGAAACCTTAATAGGACATGCTCAATCAGAGCCAGATGAGACATAAATATAGTGTAGTACTTTTTTTTAAAGAACAATAGCGTAGTTAATAGATATTGCCCTGAGGAAGTCCAAATGGATGAAACACGTTGGGTCCCCTGTTCAAGTCTCTCTCCATACTGCTGACCATTTGCAGTTCTGTGAAAGGGTCATTTTCAACTTATTTGAAGCTGACCAATATCTACCTGTATGCAAACTACTGGGGCCAATATGGGATATTGAAGGAGTGACTAGGACACACAGTATTATATGCAAATACCGAAGTATTTCTCTGGCACGCAATATATATTAACAACGATATTGTTCTTTATAAAAAGTACTAAACTATATATGTCTCATCTGGCACTGATTGAGCCCCTCCTATTAAGGTTTCTGGCAATTTGGAACCCCAGGTCCTTCTCACCATGTGTAATCCCAGTAAAGAACTACAGATAAGCCTAAAAGTTCTTTATTTCTTACGCACATTTTATATCTGAGCTTGCGCATCTTACTTAAAAACTATCACACTGTCAGGCGCATGTTCTATCAACCCTCATTTCTATATATATATATATATATATATATATATATATAGATTAGGGGTGAGCGGGTTCGGATTTCTGAAATCCGAACCCCCCCGAGCCCCCCCGATCCGAGTCCGATCCGAGTCAGGCTCGACTTTTCCCGCCTGACTCGGATCTGACATCGAGGCAAAACGTCATCATCCCGCCTTCCGAGTCTCGCGGGTTTTGGATCCTATATAAGGTACCCGCGTCGGCGCCATTTTCTCACTCGGCTGTGGACAGTGAAGAGGGAGGGTGGGAGTTAGTGCTGTGTAGTGTAGTGTAGTGTAGTGCTGCTGTTGTCCACTACTTCAAAGTCCATAGGGGCTGGCTGTGTTGTGCTGTGCTGCTGTTGTTAATAGGGGCTGTGTCCACTACTTCAAAGTCCATAGGGGCTGGCTGGACTGTGTTGTGCAGTCAGTTCTCCATAGGGGCTGTGTCCACTCCAAAGTCCTGTGCAGTGTCCCAGTCCTAAAGGGGTGCTGTAGTGTTGTCCAGGGGGTGCTCTGTCCATCAGGGGTGCTCCCCCCAAGTGCTAAAAAAATAATATATTTTCTGTGTTTGTGAATTGTGTGCGCAGTAGCCGCACGTGCATCAACAAAGTAGTGCCAAGCGTGCGCCTGTGTCATAAGTAAAGGGCCGGCTGGCTTGACCGTTAAGGGTGCTGTAACCCCCGAAAGTACACTCCAGTCCAAACCAAAAAAAAAATTATTTTCTGTGTTTGTGAATTGTGTGCGCAGTAGCCGCACGTGCATCAACAAAGTAGTGCCAAGCGTGCGCCTGTGTCATAAGTAAAGGGCCGGCTGGCTTGACCGTTAAGGGTGCTGTAACCCCCGAAAGTACACTCCAGTCCAAACCAAAAAAAAAAATATTTTCTGTGTTTGTGAATTGTGTGCGCAGTAGCCGCACGTGCATCAACAAAGTAGTGCCAAGCGTGCGCCTGTGTCATAAGTAAAGGGCCGGCTGGCTTGACCGTTAAGGGTGCTGTAACCCCCGAAAGTACACTCCAGTCCAAACCTAAAAAAAAAATATTTTCTGTGTTTGTGAATTGTGTGCGCAGTAGCCGCACGTGCATCAACAAAGTAGTGCCAAGCGTGCGCCTGTGTCATAAGTAAAGGGCCGGCTGGCTTGACCGTTAAAGGGTGCTGTAACCCCCGAAAGTACACTCCAGTCCAAACCAAAAAAAAATTATTTTCTGTGTTTGTGAATTGTGTGCGCAGTAGCCGCACGTGCATCAACAAAGTAGTGCCAAGCGTGCGCCTGTGTCATAAGTAAAGGGCCGGCTGGCTTGACCGTTAAGGGTGCTGTAACCCCCGAAAGTACACTCCAGTCCAAACCTAAAAAAAAATTATTTTCTGTGTTTGTGAATTGTGTGCGCAGTAGCCGCACGTGCATCAACAAAGTAGTGCCAAGAGTGCCCCTGTGTCATAAGTAAAGGGCCGGCTGGCTTGACCGTTAAAGGGTGCTGTAACCCCCGAAAGTACACTCCAGTCCAAACCAAAAAAAAATTATTTTCTGTGTTTGTGAATTGTGTGCGCAGTAGCCGCACGTGCATCAACAAAGTAGTGCCAAGCGTGCGCCTGTGTCATAAGTAAAGGGCCGGCTGGCTTGACCGTTAAAGGGTGCTGTAACCCCTGAAAGTACACTCCAGTCCAAACCAAAAAAAAATTATTTTCTGTGTTTGTGAATTGTGTGCGCAGTAGCCGCACGTGCATCAACAAAGTAGTGTCAAGCGTTCGCCTGTGTCATAAGTAAAGGGCCGGCTGGCTTGACCGTTAAGGGTGCTGTAACCCCCGAAAGTACACTCCAGTCCAAACCAAAAAAAAAATTATTTTCTGTGTTTGTGAATTGTGTGCGCAGTAGCCGCACGTGCATCAACAAAGTAGTGCCAAGCGTGCGCCTGTGTCATAAGTAAAGGGCCGGCTGGCTTGACCGTTAAGGGTGCTGTAACCCCCGAAAGTACACTCCAGTCCAAACCAAAAAAAAAATTATTTTCTGTGTTTGTGAATTGTGTGCGCAGTAGCCGCACGTGCATCAACAAAGTAGTGCCAAGCGTGCGCCTGTGTCATAAGTAAAGGGCCGGCTGGCTTGACCGTTAAGGGTGCTGTAACCCCCGAAAGTACACTCCAGTCCAAACCAAAAAAAAAATTATTTTCTGTGTTTGTGAATTGTGTGCGCAGTAGCCGCACGTGCATCAACAAAGTAGTGCCAAGCGTGCGCCTGTGTCATAAGTAAAGGGCCGGCTGGCTTGACCGTTAAAGGGTGCTGTAACCCCCAAAGTACACTCCAGTCCAAACCAAAAAAAAATTATTTTCTGTGTTTGTGAATTGTGTGCGCAGTAGCCGCACGTGCATCAACAAAGTAGTGCCAAGAGTGCGCCTGTGTCATAAGTAAAGGGCCGGCTGGCTTGACCGTTAAAGGGTGCTGTAACCCACAAAGTACACTCCAGTCCGAACCAAAAAAAAATTTATTTTCTGTGTTTAGCCGCACGTATATATCAAATCGATATAACATAAATGGAGGACCAAACTTTCTCCGATAAAAATAAAATAGAGAAAGATCAAGAACCACTTCCTCCTAGTGCTGAAGCTGCTGCCACTAGTCATGACATAGACGATAACATGCCATCAACGTCGTCTGCCAAGGCCGATGCCCAATGTCATAGTAGAGGGCACATACAATCCCAAATGGCAAAGTTCAGGAAAATGACCTTGAAAAAGACATTTAAATCAGCTGAAGAGAAACGTAAACTTGCCAATATGCCATTTACGACACGGAGTGGCAAGGAACGGCTAAGGTCGATCCCTAGTATGTTCATGACTAGTGGTTCAGCTTCACATGACGATGGAAGCACTCCTCCCACTAAAAAAATCAAAAGAGTTAAGCTGGCAAAAGCACAGCGAAGAACTGTGCTTTCTAAGAAGATATCACAAATCCCCAAAGAGAGTCCAAGTGTGGTGGTGGTTGCGATGCCTGACCTTCCCAGCACTGGACGGGAAGAGGTGGCTCTTTCCACCATTTGCACGCCCCCTGCAAGTGCTGAAAGGAGCACCCACAGTCCACTTGCTGATATGCAAATTGAAGATGTCACTGTTGAAGTACAACAGGATGAGGATACTGGTGTAGCTGGCGCTGAGGAGGAAGTTGGCGAGGAGGATTCTGATGGTGATGTGGTTTGTTTAAATCAGGCTCCGGGGGAGACAGTTGTTGTCCGTGGGATGAAAAAGCCCATCACGGTCATGCCTGGGCAGAAGACCAAACATTCCACCTCTTTGGTCTGGCAATATTTCTATCCAAATCCGGACAACAACTGTCTTGCCATATGTACCATATGTAAAGGTGAAATAAGTAGGGGTAGGGACGTCAACCACCTAGGAACATCCTCCCTTATACGGCACCTGCAGCGCGTTCATAAAAAGTTACTGTCAAGTTCAGAAACTTTGGCTCAAACCGTAAGCAGTCCAGGGACACCTAAATCCCGTTGTCCTGTTGTATCCAAGCGCCTGCAAACCACACCGTCAACTCCCTCCTCGTCAATTTCCTCCTTAGTCAGGATCGGAAGTAGTCCTGCAGGCCATATCACTGGCATGACTGACTCTCCTATCCGGGATTCCTCCGGAGGATCCTGCATTGCTACGCCTACTGCTGCCGCTGCTGCTGTTGCTGCTGCTGCTGGGAGTCGTTCATCATCCCAGAGAGGAAGTAGGAACACCACTACTTTTACTAAACAATTGACCCTCCAACAGTCCTTAGCGAGGAGGATGAAGTACGACAGCAGTCATCCTGAAGCAAAACGTATAACTGAGGCCTTGACTGCTATGTTGGTGTTAGACGTGCGTCCGGTATCCGCCATTAGTGCAGTGGGATTTAGACAATTGATGGAGGTAGTGTGTCCCCGGTTCCAAATCCCGTCTAGATTCCACTTCACTAGGCAGGCGATACCGAGACTGTACAGAAACGTCAGAAAAAGTGTCCTCAGTGTCCTGAAAAATGCCGTTGTACACAATGTCCACTTAACCACGGACATGTGGACAAGTGGAACAGGGCAGACTAAGGACTATATGACTGTGACAGCCCACTGGGTAGATGTATCACCTTACGCAGCAACAGCAGCAGCGTCACCAGTAGCAGCATCTCAGAAACGCCAGCTCGTTACAAGGCAGGCTACGCTGTGTATCACCGGTTTCAGTAAGAGGCACACCGCCGACAACCTCTTAGAGAAACTGAGGGAAATCATCGCCCAGTGGCTTACCCCACTTAGACTCTCCTGGGGATTTGTGATATCTGACAACGCCACCAATATTGTGCGGGCATTACATCTGGGCAAATTCCAGCACGTCCCATGTTTTGCTCACACAATAAACTTGGTGGTGCAGAATTTTCTGAAAAGCGACAGGGGCGTGCAGGAGACGCTTTGGGTGGCCCGAAAAATTTCTGGCCACTTTCACCATTCAGCGACTGCGTGCCGAAGACTGGAGCGCCAGCAAACACTCTTGAACCTGCCCCGCCATCACCTGAAGCAAGAGGTTGTGACGCGGTGGAACTCAACCCTCTATATGCTTCAGAGGATGGAGGAGCAGCAAAAGGCCATACAAGCCTATACATCCACCTATGACATAGGCAAAGGAGGGGGTATGCACCTGACTCAAGCGCAGTGGAGAATGATTTCCGTGTTGTGCAAGGTTCTTCAGCCCTTCGAACTTGCCACACGTGAAGTCAGTTCAGACACTGCCAGCTTGAGTCAGGTCATTCCCCTCATCAGGCTTTTGCAGAAGCAGCTGGAGAAAGTGAAGGAGGAGCTAAGACGGAGCGATTCCGCTCGGCATGTGGGACTTGTGGATGAAGCCCTTCATTCGCTTTGCCAGGATTCCAGGGTGGTCAATCTGTTGAAATCAGACCACTACATTTTGGCCACCGTGCTCGATCCTAGGTTTAAAGCCTATGTGGTGTCTCTCTTTCCGGCCGACACAAGCCTGCAGAGGTGCAAAGACCTGCTGGTGAACACACTGTCAGCTGAAGCGGAACGTGACACGTCAACGGCTCCTTCTTCATTTTCTCCCGCAACTGGGGCTGCCAGGAAAAAACTTAGGTATCCTAAGCAACCCGCTGGCGGTGATGCAGGGCAGGCAGGACCAAGTTTGGACATCTGGTCCGGACTGAAGGACCTGGCAACAATTTCTGACATGTCTACTGTCACTGCATATGATACTGTCACCATTGACAGAATGGTGGAGGATTACATCGGTGACAGCATCCAAGTAGGCATGTCAGACAGTCCATACCTGTACTGGCAGGAAAAAGAGGCAATTTGGAGGCCCCTGTACAAACTGGCTCTATTTTACCTGAGTTGCCCCCCCTCCAGTGTGTACTCCGAAAGAGTGTTTAGTGCAGCCGGGAACCTTGTCAGCGAAAGGCGTAGGAGGTTGCTTCCACAGAATGTGGAGAAGATGATGTTCATCAAAATGAATTATCAGCTCTTCCAGGGAGACCAGCCTCCAGAAGGTACAGAGGGACCTGTGGTGGTGGATTCAAGTGGGGACGAGTTAATACTTTGTGAGTATGAGGATGTACACACTGAAGAGGGTGAGGAATCGGTGGATGAGGAGGATGAGGATGACATCTTGCCTCCGTAGAGCCAGTTTGTGCAGGGACACATTAATTGCCAGCTTGTTTTGTGGGGGCCCAAATGAACCAATCATTTCAGCCACAGTTGTGTGGCAGACCCTGGCGCTGAAATGATTGATTTGTTAAAGTGTGCATGTCCTGTTTATACAACATAAGGGTGGGTGGGAGGGCCCAAGGACAATTCCATCTTGCACCTCTTTTTTTCTTTGCATTATGTACAGTTTGGGGCCTAGTTTTTCTAACTGCCATCCTGCCTGCCACTGCAGTGTCACTCCTAGATGGGTCACGTGTTTGTGCCGCCCACTCGTGTCGCTTAGCATAGTCATCCAGCTACCTCGGTGCAACCTTTTGGACATAAAAACACTATTGTGAGGTGTGAGGTGTTCAGAATAGACTGGAAATGAGTGGAAATTAAGGTTATTGAGGTTAATAATAGCATAGGAGCAGAAAAACCTACAAATTCTGTGATTTTAGCTGTTTTTATGCTTTTTTTCAAAAAAATACAGATCCAAAACACAAAACCCAGAACCCAAAACACGGAAGGGTGGTTTTGGCAAAACCAATCCAGATCCAAAACACGAAGAAAGATCCAGATCCAAAACCAAAACACGAAAAGTGGCCGGTGCACACCCCTAATATAGATATACACACACAGACACACAGACACAAGCAGTGCAATTGATAGATAGCGACCGGCACGTTTAAAACATATATAATATAATATACATATCTACAAGCTGCAGCACTCCTAGATATCTTGAAAAAATGTACTGTATTCTTTAAATCACATCATGAAACATCACCACCAACATTTCGGGACTCTCCTGTCCCTTTGTCAAGGCATAAACATAATGAACAGTGTTGAACGTACCTTAAATAAGAAAAAGAACCCGCCACAAGTGCAAAGTTGTACATACCAAACCACCGGAGTGTTCATCTCTCTCCGTGTCCTCTGGAGATTACGTCAGACTATCATCCAGGTGTCATTGCCTAGGTAACCAGGATGCTAAGCTCCCATGTATGATAACTGAAACCTAGGAAAAAAGTGAACCGAGTGTGTGTGATCACCGTGTAGCGGCAAAGACTGCCGCAGAAAGAAAAGCTGTATAGAAACTCACAACCAGCAGGGAATGTAAAACTTTAAAAATCGAGTCCAAACTAACACAGACTGGAAAATAGAAGAAAAAAAACAATAAAGACACAAAAATAGGTATTACCCTAGAATAACACAGTACATTATGCATGAATGATCATATATGGTCAATATTGGGATTACACCTGACAATATCGGTGCTCACATTAAAAAGACATAACATTAGCTATCTATGAGCCCTACAGCATGGATACTGCCAGCATTTATGTAACAAAGTAATATTCAGTATCAACGGCTGACGACCCGATCTGATCAAATCATCTGTCTACAATATTATTTGTTATTACTACACAAGTCACAACCAATCTTATCTATAGTAATACAGAAATGTATGCAAAATTATATAGTAATTAAGCCACCACATCAAAAAAGATATATAAAAGCAATGCATGAACAATAGGTATGAGTGTGTAAAGAATGACAGGTGCATCAACAATAAAGAATGCAAATGCAAGTTTGAGTGGAAAACAAAAGTGAAATGTGGTACTACAATAAAAATAAGAATGAAAATAAATCTGAAAAATAATAAAAAATAAAGAATAAAAAATGCCGGTTAGTTTTGGATTATATTAAGTGTGTGTGTGTATATATATATATATATATATATATATATATATATATATAAAAACACACACATACACATATTTTAAACACTCTGGTCACCATTCATCAATTGCACTTTGCACTTTCAAATGAGGAGAATATATATATATATATATATATATATATATATATATGTATTGTACATACTGTGTATATATATATATATATATATATATATATAAATCTATATATAAAAAAATTGGAATGTGCACCATAACCCATAAAGTAATAAAATAAATTTAGACTAAACATAAAATATGTATCTGAACAATTACTAAAAAGATATAAATTGTAAGACCCAGCCACGTTGCATATTCAATGCTCTTACTGAGGGAAGGAGGTTTTTGCCCAAAATGTCACGATACATGGCCCTGTTCATCCTCTCCATAATACGGATCAGTCGTCCTGTCCCCTTTGCAGAAAAGCATCCCCAAAGCATGATGTTTCCACCCCCATGCTTCACAGTGGGTATGGTGTTTTTGGGATGTCACTCATCATTCTTCTCCATCCAAACACTGCATTCTATTTTGGTCTCATCTGACCACATGACATTCTCCCAATCCTCCTCCGGATCATCCAGATGGTCATGGCCAAACTTTAGACAGCCCTGGACATGTGCTGGCTTAAGCAGGGGGAACTTTCGGGCGCTGCAGGATTTGAAACCATGATGACGTAGTCTGTTACTAATGGTAACCTTTGCGACTGTGATCCCAGCTCTCTTGAGGTCATTGACCATGTCCCCCAATGTAGTTCTGGGCTGATCCCTCACCGTTCTCAAGATCATTGATACCCCTCAAGGTGTGATCTTGCATGGAGATCCTGGTCGAGGGAGATTGTCAGTGATCTTGTATTTCTTCCATTTTTTAATAATTGCACCAACAGTTAATTTCTTCTCACCAAGCTGTTTGCCTATTGTTGAGTAGCTCATCACAGTCTTGTGCAGGTCTACAATTTTGTCCCTGGTGTCCTTAGACAGCTCTCTTGTCTTGGCCATGGTAGAGAGTTTGCAATCTGACTGTTTGAGGGTGTGGACAGGTGTCTTTTCTACAGTTAACCAGTTCAAACAGGTGCCATAAATACAGGTAATGAGTGGAGGATAGATTAGCTTCCTAAAGAAGAAGTGACAGGTCTGTGAAAGCCAGAATTCTTGCTGGTTGGTAGTGTCCAAATATTTTTTTTTCTGCAAGAATATACAAATAAATTGTTTAAAAGACAGACAATGTGATTTCCAGAATTTTTTGTTCTGATTCTGTCTCTCACAGTTGAAGTGTACCTAGAATGGAAATTACAGACCTTTCTCATTAAACGTGCAACAGCTTGCACAATTGGTGGATGTCCAAATACTTTTTTGCCCCACTATATATATATATACAGTATATATATATATATATATATATATATATATATATACACACACATACACACACACACACACAATTACATTTAGCAACACACACCTCTTATTTCGTGGGCACATCTACGGATCTTCTCTCCATTCTGTTCATGTGCAGTACTCTACCCGGGCAGCATAAATGGGCTTAAGCTCTGTCTCCGGATGTAAGTCCCACCTCCAATTGCCACCTGACTTCTGCCATGCCTCCCGGCTATGTCAGTCTCTGGGAAGGCAGGGAGATGGTTGGGTAAGTAGGCAGTGACGCGACTAGCTCACATCATTGCAAGGGGGCGTGGCTTCGCAAGGGGTGAGATTGTGTCCTGAAGGCATTTCCACAGGGCTGTTGTCACAGTGAGATAGATAAGAGCAGATGCTGCTGCATGTAGAGAGGTGAAAAATAAAGATGTGAAAATAATACATATATATTAAACAAACAATGGAAGTGCTAAAAGTGCAATAAAGGAAACGTGTATATAATGCAATTCCCTGAAGCAGCCCAACCAAAGCAATCCAGGGGACCCACACCACAAAAATTCAACCCTAAGCTGCACTACAGTATAAACATTTTTAGGACTTACCTAGATTGTGCCTCTTGTTAAAGTGCAGTAAAAATGCCAGATCCCTGCTTAAAACCAATAAGGGACAGGTGGGAAGGGGTGCTAGCCTAGATTAAAGGTATCTCCTACTTTTAGGTGTGCATAAGAACACACTAAATAGAATATGTGGAAATGGGGTCCTAGACTGCACACCCTGAAAATATACATAATTGGAGGTGCTACCTGTGGAGACTATTGTTGTAAACATACAAAAAAGAATTACAGATGCATAACTCCAACATTATTCATTATATATTAATTTTTGAGGTGTGGGTCCCCTGGTTGGGCTGCTTCAGGGCATAACATTAGCTACATATTTTTCCTTTCTTGCACTTTTAGCACTTTCATTATTTGTTTAATATATATATGTATTATTTTCACATGTTTATTTTTCACCTCCCTACATGCAGCAGCTGCTCTTATTTATCCTATACCTATTTACACTTCACCTTTCCTTATTGGGGTGATGCCCTTGGGTGGCTTAGCTGGGCTGGTTTGGGGGTGTTCTTTACTTTGGATTTCAACCCCAGTATGTTAGGGACCTACCCTTAGAGGTTACCTGGGCACGGTGGGTAGGCCCATAACCATGGCCATGATTATGCCAAACCCTTTTTTATTATTTGCAAAATTCTATTGCAAAATGTATTATTAATATATAATGAATAATGTTGGAGTTGTGCATCTGAGTTCTTTTTTGTATGTTCTCTATGTTACTGTAAGTAATTTTCTTACTGCATTATGCACAAATGACTATTGTGTACTGCATGCAAAGTACCAAGAAAACACAGAACACGTTGTATACAAAATAAAGTTTTATTAAAACAAAACAAAATTAAATTAAAATAAAGATAACAATTAATGAACAGGTTTAATAAAATGTTCTGTATCTGCCTGTACAATTCAATCAGGTTTAGCAGTTGGTCTGTGGGGAGAAAAAAAAATTACAGTATTACGACACTAATCTACAATATTGTACAATCTTGACACTACTGTAAATACTGTACTCTACCTCTAGTCTGGGGTGGCGGTGGGCCCTATCCCTGTCTCCCTCAGGGTCCTGATGGAAGACTGTATTGGAAAAAAATATATTCACATTACAGTGCTGTATTTACCTTTTATACAGTGTCTTGCTACATGGTTTGGCTAAATCCTAACAAACTACATAATCAAACAAAACAAAATGACTACAGTACTGTACACTAAAATACAATGCAGGGAAAGTACTGTATACTGTACAGTCTAACATTTCTACACCAATGGTCATGACACTGAATGAAGCATCAGGCTGGCAGACAGAGGGGTACATTAGGTGCAGAGTAGATATAGTAACCTCCCACAATTTAATGACTATTACTGTATGTGGGAAGATGATCAGCTATAATAAGTCAGAGTCACTTACTGTAAAGTGTAATAATACCTGTATACTTTACTGTATATATTTAACTCTTTAATGTACAGTACATCCAAAATACTGATCTACTGTTAAGCTGCTTTTTTCCAAAATGCAGTTTCCATTTTGTGCCTCCTGTGTAGGCTTAAGGTGCCATACACTAGACGATTGATGTGAGCAATTTAACGATAATGTAATCATTCAAAATTGTTTGCAAACATGTCTACAATGACCAGCAATGCGCGGGCCCGCTGGTTGTTTAGACATCTATCATCGTGCAAAGCATGTTTGCAGATGATTGATGACCCTGCACTGAATGACTGCTAGTTCAGAGCAGGCTAATCACAGACTGACAAACAACTGCATGATTACAAAGTCTTAATCATGCAGTGGTTTTCATATCTTTAAGGGATGGGCACCTTTAGAGTGCAGTACTTTCTAAAATTGTACCATTAAGCTTCTGCAGTTACAGTATACTGTACTATGGAGATTGGTTGCTACAGTAAGATACCCCCCCAAAAATAAAACATGAATGAGATATTGTATTGTAAAAGTGCTGGATCATGGTATTGAATAATATCCCTCTGTATAAATTGAGATTAGTGGTGATTTAAAAATATGACTATACAGTACTTGCTGATACTCCAGTACAGCCTGCATCTCGCACCTTAATCTGTTTTGGAAAAGCAATATTCATTGCAGTAATACAGTGGTGTACAGTGCATTATTTACTGTCCAGTATTTACCTTGAATTGCCATATGGTGGGGGGCGGTGGCAGCGGCTCCTCCTCCTCCGTGTCCATTCTATCTTCATCTAAAGGCAAAAAGAAACTGCATTGGCTTTACTGTACATTGAAGATACTGTTCATGTGAAAGTCTAAAGGGGGGAACATGATGGAAACTATCAACTCCTCTATAGAGTGCTGTTTAAAAGCTTTCAATAAGGTAATTGGAGGGAGAGACACACACTGAAAAGGAACTTACAGTACTGTAAGTACACAGTAGTAGAACAATGTGCTATACACTACTATACTTATGACTCGGGGGAGGGCTGCTCCCTTCCTCTACTATGAAGCAATCTGTGGGCCTGATTCAGACCCGCTCATGAGTGCTGAGAGCTCGCAAGTGGGTTGATGTTGCTCCCTTTGGTGGGCGTGGTGGGGGCGTGGCTGGCCAGACAGAGGCGTTCCCATGGGAATGCCTACCGTCTGGTGCCAACCCCACTGACATCACAAGTGATGTCAGTGGGAGTGCTCTCGGCTCTGATAGAGCCGAAAGCACTCCAGGGCTTGTAGCAATGAGGCCCTACCACAAGGGTCTCATCGCAAGCCCCATGGTCGCGATGGTCTTGACCATCACGGCCATCTTCCTGGCCGCTCGCTATAGCTGTGGGTGGTCACCCACAGCTATACGAGTGGCAAGGAGGCCGCTCTAAAAATTAAGAGGGATGGCCCTGATTCAGAGCGAGCGCTCTGTCAGAGCGTCCGGCTCTGAATCAGGGCCTTTGATCAAAGAAAAACAAATGTTGTCAAGTTCAAAAATTACTGTAACTACTGTACTGTTTCATTAAAAGTACTAATCATTACCACTATCCTGTGACTCCTCAGAATCCTGGGCCAGGGGGACCCCTTCCATTTCAATGTCTGTGGAAGAAAAAAAAAACATGTCATTTTGCCTGAAAACATTGTGGAAAATGTCAATAAATTCAGCCTGACAGTTCTATTACTACAGTATTATTAGAAGAACTGGCTAAGTGAAGCACTGTTGCAGTCACATATATAGTGTAAATAATTTAATAAAATAACAAATGCAAAAACCGTTTAGAATACGATATAAAAAAAATCATCCACTAAGCGGCAGGTCGGCTTTACTACAGGCTCTGCCGGGAGACGGGTTGGCACGTGAGAAGTCACATATCAAGCAGCTGCTTCTTCCTGACACTGGCCCTGCAGGGTACAATTGCAGCATAGCAGCACCATTCATCAGGCAGCAACCTGTCCATGACCCCTTGTTTGCTCGAAAACGCTTGGAGCGTCACAGAATTTTTAAGGTAACAATATTGAGGGATGCTGATTGTTGGTTTATAATATATATTTTTTTCGGCTGACCGGGACGCCGGTGACAGTCTATAGAGACGATAATGTTATCCCACTGAGGAATTTTCATATGGGATTGTGGATTATCAATTGCACTAATAAGTGCTTTACTAACAAGTTTGATTATTAATTCCATATCACTATCAGTTCCCTCTGTTTGCTCCTCCTTGATCTACCATGCTTTATTATTAACATTCAATACTAACTGCCATGCTTTGCTGCTACATCTGCTGACATTTAACATCATCGGTGCCCACTATGGAAGTCTGTATATGACTCTAACCTGTCTTGCTTTGCTACTAATATTACTAATACACTGGAACTCTGATACTTGTGTATCTTATTATCAACCATTGTTTCCACTTATTGACTGCTTGGTCCTATTAGCTCATTATTTGTATGCAAACAAGATCATTGTTGTAGGTTTAAATTGGATTAAATATTTTTTTATGAGATCCTCTATCTACTTTTTGAGATCATTTGCCTTTCCTGGTACCTACTATATTATATATTATATTTTAATTATTTTATTATAATTTTTTTATATTGTATTCTAAACAGTTATTGCAGTTGTTATTAAATTTAATTATTTACACTATATATGTGACTGCTACAGTGCTTTCCTTAGCCAGTTCTTGTTTTTCTTCTTGGGGGATCCAGCTCCCCTGTTTACAGGTTAGCTGCAGTAGCATTATCACTTATTTTAAATTAGTAGCTCTATTTGGTTGGACATACTCATTCTTTAGTACATGGGTTCTTTTTCTACAGTATTATTACACTTTACTGAGGGTTAACAATATCAGCAGATTGGGCTGCAAGTAGTATACACTGTGGATAATGTTGGCCACTAAAGGGAGTGAGCGAGCACATTGTTGGTGATTTACTGCATACACACTAGATGATACACTGTCTGAACAATATATAATTTAACCATATTGTTATCATTCATGCAAATCATCTGGTGCATAAGACTCTTTTGACAGGTCACCGAAACATACAGTACTGGAAAAAAAACGCAAAGTGCGTAAGTAGAAGAGGTTGGAGATGCGTCTTTGTAATACAGAAGAGAGAGAGAAAGACACTGTGAAAAGGTAAAAAAGGAGAGCAATAGAAGAAAAGGTAGCATACAGTACTGTACTTACTAAAACAGCAAGAGGTGATCATGTTTGGAGGCTCCTCATCACTAAATTGTGCATCTGTGTGTATAATAAAAAAATCTAGAAAAAAAATAAAAAGGGAGTTGAAATGTAGTGTAGCAGATAACTAGTGTGTCTATAACTGTATTAATAATTACCACTATCAAGTGATGTCAGTAGTGATGGTGGTGGTGGTGTTGGCTATGGGGGTGGAGTCGGAGTCTGAAATGTGGTGAAAAGAACACTTTACCATCAGTTTCCCTCAAAACAATTTTGAAACATATAAACCCCTACTGTAAAATTCTTGACCATAGCCTCCATAACACCAAAAACAAACCATCTACTGAAAGAGTCTACATACTGTACTATAGTGCACACATGAGAAGTGAAAAGAACAGTAATACAGTACAAAATAAAAACTAAACTATCAAACTTTTTAAACTGGCCTATTTTTACTGAGTCCGAGAACATGCACACTCCCATGTGTTTACAGGCATACAGTACACACTAGACAATATGAACAATAGTGTACAGTATACTGTGTCATTGAACCATATTTTGACCATTCATCAAAATCATCTAGTGTGTAAGCCCCTTAAGACAGGTTCCCGAAACATACAGTACTAAAACAAAAAAACAAACAAGGACAGAAATAATTAGTGTTTAAGGAGAAGAGGTTGGAGATGTTTCTTTGGTGTACAAGGGAAGGAAAGAGAGAGACACTGAAAAGTAAAAATAAAGGAGAGAGATACAATACAGTAGAAGACAATGTATAATTGTGTAGGGTACAGTACGTACGCGGCCTGTGAGGGCTGCTTGGCCCGGGTTCAGGCTCTTGGGTGGTGGGGGGCTGGGGCAAGGACCTACCATGTTCCCGCACTGTGGGAAAAAAAACAGAATGTTCATGTTACACAAGTACAGAAAGAATTAGTTGTGTAAGGAGAAGAGCTTGGAGATGGGTCTTTGGAGTACAAGAGGGAGAGAGAGACACTGTGAAAATGAAAAAAAAGGAGAGTGATACAGTAGAAGACAATGTACAGTAGTGTACAGTACTTACTCATGCTGTCAAGCTTCCTTTGCCACCGTGGAGCTGGGGGGCCTGGGGTTTCTCCTACTGTGGGGAAAAACATTTCATTTTGGCTGAAAACAATGTGGCAGTACTACAGTATTACTACAGTATTATTACACTTTACTGACAGTGTGCACATACTGCACAATGGGCACTAGAGCAGGTGTGTATGAGCTGATTTGTTTGCCATGGTGCCAGCATCGTCAAGTGTACTCTATGCACACTTGCTGATGCCGGCAGTGAGGAAAGACGAGGGGGTGGGAGGGTTAACATTATGCCCAGATTGGGCTAGGTCACTGGATGGAGCCTGCAAGCACATCCTTGGTGATTGACTGCCTACACACTAGATGATACAGTATGAACAATATATGAAAATGGGTTAGAAATGGGAATGGAATTTAAATGCTGGCGGCTGTTCAGCCACTGGTTCAAATCCCGACAGAGTCAATCTGAGGGAAAAGATCCTGACATCGGAAGGTAAGTAAACTATACCTTACCCTTTCCCCCTAACCTACAGTGTTATAACCTCTACCCTAGTGCCTTAACTTACACCTGTTAGTGTCTAAACCTAACCCCCCTCTCCGCACCCTAAACTGAACCCTTCTGAGGGTGACTAATCCTAACCCAAAAATGAAAGTTTAAGGTTTGCTCGACTTGCTACTCTCCTCATCTGTGTCCAGCCCCACCACAACTATATGGAGGTGTTCTGCAAAAAGAAAAGAATAACACAGTAATGTGCAGTACTCATTGGGAAAGTAGAGGGTAAACATACTGTACTGTAACATTACTATATACTGTACAGTATTACAGTATTAATACAAAATGTCCTATACTACTGTATAGTCTGGGTCCTCCTCAGGATCTTGGCCTGGTGAGGGCTGAGACCCTTCAATGTCTTCTACAATAAACACGAGGACAGAAATTATTATTTTGTAAGGTTAAGAGGTTGGAGATGTGTAGAGAGAGAAAGCGAGAGACAAGGGAAAAAAAGGAGAGAGATACTGTAGAAAACAATAGGGCCAGGGAGAGGCTGGGGCCCTTCGGTTGTTGATACTGTTGAAAATAAAATTATGTTACTGTTATACAAGTACAGAAAAGAGGGAGGGAGAGAGAGAGAGAGAGAGAGAGAGAAGGGAAATAAAAGGAGAGAGATACAGTACTGTAGAAAACAATGGGGCCAGGGAGGGGCTGGGGGCTGGGGCCCTTCGGTTGTTTATGCTGTTGAAAAACAAATATGTAACTGTTACACAAGTAAAGAGAGAGAGAGGGAGAGAGAGAAAAAGAGAGAGGGAGAGAGACTGACAAAGGAAAAGAGGAGAGAGATACAGTACTGTAAAAAACAATGTGGTGTACAGTACTATACTTAGTATAAATACAGAGCAATTGAAGTTCAATATTATTGAATAAGTTTACTCCAGTACATTTGACTCTCCTCAACTTCCAACCACCTGCCCACTACTGTATGCTTCTCTATGCCACCCAGCTGTATTTTAAATGAAACCACAATTGTATTGTACAAAATGCAGTGACATAAATGTACTGTAAGGGCAGAAATTTGAGCTGACTGCTTACAGTAAATGGATTAACAAAGCATCCTTAATTATGGTAATGAGAGGCTCTTGCTTGCTTTGAGGGAAGGGACCTGATGCACTGTGTGTGACTCCCGACCCACTGGGCATGCACCCGAGATGCAATTTCTAACCCCACGGAGCTGGCTGACAGCCACCACAATGCCAACTGTGCTGACATTGATGCACATTTGTGATTTAAACTCACAGTTTGTAATACAGAGACCTTTCTATCATACAGAGCCCAATACCAGTTACTGAACTGATGAAATCACTTTAGTGTCCAAGTCTAGGACAACATCGAAATTGATGCTATTTTGCACTTTAAACGCACAGTCAGTTTGTAATACAGAGACCTCTCTCTCATACAGAGCCCACTCACTACCAGTTTCTGAAGTTATGAAATCACTACACTATTGTGTGCAAGTCTGGGACAGCATAGAGAGTGGTGCAAGAGTGCAAATTCAACTGCACCATCAGTTTTTAATATACATTACAGACACATTCATAGTGGCACACTAGTTGTCCTAGCAGATGGGGGATGTTGTCCTTGGCAATGATCACTATTCGTAGCCTTTTCAGGACACAAGGGCAGAGCTGACTGCTTACAGTAAATGGATTAACAAAGCATCCCTTATTATGGTAATAAGAGGCTCTTGCTTACTTTGGGGAAAGGGACCTGATGCACTGTGTGTGACTCCAGACCAACTGGGCATGTGCCAGAAATCCCATTCCAACCGTTCCTCTGGGCATGCACCAGAGATGCCATTTCTAACCCCTCCGAGCTGGCTGACAGCCACCACAGTGCCAACCGTGCTGACATTGACACAAGTTTGTGGTTTGAATGCACAGTCACTTTGTAATGCAAAGATCTCTCTCAATCAGAACCCACTACCAGTTACTGAACTATTAAAATCACTATAGTGTCCAAGTCTGGGACAGCATTGAAACTGATGCTATTTTTCACTTTAAGCACACAGTCAGTTTGTAATACAGAGACCTCTGTCTCAATTAGAACCCACTACCAGTTACTGAATTCTTTAAATCACTATAGTGTCCAAGTCTAGGACTGCATCGAAACTGACACTATTTTGCACTTTAAACGCACAGTCAGTTTGTAAAACAGAGACTTCCCTCTCAAACAGGGCCCTCTACTGTAGCAGTTTCTGCAGTCATGAAATAACTATTGTGTACAAGTCTGGGACAGCACAGAGTGGCGCAAGTATGAAGATTCATCAGCAAACTGCAGTAATACAAACAACTGGGCATGTGCAGTGATGATCTTTCATATGCCATGGCATGGCACTGCATGGCATATGGGTTGGCTCCACTAGGCATGCACCACAGATTCTATTGTAACCCCTCCACTGGGCATGCACAAGAAATCCCATTGCAACCCCTTGGAGCTGACAGCCACCACAGCGCAGACATTGACACAAGTTTCCACTTCTTAAAAGCGCAGTTTGTAATGTCTTACTTTTAAGAAGCCTTTTAAACAACAACACTACTACAGTAGTGTCCAGAGCCAACAGTGCCAAAAAAAAATGATTCTTTTCCAGGGCTCGAACCTGGGACCAGCATTGTATCAAAGTGATCATATAACCACTAGCCCACAAGCTAGCTACTGTATCTTAAAACTGCACATAGCAGCCTCATCCTTGTGCAAACTACCCACCAGCTACTGTTTTTAATAATAAAAAAATTGTCTTCCTTTCCAAATATTGTACACAGTACCCCACCATTAGAGAATAATTCAGCCCATCTCAGTGAAAGCTGTGCCTGCATCTCATCTACGGTATTGGTTATATCGTGATAACAACTCGGGCAACTTCACTACTGTACAGTATGTACAATATGTGTACTGATTGGCATCCCATTCTAAGAGCTTACTGTATGTATGTGATATTAAAAATATTGGTTGTGCAAACATGCAAATACTGTACTGTACAGTGCATGAATGTGATATCCATTCAATTTAACAGTATGCTATTCAATACAAATTACAACAGTGGAGCACTAGCCAACCAATGGTTAAG
This sequence comes from Taudactylus pleione, assembly GCA_031769625.1. NCBI lineage: Eukaryota > Metazoa > Chordata > Amphibia > Anura > Myobatrachidae > Taudactylus > Taudactylus pleione. The sequence goes on along the minus strand of JAUIMM010000591.1, from coordinate 2,353,564 downwards.
TGCCGTATTACATGCCATAGCGTATCCTTAGTTGAAGAATACCACGGTATGCCTCAAGTACAGCCATCACCTAACGTTCAATGTCATGACTCAGAGGCCTGATTGTCACGCCATGAACAACAAACTAGCTGGGCACATCTGTAGATCTTGGCAACATTTTGATCAGGATCAAACTGGGTTGTCATAATGTCCAACCAGGAGCACTCAAATGGTATGGAACTGGAAACAAACCAAACACTGGAAAGGATAGTGGATAGTAAAACCAGGAAAGGAATGAATTGAGCAGAACCAGCAGGAACACACTTTGCAGCATGGATGAGGTTCAGGAACAGGCTGAGATTACCTGTGCAGCCAGTGGGATAGCTGCCTCAAGTGTAGAGCACTTGCAGGAGTCTGTGCAGCAAACTGGATCAAAACTGCACCAACAGGAATCCAGAGTGCAATAGGAGCAAAGCTTACCCAGCCGGGACTAAGGTTAGACATTGTACTGGCAATTAGGTAGAGTCAGCAGCTAGGATATATATACCCCTGGGTTACATGGGATAGGCTGAGCAGAGACAGATGGTATGGTGAGGATCAGGCTATCACTTGATTGGCTGCTGCAGACAGGTGATCGGAACTTGTCACTGCACACCTTTAGCACAAGCTTTGATGTTGTCTGAGGCCTAGCAGGCCGGGAAATACTGGAGCCTGTTTGACCAGGATGTGACAGAGAGCGCTGGCAGAAACAGTAAGTTACTCGGTGATAGGGAAAACAGACCCAGGTTGTTACAAGATTGCAACATAGATCCAATAAAGGTTGTTTGAATTCATTATTGGGAAAGTGCCACTAATTTTAAGGCTGTACAGAGATTTCTAGGTTTTGCCTACTATTAAAGAAGGTTTATCCTTGCATTTTATTCTATTACCGCTTTTCCACCTAAGTCCTGGGTCTGACCCAAGATTTGGAGCCAGTTCCAAAATGGGTCAGACCGAGGACAGACAACTTTTCTTCTGTGGCGCTGGTCCAGGTTAATCCTGGATCGGCACTGTTCACATTGCACACACGTGCAGTGAAACACTTCTACTGGTTCTTGGAGATTACATCATCTCCACGTGTAGAGAAACCCAGAAGGCCCCATGCTGTAATCGGGACCCAGGTGGGAAGACACAGGTTGCCTGTTTACTCTGCAGGGCTTTGTGGGTTGTTCCCATATTAAACCCTGCAAGTTACCTGGGTTGGATTGCCAGGTTATTCAACTCAGCAATTTAACTCTTGCCCCATTAACACCTAGCAGTGACCTGGGTTAACCCTGCAATAACCAAGGTTTTAGCTGTGGTGTAAAGGGGCAGGTCTGTTTAATTGGTCTTTGTTTGCTTTTGAGGGATTTGTTTCTACACCTGTCCTCTGACTCATACTGTATATCCAAAATTTTAGATATGTTGTGTAGGTTGATTCCTCTGATGTTAATTATTTAATGTCATTAATTGCTTAACCTTACTGGGATCTTCTCCTTTTATCGAGTTCTTAATAGCTTACAAGGTATAGAGGAGCATTATGGCATAATAAGGGCTTCAAGTCGTATACAGGTGGAACTTTTCTCTACTTGCACTTACTCTCTGTAGTCACTCTCTCATTTGGTCCATCACAGATGCCCTGCTATGCTAATTAGCATCATGGCCTGAGATGGTTAACATGTGAAATGAACAGCAGAAGTGACTTTTCTTACTTCCATAATTTGAGCCCAAACATTACCTATCGGTACTGACCCCATTCACTGCAGTTTTTGCACACGGGCGAGGACTCATCTCAGTAAGTGCTAAGCCACAACTCCTTAAGAACTCCCTTGGTCTATGAATCTATGTGTAAGTTAGGCATGTCAATAAATGTACAGCTAGATGCCCTAACATCCTCTTTATTGGGCCTGAGTCTCTGTTGGAATATTTGATTACTGAGATCTATGTTTCAGTTATCTTTTTAGGAGATCAGAATAATAATATAATTGCATCTGAACTCTATAAATGGATTATATATGGGAGAATTTAAAACAATTATGTACATTTAGGATATTGATGGGAGATTTAGTAAAATCATTTTGTATGATGATGTACACATTTCATTCCTTCTAATCTCCTATTTCTCTATATATTCACTCTCATTCGGTTCGTTAATCAGATTCTACAATGCTTGGAGAGTATTAGAGTTTATTCCGGTTAACATCCTAACGAACAGCAGAAGTGATCTTTCCTTTCTTCCAAATGAGATCCCATACAACAAATAGTCAAAATAGGTCTGTTCACTGCAATATATGCACACGGACCGAAATGACCAATGTAGCTATGAGATAACAGACTTATATTATCAATCCACTTTAGATCATTTACAATTTTCTCATAATTAATTATCTGATGTTAGTCTCTTAGCCAGACTATACACTATTAACCCTTTATAAAATTCTTAATATTTGAAGTAATACAATTGGGCACTTATACATAGACCTCATGTAACATTTCATACAATTGGGCACTCATATCTGGACCTCATGTAGTATGTCATACATGGGTGTTAGACAGAGATATGTGCATAACAATGTACATTAGTACAATTGTGATAACTTTTTCATGGTGGAATTCTTAAACTGTAGGGGATACTGTCATTAGTACCCTCTTAGACAATGGTACATAATGAGAACACTGTCTGCACTATCCACATCCTAATGATATTGGGGATACTAAGCCAAGACATATTCTTACTTATTAGCAGTCGGAGCACTGCGTGTACTATCTATGTTCTATCAACACTAGGGATGTAGAGCCTAATATCCCTCCACTTGTTAGTCACTGAATTATAATTTCAAGTATACAAATTTAAATAAAATATACCTACCTACTAGCTATAATTATGGCTTCTACTATGATATATGCTATGACATAGTTTAATTAAGGGACATTATGATCCACTTTGGAAATTAAGTAAGTCCTAGAGGGTATTATTAGTATTGAGATAATTATCTCACTATTTAACTGTATTATTACTCTAATAATTAACTTCTGTTCTGATAGGCAAAGGATAAGATCATATTTTTTTTGTTTATGTGTATTGTATGTAGTAAAATTATAACTTTTTATAACAATGTTCAATAAAAGGTACATTTTAATATTTACATAATAGTATCAAGAGTGCCCCCACAAAGTAGTTATTTTTGTTTTCCTGCTATACAGGATGACTATAGCTATCTAATATGCTTTACTGTTACTCCTGGGGAGCACCGCCAACAGAGTTACTAACATAGAGAGCTCTCTCTCTAAGTAAACACTAAGATGTTGGCTACTATATAATTGTTACAGTTTATTTTTTCTGCCTGTACGGAGTCTCCAATCTGTTTTCTAGATGGTGTAATGTGCAAAAGTGTAATACAGTAACAAAGAAAGCTGTGTTCTGATAAATATGGGAAATAAAATTAAATATGCTTTCAGAAGTGGTGTGAAGACTACAAGTGTTCACTTTCATGCTAGAGAGTTGCAAATCCAGGACTGGAGTCTACAGTTTGGAAGTAAAGCAGATATGTTACAAGGAGGTGATTTAAAGTTGTTTGAAATTCTCTGTAGTAACATATTTCAAGATGCTGTGGTACAAAGAGAGAGACATTTAAATCGACAAAACAGACTAAAACTAACAGTGTGCGTATGGTGCTGGGTCTGTCAGGGGAGGACTAGATCAGCATAGAAAAATTTGACTCTGTGTGAAGTTTGGCCTGAAGCACTTATACATTATTATAAACAGAAAATAAATTTAAGTTATAGATTATCCACTTTAAAAATGTAATTTAAATAAGATGAAGAGAAAAGAGAGCTAAACATTAAGGCTCTTAAAGAGACAGACCTCAGATTAGCAGATATGTATGAATGCCTTGAGGAAGCAGAAGCATTAAAAGCTGTGATACAGTATGATAATTATGTGCTTCTCATAAAGAATGTTGTAGGAAAAAGAACATAAAAATTTGGTGTTTTTTGCAAAAAAAAAACAAGAAATTGTTGAGTTGGCCAAAGGTGTTTGGTACTTCAGCAGGAAGTGGAAGTGTTAAAATAATGTGTTTAGAAAACATCAAAGTGATGCAGAACACACACAAGTATGAGTGGAAGATTTGCCTCTGGTGTTGAAAGAAAAATACATGGATGTTGTCCGTCTTCAAGCAAGTCTGGATATAACACTGCATAAAAAAGCTTACCAAACTGAAATTTTAGAAAAAGTACTGTACCATGTACGGGCTGTGGTTGAGGATTTGCAAAAAGAGAATTTGAGCCTTGAGAATTGTCTGTCAAGTACAAAGAAACAGTTGCACAGTCTGGAGGTGAAAAGGAGTATCTGAGAACAAGATCTTGAATGCAAATTAAAAGTGACAGAGTATGAAATAGCCAAACAAAACTTGACACATGTTCAATTTGAAGATCTGGAGAGCAGTGTTCTGCAGACTCCGAACAAGTTGGACAGTGCAATGGAAAAAATTACCCAGCTGGAAGAACAGCTCTTTGCAACTCAGGAAAAGTGCCACATGGAAGTGTGAAAAGCAGAAGAGGAAACTAATTTGGACTACATGCTGGAATTTGAGTCTGGACACAAACTGGTGTTAGGACTTTTCACTGAACTAAGCGTGACAGAAATACAGAAATTCAAACAACATTTACTGCTGGTTGATCGTGAAGTGTGATATGCTAGAGATGCAAAGGGACTTGTATAATGCAAAGAAGATAAATATTGAATTTCTGAAACAAAGAAGGATTAGAGCAGTCAGCAGCATTTGGACATCTGAGATGTCCTCTTTAAATGTCCCTGTGTTCAAGAAGAGACTGATGTATTAAAGTTGGGAAACTCCCCAAGGAAACTTGTTGCAGAGGAAAAAAATGCTTTGCAATAACTTTCAGCTCCCAGTTATAGCTGAAGTACACCCAAAGGGTCACAGTTCCACATAATACATATTTATCTAAAGTTGATGACATGGAACTGACAAATACAACTTGTTTGTCCTGTGATGGAAAGTTACAAGACTGTGGCTTCCCAGGATGACACTCTAGAGTGTCACCAGAGTGATATGAGTGTGGTCAGTTCAGGTACTTTTGCAGTGTAAAGCAAAATCTTACAGAAAGTAATATTGACAGTCTGGTAAAGAGTGGTATTCCTGTACATGAAACAGTGCATTTATGTAAACAGGATGGAACTTACAATACAGCTGGATTTGCTTGTGAGGAAGTGAATTTGTCTCACACTACAAGGCATGAAACAAGTAAACCAGCTAAACATAATCTAAAATGAAAGACCTCTGTCAAGGGACAATCTGAATCTGTGCTGATGGAACATGTTGATGTTGTTCACCATATGTTCAAAGCCCAATACAACAAGGGGATACTCAAGAAGATCCAAGAAATAAGAAAATTATTGAAGTGGCCGATAGCCATCAAACCCATAAGATGACGTTTCTGGGTAAATAGAATACAAACTTGAGTATGTTATGTGGACTAGAGAGTCTAGAATCTGAGAGTGGCAATACTAATACTTCCTTTGTACATACAGCCAAGATCTGGAGATTATAAAGCTGGTGGCTCTCAGTATGATAATGGCTCTTTGAAAGAGGATCAGTTATCAGTGAAGCATGCAGGTAACCATAAATTGTTTCTAAACTGAAGGTTAAAGAGGTTTCAAACAGAAGCAGAAGTTGACTTATGATTGTGACTGTAAGAGTCTTAGGCTAGATAAACCTCTATTCTGTAAAGAAGAAACAAATAAAAGCCATTCTTTGAACCAGAAAAATCTGAGGTAAAAAAATATTGCATGATTTTGATGTAGATGACCACAGTGAATATGAACTACATTAGTTTGGAAAAAGTTACTTCAGGTTTTTAATGCCTAACATGGTATCCATGATTTAATCTCAAGAACTGGATATAGAAATCAAGGAGTTCAAGAGATACCAAAAAGTTATAAAAAAAAGGGAATACTAAAGCCTGGCAGATGAGCCTACCCAATATTAAATGAGTCTATAAAAATGTCATGGAAATGAATGGAGTATGGAAGGCTACAGGACTGGCTGAAAGAAAACCATAATTTGGAATATAAGGGTACCTGATGTGTAGGGTAGTGGTGGTTCAAGGGAAAACAAGTTAAACAGCTGTTGGTGCCATGGTTACATGTTCTAATGATATTGGCAGCAGCCCATGTGCACCCTAAAGGAGGTCCTTTTGGGAAAGGAGAAAACTCTCAATTGGGTACTCCAGAGGTTTTATTGGCCAGGAATCTGCATGTTGGTTAGTACAGTCTGCTAAAAGACCATACCTAGACTTAATTATACAGATCCCTAGATACTCTTTCTGTAGTCCCATTCAAAAGTAAATCAACAGAGGAGGGGTACTGGGGCAACAAAGGAGGGTTCTGATGCCCGAGCCTTCATATGCTCCTTTAATCCAGGTGACAAGGGGTTTGACCAAGTTCCCACACAAAAGGGCAAATGGTTTGCACATGTTCCAGGCCCTTGTGAAGTGATAGGGTTCCATTATCCCTTCCTCTATCCCCACATCAATAGATTCCAGAAGGAGGTGACAGGAATATCAAAACTGGGGATCCCAAAATTAATATTGATGGCATCTCACAGAAGTTTGCATTGCATAGAGCACCTGAGTCACCAAAGTTGGCGAAGCTCAGTGAGGTGGAAAAAGAAAAATCTCTTTAAGTTAAAGGGTCCACTTCACCAAATATGGCAACGCTAAGGGAAACTTGTGGAACAATGAATTTTCAGATTCTATAGCAAACAAGACCCACTCTTCTAATGCATAGAGTATTCAATTTGACCTCAGAATTACAAGTGGTGAAGAATAGCATTTTTTTTGTGAAAATAACTATTCCCAGCAATTTTGGGGTACTTGAAAATGGGTGCAAGCATGGTTTTATTTGTGAAAAGTGAAGTGTTAAATTGCACCTCAAAACGCACATTCAGCATTCAGCAAAATCTGGAAAAAGTAGTGGGGCATACTTGGGGGACCCCCTGGAGTGTGTTTCGCTATTTTTTATGTTTGTACCCTAACTTTTTTTTTGCCCCCTTTTTCAAAGTACTTTTTTAGGGTGTTCTTAGCGGTTTTGTTTGCGTCTTTCTATGCAATTTGTGTCAGGGGGGTGTACAAAGAGTGCAGAGTGGTTGATACAACTCTGCACCGCAAAACCCCAATTCTGCACTTTTTTCCGCCTGCTATTCATAGGCAAACACTTTTTGCCTAGTACATTGCATTGAGTTTCCGCACAGGCGAAAAGTCCATGTAATTGAATATACGGTAAAATGCAAACCGCGACAATGACATCATCGGCAAAACTTTTTTGCCGATTTGACTTTTCGCTCCAAATTGAATACGGCCCAAAATGTTTCAATGTGGGACAATACAACCTTCCAAAGGTCACTGGGCCACAAGTGTGGTAATTGTCCAGAAACAGAACCAAACCACCAGGTTTTAATACAATTATCATAATATGATTGTACAAAGTGAAATGTGATGGAATAATAACCCAACCAAAAATGATGATGATGATGATTTTAGACTAACTAGCAGGTGCTTTTTATGGTTCTGTTTCACAGTCGCATTTGTGGCCACAATCCATGCTTTCAAAAATAGCTGCAACTTTTCACCTATATGCAGAGTTTCAAATAAGGGTCTTTGTGGCTGCACTGCCCCCATACATCTACTTGTGGGAGCAGCTTCATTATCAAAATTATTAACATATGTACTAAACTTATCTTAAATTTGCTGGAACTTTGCAGACTATCACCAACGAAAAACCAAAATTTCATATTCATGCCCTCAGCAAACTTAATGTATGCTAAGTTTGAATGCCTCATTGCCACCCAGTTACACTCACTTTATAAACAAGTGGACATATGTGTTTATTGCTTGTCTGTAACTAACATTAATGGTGCATATAAAATCCACATCAGTATACTATATTATACATCTGTAAATTCTTGTATACTAGTTGTGCTCATAAATGGTACTGTCTAACATATATCATTGGTCTCTTTATTTCTCTTGGAAAGCTCCACAAACTACTTGAAAAAGGTTATTTACAATGATCAATATGGTAAAAAAATATTTTTTAATAAAAAAGGAGAAATTTCTATTTTTATTACATTTGCAAATTGGCGAAGAATTATAAATAAAACACTAAAGTTTTTAAAAATTAAATTCACAGGAACATTTCAGGATAACATTTTAGAAATGTACCCACAGTTAATAGACTGGAAAAATGTAAAGGTATGTTATACTGTAAAGTTACAACTATATGAACAATTGAAAATTTAATTTTAATATTTATTATTTTCAGCAACTTGTCCATAGAAATGTACAGTATATGTGATAATTACACAATGCTAATAGTTATACTACAGATCTGTGAGAGCTCCTGACCTTTGCTGTTGGTTTTGATTTTGCAAAAACACCCTCTTGTTTTGATTGTGGTAATGAATTTAAAATGGTTAAAACAGGTGAAAACATGTGATTTGTAGTTTATTTGTACCTACATTGGTATTTATATCATGAACATTAATGTCCAGTCATATACAGTCAATGGATAAAGCTTGCCACAGTAGAAGCCAGGTCTTTATAATTGATTTGCAAAGATAACAAATACAGTAGAACTATTATTAACATTTTATAATATACATAACATATATATATATATATATATATATATATATATATATACTGTGTATGTATGTATATGTATATATTTAATAGTCAAGTGCATAAATATTGGGACATTGACATAATTTTCATATTTCGGCCTCTATTCACCACCACAATGGCTTTGAAATGAAACAGACAAGATGTGCTTTAACTGCAGACTATCAGATTTAATTTGAGGGTAATTACATCCAAATCAGGTGAACGGTGTAGGAATTGCAACGGTTTCTATATGTGCCTCCCACTTTTTAAGGGGCCAAAAGTAATGGGACAAACTAAACAATCCTAAATCTAACTTTCACTTTTTCATACTTTGTTGCAAATTCTTTGTGGGCAATTACAGCCTGAAGTCTGGAATGCATAGACATCACCAGACGCTGGGTTTCACCCCTGGTGATGCTCTGGCAGGCCTTTACTGCAAAAGTCTTCAGTTCCTGCTTGTTCTTGGGGCATTTTCCATTCAGTTTTGTCTTCATCAAGTGAAATGCATGCTCAATCAGATTCAGGTCAGGGGATTGACTTGGCCATTTCATAACATTCCACTTTTTAGCCTTAAAAAACTCTTTGGTTGCTTTTGCAGTATGGTTCGGGTCATTGTCGATCTGCACTGTGAAGCGCCGTCCAATGAGTTCTGAAGCATTTGACTGAATATGAGCATATAATATTGCCTGAAACACTTCAGAATTCATTCTGCTGCTTTTGACAGCAGTCACATCATCAATAAATACAAGGGAACCAGTTCCATTGGCAGCCATACATGCCCATGCCATGACACTACCACCACCATGCTTCACTGATGAGGTGGTATGTTTTGGATCATGAGCAGTTCCTTTCCTTCTCCATTCTATTCTCTTCCCATCACTCTGGTACAAGTTGATATTTGTCTCATCTGTCCATAGGATGTTGTTCCAGAACTGTAATGGCTTTTTTAGATGTTGTATGGCAAACTCTAATCTGGTCTTCCTGTTTTTGAGGCTCACCAATGGTTTACATCTTGTGGTGAACCCTCTATATTCACTCTTGTGAAATCTTCTCTTTATTGTTGACTTTGACACATATACACATACCTCCTGGAGAGTGTTCTTGATTTGGCCAACTATTGTGAAGGGGTTTTTCTTCACCATGGAAATAATTCTTCTGTCATCCACCATAGTTGTTTTCCTTGGTCTTCTGGGTCTTTTGGTGTTGCTGAGCTCTCTGGTGCATTCTTTCTTTTTAAGAATGTTCCAAACAGTTGATTTGGCCACACCTAATGTTTTTGCTATCTCTCTGATGGGTTTGTTTTGATTTTTCAACCTAATGATGGCTTGCTTCACTGATAGTGACAGCTCTTTGGATTTCATATTGAGAGTCAACAGCAACTGATTGCAAATGCAAATGTCACACCTAGAATCACCTCCAGACCTTTTACCTGCTTAATTGATAATGAAACAACGAGGGAATAGCCCACACCTGTCCATGAAATAGCTTTTGAGTTGATAGTCCCATTACTTTTGGCCCCTTAAGAAGTGAGAGGCACATAAAGAAACCGTTGTAATTCCTACACTGTTCACCTGATTTGGATGTAATTACCCTCAAATTAAATCTGAAAGTATGCATTTAAAGCACATCTTGTTTGTTTCATTTCAAAGCCATCGTGGTGTTGAATAGAGGCCAAAATATGAAAATTCTGTCAATGTCCCAATATTTATGCACCTGACTGTATATATATATATAAAATATACAAAGTAGAAATATTGATAACATGTAACAAAATAGAGTCTGGGATGTATCACTCCTTTTTTTCCTTCACACACAGGGGTCTCCTATTTATTATGGTCTTCAATGCTGGTCAGTTGGAAGACAGATGGGGTATCACATTATAGCAGAATACTTCTTCAGGGGTAAAATTACTATCTGATAACCAGGATGCTCCGAGACCTACTTAGAGGACTTTGCCTTAAGGTCCGGCATATTTTAAAGATGTCTGTATTAGTGTTGAGGAAACCTGAAGGATCTGTCCATCTTCTTGCACCTACAGGACATCCTTCTTCCCTGTCATAGTCATTCCAAAATTATAATTTATTTCTATATTTCAGGGTAACTGGGACTGGTTGCTGTGTGTCAGATTTTAAAGAAATTTGGTCTCCTCTTGGATTCAAACAGTCCTGAATTTCCAGCTTCTCAGATCCTGTTAAAGCCAAAGTTGTAACACAGTATGTCTCACTATAGGCCTTGTCTCACTATGGGTCTCAATTATAGTATTATGCAATATTATGGCAAAAACTTAATTGTAAAGAGTTAATTTCTTTCTTATACCCTGATCCACTGCACGAGACACAGGATGCTACAACAGGAGCCAAGTGGTAAAGAGATCACAATGATATGTAGCTGCAAGTTTTTGTATTGGGGGAGCTGATCACAACAATAGCACTCTGTATATTTGTTATTTCTATCAAATATCTGATACTGCCCCTCAAAACAATGAACCATTTGTTTTATTTTATTAAGATACTATCGAAACCTACCTATCAATAAACGTTAAAAATTGTCGCTATTCAGTGTTATGAGTCGCTCAAGAAATATATGCTTTTAGACTTTGATTGTGGTTCCAAAGCACAAAAAGTTATTATTCAATATAAAAGCAGATAGTTACATGCTGTGATCTAAATACAATTAGTGCAAATAAATTATACAGACCCAAGGTACAGTCGTTACATACGCATGCGCTCTGAATCCATATCCCGGCATCAAAGAAGAAACCTCTGTCAACACCAAAGCAAGAAGACTGAGATCTAATTTCAGAGAGCTTACATATATATACCCTTGCAGGGATAAGCAATACAATATGGACGGATCGGAATGATTCCATTGGTTCTTCCTCCTGGTTCTTCTGTTACAGTATAGTTCTTAGGTCAGTTCAACTGGTTATAATCCAGCCTCCAACAGCCCTTTGAGTCCATTTTCCCACTGCATAATAAATCTAAGGTGGCTATATTACAGAGTACATTTTAATGTTTAACTCTCTATGGACCATAGTTTGCAGACACATGTTTCAATCTCCTCACCGATGGTACCGGAAATCTGCAAAGACACAGTGGATCAGAATGACACCAAACACGGTCTGCTTACCATGTACTAAACTTTAGATATCAAATTACATTAATTTCACAACATTACCAATACTGAATAAACTTTGAATATTACACTTTAATGCTAGGGAACCTTTTTATGTAAGTGTGCAGTGTGTAAGTATTGGGGTTATCAAAAAGACACTAGTTAGCATTGTGCAACTACGTGTTTTGTGGAGTACACCATGGTACATGTTTTGCAGGGTTGGTTATTTTATATGTTTAGTGACTGTCTGTAATTATTTAATGAAGTCTTTTAACATCTTTCTATTGCATGGGAATCGCACCATGCTAAATAATATCATCGCCGTATGTACTTATAATGGGCGAGAATCCCTAAAATGGCACTATGCGGCCAGTCACAAAATGGCATCTCATTGCCATTCGCAAAATGGCATTGTGCAGATTTAACTTTAAAAAAATCTGTCTCAGCCAATTATTTGGCTTCGGCAGTCCACCCTTTGATAGCAAACAACATGCTATCATACTCTGATTTTAAAATTAATTTAGGCTTACATTATGACATATTTTTATGTTATATTATGGGATGGCACAAGGTGGTTTTTAAACCATCAATAATGTGTCTCTAGGAGGGGACATAAAACTACCCTTATATGCACACCGCAGATCTTGAGAGATCATGGGAAAGATGTGGGGATGCACCAATCCTATAAATGAAGTCTTGAGGGGGAATAAAATAAAATTTTATAACACATTTCATGCATGTCTAAATATTATACATCATATGATGGTACCATCTGGTTCAGGGTTGTAATACAGTCCTTAATTTACCTCAGTATTCATACTGTTACTACTGACTACCATAATTCCTTTTATTCACCTTATCTTTACATTTTTCACATTTCAACACAGTAGGAACACACCTGACACATAAACCAATTACTATGATGACAACCAGTATGCAGATCAGGAGTTTACCTTTACTCGCAATCATTTCCTTGACTCACTCTCCTAGACCTGAGAACCATTTCACTGGGTTCAACCATGAAACCCATTCCTCTACCTTTTCCTCTACTTCAGCCACTGAAGCATTATGGTTCTTCTGAATTTCCCATTTCCGCAGCAGAATTTCATCCATCTTCCAGTCTATCTCCTCCTTGGGGTCACTTGTATCGTTTGTAAGTGCAACACTTTACTCCAAATTGAGTGGCCAAAGTTACGCAATACCCTCCATTGACAGCTATTAAATAATTTAATACTAGGCTGTGTTGCACCAGTTCTTTCTTGTAGGACTTTAACTTCTTACCTGTGTACCGGAATGTGTCATCATACATCTCAGTGATATTATCTATTAATTTAGCAAGATCTTGGATATACCTAAAATTGTATGTACCCCGAGTGATCCTGGTGGGATCCAATGCTATCAGAACTTGAAAGCAAGTTGTCTCACTAATTAACTGTGTGGCTTTATGCGCATCACCAGGTATCATATTTAATTTGTCTCTGTGTTCATACTGTGAGTGAAGATATGGTGATGGTGTATTTTTATGATTACCATGCATTTCACCATGTGTAAGGGTCATAACCTCTGGAAGTACTTTTCCCAGATAACACAAACCTTCGGAACTCGGAGAGAGACACTTATACGCTTTTCTTCAACATATAAAATATACATCATTGGGGAGAACATATGGAATAGAATGCATCATGATCATCCAACACATTTCCCTCACAAATGATCCTATCTCAGGTTCTCCCATCTGGCTAACACACATTTCTGGTTGTATCACCCTTGCACAGTACCCTTCTGGTACTCTGCCAACCATTTCTTTGGTGTTACTTAGTGTATATTTATACCAGAAGTGTCTTCCACCCAACCTAATTGTGCGTAACAGTTCATAATTCATAGGTTCATGATCAGCTCTTAGTGAGAAGGTCATCGTCTGGTTATTCCCAGTCACCTCCCAACATCCTGGTTCATTGGACTTGGTGATGTTTAAACATAAAAGTGTTTTATCTACCTGGTACTGGTGGAGTTTAAAATGGGGTGGTTTGGTGTTAAGAAATTTTAAGATATTTTCCATCCAGTATCTTCCCTTTTTGTAATTCAAAAATTTCAGAGACATTTAATGTGAATGGCACTAACCCTACATTATGCTGTCCTTGGGGCACGTGAGAGCACACCCAACAGTCGGTTTGGTTTAAAATTTTGCCCACCATGGTATGATAATCCTCTAAAGGATACCCACCCCAATACTGGTTATACTTAGTTTGGCACTGTTGGATGCATCTCTCATTGACTACGGACCCACAGAAATCACACATACAATAATCCACAGATGATAGACCTTCACACTGTCTCTGAGTATTCAGAATAGCAGATCTCTTAACAATTACTGAACTGGATTTGGTCAGATATTCTCCCGGTAGGTTTAGCACTCCTTCTCCTGACTCCATTTCATTGATATCACCATCAGCTCCACTCTCCATCCTCTGTCACAGAAACCAGAGATCCCAAAACAACCCAAGATAATGAGGACTCTGGGAGAAAACACAAAGATAACCACAGCAGACCAATCCATTGCTGTAAACACTGATCTGCAAATTTCTTTAGCTCAGGTATCTCACTGTAACCTTTAACCTTCCCGGGACAGACTCGCAATTGACAGGTCTACATTATCTGCCTCGATTCTGCCTTGTTTCTCCACTTGTTGGTTGACCTTCTTACAGTGAGTGGAATGGAACCAGGTATCTCCCTCAGCCAGTTTCAATGAAGTTTTACTCATCAGCAACACCTGATACAGACCTTCTCACTGATCAGTCAAACAACCTGAATGCAAGAAAATTCTGATCATAACAAATTCTCCAGATTCAACATCATGACAGTTTGTTTCAGGCATATCATGTGACAACAATTTCAGTTTCTATAGCTGCTGTTTTAACTGTTTACTCAGGCTTATAATCAAATGAGGTTGTCTACCAAACAGTATTTCAAAGGGGGACAGTTTGAGAGGGGGTCTGGGAGTTGTCCTGATATTATGAAGGACAAGTGGTAGTGCTTCTGGCCAACCCAGTCCAGTTTCCTACATGATTTTACTTAATTTGATTTTAATAGTCCCATTCATCCTCTCTACCTTGGCACTGGCTTGTGGTCAGTAGGGGGTATGAAGTTGGCCTTTAATACCCATCTACTTACACATATTTTGGAAAACATCACCTGTGAAATGAGTACCCCTTTGACTTTCAATAATTCTAGGGATACCGTATCTGCATACAAACTCCTGAACAATTTTCTTGGAAGTAAACACAGCAGTATTAGTGGCAGCTGGGTATGCTTCAACCCAATTAGAAAACACATCAGTGCACACTAATACATACTTGAGATTCCTGCAGGGTGGTAATTGGATTAATTCAATTTGTATTACCTGAAAAGGTCCGCCGGTTGGAGGAATGTGGGATGGTTCATTGGGGATTGTTTTCCCTCAAGCATGTCAAACAGGACATTGCTCTCTTTTCTGCTTGATAAGAAAAACTGGGTGCACACCAGTATGCTCTCACCAATTTGCACATAACTTGCTTTCCCAAGTGAGTCAGACTGTGCACTGCCTCAGCCATGCTTGGGTAATATGCCTTGGGAGCCACTGGCTTACTGTACCTTGTCCATCTCTCCAGAGTCCAGAAGACTCTTGCCCACATCCCTTGGACTTCCAGACTGCCTTTTCCTGAATGTAACACAAATTTTGTATCTCAATTAATATCAGCATAACAATCATTTGAAAAGTCATGATTTGTTGAGTTGGTATATTAATTTTTAACCCTGTTGCCCATTTTGCAGCTTCGTCTGGCATGTTGTTGCCCAGTGACACCGTATCATCCTCACATGTATGGGATTTACACTTAATTACTGCCACTGCATTAGGTAATTGGATTGCTGTCAGTAGTCCTTTTATTTGTCTGGAATGTGCAATTGGTTTGCCTGCTGCTGTCATAAACTTTCTCAGAGCCATAGAGTGCCAAATTCATGTACCACCCCAAAGGCGTACCTAGAGTCAGTGTAGATATAAGCAGATTTACCTGCAGCTAACTCACACTCTCTCCTTAATGCCACCAGTTCCGCCACTTGGGCCAAGTGTGGTGGGCCTAAAGGTTCGGGTTCTATAACATCCTTGTCATTTACAACAACATAACCTGTACATAACTCTCCAGTGTCAGTTTGTCTATGACAACTCCCATCCATGTAAAATGTCACATCTACATTTTCTAAAGATGTATCCCGTATGTCAGTTCTTGCAGTAAAGGTTTGATTCAGATATTCCATACAATCATGTGCATCAATATACCTGCAGAACTCACCTTTCACCAGCGACTCACCTCTCTCCACCCTTTGTGCATCATGTTGCACAAATGGTAAATACATAGCTGGGTTAAACATACTGCACCTTTTTGTGGTGATGTTTGCAGGTGCTTTTAGGGCTAGTTCCCATTTTGTGAACCTAGCTGAGGAGACAGTCTGGTTTGGGCAGAGGTGAGCAAAGCAGATACAGCATGGGGAGTATAGACAATCATATCATGGCCTAAAACCACATCCTCACTCTTACTGACCAATAGAGCAGTTGATGCTACACTTCTTAAACACATTGGGAGTGATCTTGTCACAGTGTACAATTGTGCACTGTAGTATATTATTGGCCTACTGACATTACCATGTTTTTGTTTGAGGACACCTGCTGCACAGCCATTAGCTTCCGTACAATACAAATCAAAAGGTTTTTCATAATCAGGTATTCCCAATGCAGGTGCTATTGTCAGACAATCATTAAGATTAAGGAAAGCCTGCTCTGATTCCTCTGTGTGTATGACATGATCAGGCTTTGAGGAAGAGACTAAGGCCCTCATTCAGATCCGGAGGCAAGTGGACGTTTGTATGTTCAGCGTACGTACAGACATATGTTAATTCAAGCACTCGCTCGTAATTTCGAACGCATCTAAACATCCTCCCAAAACTCTACCAACCCCTCCTCTAACTAACGAGCGTGCCAAATAGTGAGCGTACTTCCCCAATGTGGCTTGCAGGGAATGCATGCACAAGTACAAACCGGAAGTGGGCCTGTCAGATTCCGATTACCTGCTCCTTTATTCTGCCTACCTCCCTCAATCGTATCATGCCAATCAATATATCAATTATCTTAATTGGTCTTTTTTTTTTGGCAATGCAATAAACTTTACTCTTGTCCATGTTTGTGTTTACCCGCAGAATACGTACGGCTTAAACATTCACTTTTATTTCTCAAAATACATGTTTGAGCCAATTAAACATTTGTTTTCTTTGTTTTTAACCACGCATATTTTACTGGGTTCATTTCTTTATTTAAATTTGCTTACGCATGTCACTGCATTAAGCCTATCATAACTCGCAAAAGATTTGTGGCCCTGTCGAACACATGACTCATACACTAACCAATAGAATTTGTCCTGTTAATTACCCAAATACATTAGCCAATCAAATTTATTTTCGGGTCTTTATTAAAATTGATTTTTATAAAAGACACCATTGCCATCATGAGAGCCTCGGCATTCACCAGGCGCGAGCTGATGGTGTTAACCGAGGTGATGGACAGGTGGATCACCAGCCAGCCTGCCCCCATCACCAATAGGGAAAAGCGTTCCACATATTCGGAGGTACGTGGCCGCCTGCGTTCCTTCGGCTCACGCCGCCAGATTGGCCAGCTGGAGCGCAGGTGGTCCGACCTGCAACGGCGGATGCCCCGCTTGCTGGCATGCTTTCGCATGCAGATCGCGGAAAGTAAGTTTTTGTGAATGTGGTTTCATGTTTATCTTTGTGGCCCTATCTGCATGTGCATGTTTTCATGTATGTCCTATTTATTCTTTGTACTCATATCTGCATGTGCATGTTTTCTTGTATGTCCTATTTATTCTTTGTACTCATATCTGCATGTGCATGTTTTCATCAATGTCCTATTTATTCTTTGTACTCATATCTGCATGTGCATGTTTACATGTATGGCCTATTTAGTCTTTGTACTCATATCTGCATGTGCATGTTTACATATTTGTGTTGTCAAAAATTAGCGTTTAACAAGGTCAGGGTTGAAAATAACCACAATTTGTTTCCCATCTTTTAGGGGCAGAGCGAAGACTACGGCGTCATCGCCGTCAAAGACGGCGCTCTCGGCCCCTCTCCCCAACCCCCAGCCAAACCTCCACACCCCAAAATTCCCTTATTTCCCCCTCCTTCCCAGCCTGCACAGACCCTGTGGAAAATGTGTCGGGGCTCCTTCCCCTCCATCCCAATTCCCCATCCCCTCCAACCACCCCTCTCGTAACTACCCCCTCCCCTGAATCCCAAATCACCCCTCCCACCTCATTGGGGAATGTTGGCACCTCCGAGGAGGATGAGGGAGTTGCTTCTAGCCCGGGCGTGATTTTGAATGGTATGTTTGCCTTTTTTTTTTAAATGTTTGTATGTAATCCTGTGTCTGTGCCTTTTTTTGTGGTTTGTTAGAATTTGGTGTAGATTTCTGTTTGTCTTTACCTTTTACTGCTGATTTCCCCATACACTTATCCCACCTGTCAGAATCTGATGGGTTTTTTTGCAATTTTTTGGTTGTCCATTTTTGGGTCCTTGGATTTTTTGGGTTAAATGTGCTTTGGGTCACAATATTGTCATTTTTGGATAGCTTTGTTTGGCTTGTTTTTTCATGGGGTTTCATTAATTATGTATTATGCCCCACACTTTTCTAACCCACAGAGGAACAGAGGCGTTTGGCAGACTTAGCCGGATGCATAGAAAGGATGCGGGGCTACATCATCGGGCTCCTCGTGGTCCTTTACCATATGTCTGTGATCCTGCGTCCCTAATTTTTTTTTTTTTACAAAAAATAGTTGTATTCATTAAAAATTTAAACTTAACGTTCTGTCTCATTCCTTGTCTCCAAATCTTAGATTGTTTACACTGACATAAGTATACTCTTCCAGCAAGTATTTGCAATTAATGTCACTAAGATTGTGTGTTACATTTTTTAGGGAAACAGGCACATGAAACACCTAACAGTAACAATCTGCTTGGCCTTTTTTTGTGTGTGACAATTTATATATTACTACATTTTACATGTTCCAATTTGGGGGGCAACCTGCTTAGGCCGAGATTACAAAGCCTACTGATTGTACAGAATTGTACAGAATTGGTGTTGGTTTTGACCCAGGAAGCATATTTAAATTTAGATCAAATTGCGTCATTACAGGATTAACCCTTAATAAATTTTAATGTGGGTGAACCTGGTAACACTTGCTTGTAAGGGGCAATAAAATTTCCAAAATTACACTCTCAAAACATTTATTCACAACATAACTAAAAAAACAAAGTGTTGACTCACAAACAATACACACAGTGAAAACCAAAAATACAACCCATCAAACACCATATGAAAAAAGAAATGAAAAATCAAGAACTGGTTGACGAAGGAGCATGACAACATGATTCCACAAATGTTGCATTGTAATATGGGTTCCAGAATATATATCCAATGTGTCCCCATGAAAATTTTTTTTGGGTAGCAGGAAGTAGTCATCGTTTGAGTCCCAAAGATTATGAAATCAAATAGAAGATGGGAAACAAAAAACAAATTAATTAGATGTTCTCCAAAAATCCTTACCACATTGTGTCTAAAAACTTTTGTGTTGCCAATAATTACCTAAAATATCTGGCCACCATATCATCGCGTATGGCCCCCCCACATACTGACCTCCGACCAACCTCGGGGGGGCCCTCCTCAGGCAAGGCATCCTCTGGCTGCATTGGGACACCACTCCTTATGGCGATGTTGTGAAATATCCCACCCAGGACCACAATTTTCGAAACCATATCCGGCAAATACATGAGCTTGCCACCAGAGCGGTGGAGGCATCTGAATCGGCCTTTTAAAAGGCTGATACAGCGCTCCACCACTTGCCTGGTGGCTGTAAGTGTGGCATTAAAATTACTTTGTGGCCCTAGTGTGGGAGCCAAAGGAGAGAGCAGCCAGGGCGTGCAAGGGTAGCCACTGTCTCCTGTGAAAAAGAAGTGACAACATCAGGATCACTGTGTATCAAGCTTAACATTGTTATTTGCTAAAGGTCTCCACTTACCCAGAAGCCATGTATCACCAGCTTATAGGTTGTTTAATTTGAGCCATATCCCTGATTGCCGGATGACGAATGAGTCATGTGCACTTCCGGGTAATTTTGCATTCAGGGACAGGATCTGGAGGGAGGCATCACATATCACCATTACATTCAGGGAGTGATAGTGTTTCCGGTTGCAAAATATGGCCTCCAGCCGTGCTGGAGCCTGAAGTGATATGTGAGTACCATCCACAACCCCTATGATGTGTGGGAAGCCAGCTATTTGCTAAAAATTGGCCTTGGCCACACTAAGGGCACCCATATCCAAAGGCATTTTAATAAAATGATGGAGGTGCTTGAAAAGGGCCTCCATCACTGCCCTCAGGATCCAGGAAAAGGAGGATTGTGAGATTCCCGCCACTATTCCCACCGTTGTTTGAAACGATCCTGAGGCACAGAAATATAACACCGCCATAAATTGCGTAAGTGGTGGTATTGCTGTTTGACTGTCAATTTGCCGCTCAAGATCACTCTCTATTAATGGGAGAGTGTCTATGATGATTTGGGGTGGAAGACTGTAGCGTCTTAACACCTCATCATCGGGCATTCCAAAATGGGTGACACATGTTCGATATATCTGGGGCCTTGCATGCCTACGATGCCTACGCCTGGGACGAGATTGAGGTTGTTCGGATTCCGGGAGCATGGCCAGAACAATCCGACCAAGATCAACCTGAAATTGCAAGAATTGAATGAAAGGTTTTTTTTCCCAAAAATAATTGAAAAATTACTTAGCTTGACGATACAATCCAATGATGCTTACATGCCGGGGTATTGTCATGATTTTACCAAACTATAAATAATAACAAATAAACAATGCAACAATTTAGGGTGGGCATTTAGTAATCAAAATTGGGTGCAAGACAAAACAGAAAAGGGGAGAAACACACATTTGGGCAAAGAGCAAAATGACAGTGCGCAGACTACCTCAATTTGGGCCCAAATGTTTTAAAAAATTGCTAAAGGGAAATCTCAACCAATTTCACGGTACAAAATAAGCAGATAAAAATGCGCTAATTAATTCGCAAATACAAGGCAACAAATACGCAGATAAAAATGCGCTAATTAATTCGCAAATATAAGGCAACAAATATGGAGTAAAAAATGCGCTAATTAATTCGCAAATACAAGGCAACAAATACGCAGATAAAAATGCGCTAATTAATTTGCAAATACAAGGCAACAAATACGCGGATAAAAATTAACAAATTAGTTCATACATTTCGGAATCACAAAACCAAAGTTTACAAGTGTAAGGTCAAACAAAGTTGCATTAGAAAAAACATGACCATTTAATAAACATGGGAAAATATAAACTTACCAATAGAGGATATTTAAGTCACCGGATAAAAAGGTCATTGGGGCAGAGCCAAAAAAAAACCTAACAAAGGAGATTTGAAAAGAAATTAATGAGTCAAACTTCACAAAAAGAAGGAGACACAAAGTGAACAAAAGTAAGATGGGCAAAAACTTACCAAAAAAAACCACGAAAAAAAAACTACAGCAAAAAAAGCGAACGGAAAAATAAACGCCATCAAGACAAACCAAAAACCACTCCAAACAACGCCAAATCCAAATCCCGCCAACAATCCACTCCGACCAACGTAACCTCCAACAACCAACAACCGCCACCTCGACTCGAGACGCCCCAAGCCATAAATAGTGTTTATTTTCCTACACAAATTAAGGAGGGATCATTGGAACGCACAATGAATGATGCGGACGAAAAATAAGGGCGCATGTATAAATACGTCACGACCCAAAAAAAAAATTCTGTTGTATTTCTTGTTGGGAGATAAGAAATGGCTACAGACCAGGGAAACAATGGCCAAGAGTCTGCCGGTAAGTATTTCATGCATTTCCGAACAAGGATTATTTTGAAACATAATATAGTGAAAGTTGCCAAGCTTAAATTTCTCAATGTTTAAACAAATAGGTGAGGAGGATGACATGGAAGAGGCTGCTGGGCCCAGTATTCCGGCCAAAGCAGGAAAAAAAAAAAAAGGCAGCCACAATTCACAAGAAAGGAGATGGAGGTTTTGGTACAGAAGTGTGTGGACATCCTGCCACAGGCAGACAGGAATATGGGCGTAAGCCAGAAGTGGAAAATGTGGGAAGAGATAGCCAGTGCTGTCAATAGGGTGGGTGATTATGTCCGTCTAGCCCGGGATGTCAAATGGCGGTAAGTAAAAACTTGACCCCCCTAAAACCAAACCCCCCCAAAAAAAACAGAATAATGGTTCCTTTTTCACCCACAGATGGAGCGACTTCAAATAATGCCTGAAACAAAAAATGGCGGACAGGGCTAGGCATGCAAGGGGGACAGGTGGGGGTCCCACCCCTGTGTCATTGGAGTTGATTGATTTAGAAGAGCTGGCACAGGTGTGTGTGCAGGCTGTGGAGGCGTTTGGCGTGTCCAACATGGATACGGACATGCCAGACTTTGCGGCTTCTCATGTTGTCCCAGGTAAATATTATGATGTCACCAACTCTGAAATGTTATTGTGCCAATATGTAGATTCTAATGTGAGTCTTTTCTCATTTTTCAAACAGAGACACAGGCGGATGAGTCTGCTCCAGAGGGTAGCCTTGGCTGCAGAATTTCTGCTGGCTCTGCAGGGGAGGAACCAGTACATCCGGCTGAGGACCCTGCAGAAGCCAGTCCAGGGCAATCCCCCTCGCAGGCAGTGACCCTCCTCTCAGAACACAATTTTAAATCGGATTTCCATACGGAGATTCTGCAGAGGATGGACACCAGTCTGGTACAGGTGGCTGAGGCCCTGGAGCAAAATGCTGCAGCCAACGTGACCATTGGTCAGGCCCTGGCGGAAAATACCAGGGCCAACATCCGCATCGCCAATGCCCTGGAGCAGCTCATTTGCCAGCACATGGTGGAGCTGACCTCTCTTCCTGCTGGAACATCAGGATCCTCCACCTCTGGCACAACATCAGCCAATCCTCCAAATGTGCCTAGCCCTGTGCCTAGTCCAAAGGCCACAACATCTGCCTCTGGACGGGCCAGCCCGATGACATCCCGGACCCGGTCTGGCACCCTCTCTCCCCCAGCCAAACGGGGGAAAAAACATTGACAGCACTGGCTACTTTTCCCACACTCCTTCTGTGCTTGCCCCATATTCCTTTCTGGGCAAAACTTCCCTCTCCTTTCCTGTGAATTGTTTTTAATTTTTTTATTTAAGTTTCCATACCTTTTATGTTTGCACAAATTATATTTTTTGTAGGAATAACACTGCCAAAAATGTTTGGGCCAAAAATGTGCCAGAAAATGATATTATTTTCCAATAAATTGTCAAAAAATGTTCGACATTGTATTCTGACATTATTTTTGAAATGGTTTACATTTAATCCTGGCCCACAAGGCAAAAACGAGCACCCAAAAAATTAAAAGTTGAATTAAAAAAAGAGGGCACTTTAAGGAACACTTTAAAATTTACATAAGGAAGCAAATTTGGCTGACAAATTCAAATTGGAATAATACACACAAACATGATGACATTATTGTTAGAATAGCACAAAAACCAAATATCAACCCAAAAAAAAAGACCAACAAATGTACGCGAATTGATTGTGTAAACCTGAAATTAGCTGCTATGATTTCCACCTGCGTACGGTTTTGTGCTAACCAAAAAAACTGTTTTCAAAACACATTACAAGCTGGTTTTCAATACAAAACTGATTGTTTTTCTGACAAGCCGAGATTAATCGATGAAACATCGTGGAGGGCCGGGACGGAGGAGAAGGCCATCGCCAATGTGGTCGAGTAATCCAGACCCCAAGCTGTGCGAGCAGTTTGAACAGAAAGAGGATCATCCAGTGACGTATGACTTGGTACAAACACATTTGACGTTCGCATCAGATAATGTATGTACGCCCAAAAAATGCCTCGCCACGCCTGCGTTTTTCCATCTCCACCCCCGTCAATGCCCAAAAATGCCCTGTTCTGTCAATCACATTTGACATGTCACTTCCTGTATGCAATTTGATGAACGAGACAAAAAAAACTCGCAATATGCCGTACGCACACGCGCAGTGTTACACCGACGCATGCGCGCTTTCTCAACATCGGAACGCAACGTGCGTACTGCTGTTAACGAGCGGCTCTGAATGAGGGCCTAAGTCCTGTAATGGCAAGGCCAAAATAGAAAAACCTGGGATCCACATTCTGCAGTATCCACACATTCCCAAGAAGGTACGAATTTGCTGTTGGTTCTGTGGCAGTGTCACGGTCTATATGGCTTGGACTCTGTCATTTGTCAGATGTTGTTACCACTGGGTTAGGCAATGTCCCAAGTATTTAACCCTGGACTGGCATGGCTGTAATGTGTCCATAGCAACCTTTGTCCTATTTGCGAGAGATGAAGCAATAAAATTTTAGTATCATTTAAACATGCCATAAAAAATCAGAAAATAACAATAAATCGTCCACATATTGCATTAGAACAGATCCAGTGGCAGGTTGAAAAGATTGTAAACAGTCGTGTAAGGCCTGGGAGAAGATACTGGGGATATCTATGAAACCCTGGGGAAATAGTGTCCATGTGTATTGTACACCTCTGTATGTGACAGTCAGGAGGAAGAGGTACAGAGAAGAAAGCAGAACAGAGGTCAATGACAGTGAAATGGGTTGCATTTGGTGGGATCTGCATAAGAATGACAGCTTGATTTGGCACTATGGGAAATTGGCTCTCTACTACCTTATTAACCCCACTATGGTCTTGTACCAGCATATAATGCCTCCCACCACTCTTCACAGGAAAGATGGGACTGTTGGCTACACTTGCTGAACGGACTAAAATTCCCTGCTGTAATAACCGCTCAATTATGGGATAAACCACTAACTCTACCTCCTGTTTTAAAGGTACTGCAGAATTTTTGGTGCTTGCCTACCACTTTTTAGATTTACCATTATGGGAGCTACATTTGCCATTAATCCAGTGTCCGGTCCATCCGGGGTCCTAAGTGAATCTGGAATTTGGGATAACATTTGATATACCTTAGATTGGCTTTTACCTGAACCAGTAGAGTGATACATTATCCTTTGGGGAGTGTCCAACATATCCCTCACCTCATGCACAACTCTCTCTGGGATATCTAGAAATATACAATGAGGGTTACAATATATGACACATCCCATCATACATAACATATCCCTTCCCAATAGATTAGTAGGAGCCGTTGCTGCCAGGAGAAAATAATGCCTGGTATGCAATGGCCCAATAGTAACCTCTGTGGATTTGGTTAATGGATAATGTTGCACTTTACCCATTACACCCATTGCTGGTACTATCTCGCTGGTCACCTGTAAATTAGCAGGAGATTTTATCACTGGTCTGGTCGGCCATGTGTCTTCAAGAAAATGATGTTTAGTACCAGCTATATCAACCATCATCTCCAGTTCTTCCCTAGTACTTCCTTTAACCTGACTGTTCTGTAGACTACAGATATGACCTGACCCCTAGCATTGACTTTCACTCTCCAATACAGCATTTAAGGCCACAATTGGAGCTGGTGACAGTTGGAAATTTTCTATACTCTGTGTATATCCCTTATGTGGATATTCAGGTACTCCCTGGTTAGGGGGTCCTAACTTCTTCACCTTACAGTTCCTACTTACATGTCCCACTTGGTTGCAGTTAAAGTACCTTCATGAGTGGGGTGGGTGAAAGGGTTGCTGTGTGGGTTGAGCGGTAGAGTAAAATTGTGGGTGTGGATAAGGATTTTGAGGGTAATATGTTGGTTGTGGAGAGTATGGGTTTTGAGGCTTTGTGTGATAAGTGGGTTAGGGCAGTGTTTGTGGTGGTGCAGGATTGGTGAGGGTGTGTAGCTGTGCAGGTGTATGTGTGTCTGGTGGCTGTGATGTTACATTCATTCCTTCTAGAGATTGAATACTAACAGCCTTTAGCTTCTCACTCTGGGTCTCTCTCTTTTTGAGGATGATTTTATCATATTTAATAGCGGATTCCATGATTGTGTCTACAGTAACTCCTCTCCGGCCAGGTAGTTAGATCTGAACTTGGGTCTTTAGATTGTCTTTTCAATCATCCATAAGTACCGTGATGATCATTCCCCTGTGATGAGTGCTATCTTTAATATCCTCTATCCCAGTGTACTGGGTGATAGCCTGCAGAGCTCAGGTACAGTAATCATCTGGAGATTCACTCTCTTTTTGTTTTATGGTAAAAAATTTTCTCCAGTTAACTACTACTGGAAAATATACACCCATTTGAGTTATTATGCTGGTAACATTACCTTGGTTACATTTGTCTGTTAAGGGACCATCTCCATCCACTACGCAATCTGTGATAAACTTTTTCACATCAGTATTGTGTGGAATACAAACCCTTAACACCACTCGCCAATCTTTATTGCTTGGCTCGTGTGCATTACTCAAATTTTTCAAATATCTTTGGCATTTCGCTAATTCCTTTTTAGGGTCAGGGAAATCATTCATTATGAAATTTAGCTCAGCTATTGTCCAAGGAAAATGCATTGCTACCTCCCTTGTGGGCACAACACCATTCGCATCCGCATTCCCATTTGGAACAGTTATTGTCCGGATGGGATGTAGACCGGCTGCACTGCTACTTTTGATCTTGTTACCTGGCTGGGATTTAGTCTACTACTGCTATGTATAGATTTAACAACTACCTTTATGAGTGAAGTGGATGTTAACACTTTCTGTACTAAAACTGATGAAGATTGGTGCCACCACTCATGCTTGTTGTGATGGAGCAACTAACAGCATGGGAAATGGCAGACATAACAACAGGTTCATCATCCGCATCATAAACATTTTCTTTGTGATTACTCAAGAGAGGGTACAAGTTACTTGTTACATTTTTATGGATTTTTACATTGACTGTACCTCCACCCACATTCGCATAGGATAGTGGTGCTGCACGTGAACCACTGGCAATACCTTTAGTTTAAATTTAGCGCCATGTGTGCACTATCCTGTATTGTGCTTGTGATGCTTGTTTGCATCGTGTGCACACATTTAAGCCACACATCACCCTCATGCTGCCAAAACTTTAAATATTATTATTAATATATTTTATCTTTTTCATTCGAAAGTGCACCACACAGATGCTATCTCGGACATTGTTCAATACCTCCTTATCATAGCTGCCAATGCTTGGGAATGGTCTAACACTCTTCCTCATCATTTTAAACCATACATCACAGTACCTAGTTGCATAAGCACCAAACCTAGTATGCATAATATGCTGTGCCGACCCAAGAGTTATTTTCTATAGCAGCACATCATCTAACATCTCTACTGTTTGCTTGGCTCCCAACCTGGGAGAACCCTAAGCTTTTCAATAGAGATTTAGACTAGTGAAAGAACATCAAGGCTAATTTCACTTACCTGTGGATGATATTAACAGGATGCACCCACACACCTATGGAAGAATAACCAGGCTGCTTCCATGCACCTAATCCCTTTTTGACTACCTTTAAACTGCTAGCATTAAGGCATTCCAATAACTCCTACCCTTTTCAATGATTTTGTTCCACCCACTACTCAGTTCACAATGACAAATTTGCCACAACTGTGCGGTTCAATTACAATGCTCAAATAACCCTAACTGATCACTGAATACTGCAATCACACTGAGAGCCAATGCCTACAACAAGGACAACAACTACACCTGCTTATGTGTATAGTCTGCGGTATCTACCACCAAGCCAATAGACCAACACCAGGCGCCTAGCACCTAAGGGTCCTACGATACCCTTAACTAGGGAACATGTTACTCCTACCAACAAATGTTCACTGTTACACACCCTTTTCCTTTACAGAAAAATACATGTTTACCAAGATTATGGCAACACTGATCAAGATACATACACCAATGCCATCTATCAATATCACAATGGCTTTGTTTGAAACACATGGCAGCAATACAGGAAATATGTATATGCTATTGTGCGACTAGTAGCATACACAATAATTTGACTGCTACACAAAATGTATTATTACCCTTACGCTATTGTGTGACTTCCCCTTTTTAACATGAAATTCTATCAATGAAGGAAAACAAACTTTTTCCTCCCTTGTCCCTGGATTCTAATCAGCGCTCCTTGAACCACACAATAATGGGTAGCGGACTCTCAGCAACAAAGTGTAGCAGATTTGCAAAGGCACAATGTGTTCTTTCCTGCTCTGGCGCCTCCACCCTTGTGCAGAGATACCCCTGACCGACTGGTAGTGTGATTTCACACTGTGAGCCCCCAACTATTGATTCCTAAATATCTATTCCTACCTACCTATACACTCCTAAAATAATTGTCGCTGTTTAGCGTTATGAGTAGCACAAGAAAATAATTGCTTTCAGATTTTGATTGTGGTTCCAAAGCACAAAAAGTTATTATTCAACAAAAAACAGATAGTTACACGCTGTGATCTAAATACAATTAGTGCAAAAAAATTATACAGACCCAAGGTACAGTCGTTACATATGCATGCACTCGGGATCCAAATCCCGGCATCAAAGAAGAAACCTCTGTCAACAGCAAAGCAAGAAGACTGAGATCCAGTTTCAGAGAGCTCACATATATACCCTTTCAGAGATAGGCAATACAATAGAGCAGGTTGTAATGATTCCATTGGTTCTTCTGTTACAGTATAGTTCATAGGTCTGTTCTTATGGACATAATGCAGCCTCCAACAGCTCTTTGTGTCCTTTTTCCCACTGCATAATAAATCTTAGCTGGCTGCATTACAGAGTACATTTTAATGTTTAACTCTCTATGGTCCATAGTTTGCAGACACATGTTGCGATCTCCTCACCGATGATACTGGAAATCTGCAAAGACACAGTGGATCAGAACAACACTAAACATGGTCTGCTTACCATGTATTAAACCTTAGATATCAAATAACATTTATTTCACAACATTACTAAAACTGAATAAACCTTGAATATTACACTATAATGCTAGGGGACCTTTTATTTAAGTGTGCAGTGTGTAAGCATTGGGATATTGAGAAAGACGCTAGTAAGTGTTATGCGACTACATGTTTGTGGAGTACACCATGGTACGTGTTTTGCAGGGTTGATCATTTTATATGTTTTAGTGACTGTCTGTTTTTATATGATGAGGCTTTTAACATCTTTCCATTGCATGGAAATCGCACAACGCTAAACAATAGCATCGCCGTATGCACTTATAATGGGAAGAATCACTAAAATTGTGCTGGGTGGCCAGTTGCAAAATGGCGTCTCCTTGTCATTCACAAAATGGCATCATGCAGATTTAATTTTAAACCAATTCGGTCTCAGCCAATTATCCAGCTTCGACAGAACCATGTCTCAAAACCCAGGTCAGACGTGGGTTTTTGCTGGAAAAGAGGTATAAGTGACAGAGCAGTGGCACAAATACATGTCAGATAAAAAAATAATATAGCACATCTATAAAATATAGTGACACTGCAGTGACAGACAGAATGGCAGTTTATTGTAAAACTATTCCATGCTGTTGAATATTTTTATTAATGAAGAACTAGGTCATAGGCCTGAAGGCCAGCACATGTAAATGGAGGTGAAAGCCTGGTAAATTATGTATTTATTGTTTACAGTACTAAATTAACTATAAAAACAAAACAAATTGAACACATGGAAAAAATATTAAAGAATAGAATAATAAATTAGAGAGGTTCCAAAATACCAAAGAGATTGTTAATGTGGAAACTATATTCAAATAGCAAATCATAGGCCTGAAAATTCAAGGCAGAGTAACAGCCTAGTAGATGTTCATAATTAATTATTATCTATATGATTGTATGATTTAATGTTACTACTCTGCATCTTTAGAGAATCTGCAGAAAACATGTCCTGTATGCCTCTTGATGGATGGCATTGCAAGTTACAAATGAACATGAATGTACAATTAAAGTACAGTAATGTACACTGCCTATCAACCACAAACAATCTTGAAAAAACCTATAATGAAAAGTAGTGTACAATGGAATTATACTTGGGCCATACCTCCCAAGCACTTAATTGACAGGGACTGCAACTATTGTGGCTAAAGTGTATGGTTTGTTTGGGCCCCCACAAGATAAGCTACCAATGGGCTTAGCATTGTTTCAAATCTTTGTCATAGATGAAAGATGCCATTATCATTCTCATCCTCACTCTTATCAGTGCAAATATCATCATCACACAATATTATCTCATCCCCACTGGAATCTGTCATTACAGGAGTCTCTGTATTTTGATGCAATTGGCAGCAAAGTTCTTCCACATAAACTGTGTTGTTTGTTTTTATGGACATCAGGTTTTCCAATTTTTTTAAACCAACCTCATATGCTGAACACTCACATGGCTCCCACTTATGCTAATCACCCTTTCCGAGTACACACTAAAGGGTGGTCAACTTCATTAAAGCAAAGCTAGTTTACACAAGGGGCTCCAAATTGCCTTTTTTTTCCTCACAGCATTCAAAGGGAATGTGTGACATGCAAATTTGAATATTAACATTAATATAATCTTCCATTACTTTATTGAATCTAGTTTACTATATCAGACTATTAGACGTCAATAATTGAGGTCAATTCGTAAGACTGACCAAATGTCAGGTATTATTTTACTCTGATGCTCTGAGTTGACTCATCATCATTACCAGTGGGTCTCTTGGAAAAGGTCAATTTTCCCCAGCAGTAGCATTTGCAGGTAAAATTGAAGCAGTATATGATATTGTGTCATGTGCCACTTGAAGTAACAACTTTTGCACAATGAGTTATTTGCATCCCTGAAGATCTTTGTCAGTTGGAAAGAAAGCATTACACAATTCTTAAACCTAGTATTAAGCATGGTTGCCAAAATGTAGTGATCCATTCTCAGGATGTTGCAAACCCTTTGGTCCTGGCAAAACAAATAAAGAACTTGATATACAAATCAAACATACCTAGTGGAATCACTTTATTTCCTCTCCACCTTTAGCTTTTCCAGCTGCTTTTCACATAGTTTAATTAAGAGAATAACCTGACTCAGGCTGGCATGTCTAAACTTACTTAATTTGTTTCAATTTAAAATGGTTTAAGTAGCTTGCATAAAACTGAGAGTATTATAAACTGTACTAGACTGAGGTATAATTTCCCAGTCTCTATGTCATGGCTTGTTGTAAATATTTGGATGGCTTGTTTTATGATCCATTGCCAAGATTTCTGACAACCTTAGCAGTTTCTAGTCCCGGCTGTTGCAGTATATAAGGCGTACAACTAGGACTTTGAAAGTCCGGGTTTATGAACATGTGAGAAATATATCAAGGGGTTTTGAGAATCACAGTGTCTCTGAACATTTCAGAAACTCTCATCATTGGGATCCTAAAGGTCTCCGTTTTGTAGGGATAAATAAAATGTACTACAACTGGAGAGGTGGCAATAAAACGGAGCAAATAGACAAATTAGAAAGTTGATGGATTTATGATCTGCAAACATTGCATCCTGAGGGTTTGAATAAAGATCCATAGATTGTGATGGTAATCCTATACCCAAACCTCTATGCAACTGTTATGCATTTCAGACATAAAATAAAGTATAAATATTTCTATGTATTATACAGTGAACCCAATCCTGTTCATCGAATCAAGATTCAATTAACACCTCCTTATTTAGATCACAACTTAAAAAACGATCGGTGGATTCCCACTCAGGTTCCAACAGTAATTGTTACAATTTCCTTTGAGTCATTGTTTCATGGTAAAGCAGGGTAGTAAATATCCAATTTTAATAAAGATTTCCACTGCTGTTAATGACCACACTTATGTTTTTTGAGTGCAGCTGTTTTGTTTGTTAAGAATATGCTCCTTCATCCAATATGTATCATTACATTAGAGTCTAATGGGTGCATATATTTTTAGACAGTTATTGATTAATATTCTCTTAATCATTTATTTATACTCAGTTTTCAATTCACATATATTCTATATTCTTTATCTCTTTTTCTTTTCTTATATATAGATTTTCTTTTATATATACAGGTTTTTTTCAGTATGAACAAACATACCAAAGATGGCCACCGCTATTATTGCAGACAGTGATAATACATGATCATTTTCATCTAAATGGACACATCAAAAATGGCCACCGCCATTACTGCTGACAAACTGCAGACAATTACGGGCCAATTGGTAACCCACAACTGTAGGAGGCTCCGCTTATTAACATCGGAGGGGACAACATTGTGTATTGGAGCCACAGCATGATTAACCTCCAGATGAACACTGCGCCTAGTGCGCATGCGTTAAATACGGAACCCGGAAGTGCGGCTCATTACCGCATTTGGATGCTGTATAAATAGATGGTAAGTACACACTACTGACCATTTGCCCTTGAAGAAGTCCCACCTTTGGGATGAAACGCATTGGAACATGATTTATGCATACCCATGGTACATGCTGATTACCACCTATTAGTGTGGTTGTCTGTAATATATTTTTTATCTCTTATTAAAAAGTCCAATTTGAATCATTCTCATTGGCATCATTGCGTGCTGCACCAATTGGGCCCCTTACTTACACGCACCTTATACACCTGGATGCAAGGAGGAGTCAGACCAGCAGACATCCTTACTAGGTAAGTAGGTTCTTACTTACCTGCTACTGCATTTTAGTGTCTTAAGACATCCTGATACTGCGTTTCCTTATTTTTGAGGTGGAGTGTGGTTATAACGAAGGTGGCACCTACAACATACGGCTTTAAGCATGATACAAGGCATTTACCCCAGCATCTTGATTTTACAACATCCAGCCTACAATTATTGCCCATGTATCTTAGCCGGATATTAACCAAATATATTTGCAATATTTGGCCTGTTACATCTTTCTTCATACAGGAACACTTCCTGCACCCATATTTGGATTAACTTTATATTGACGCTATTTCACCAATACCCAGCCTCAAGTTATTGCCCACCTGTTGCCAATTACTTTACTCCAATAGGAGTTTTTGTCTAGTATAAACATTTCTATATCCTATTCATATACAGCATTGAAACCTTAGGAATTGAATATATACACATTTAATTAATTAATTATTTTTGTCCATACATCCATATATCTATATACCACAGAGCGCTTTTCTCCCTTTACTTGTATTTTAGTCCCGGCTGTTGCTAGGCAGCAGGAAAGTGGTCAGTATTGAGGAGCATTCAGCTGCAACCAGTCTATAAATAAAGCTCTCAGTGTTTGTGCAATTCAGCTGCAATGGCAATCAAGGAGGATGACTTCCATTGGTTCCTCTTATTGTTTAATTGCAGGCAGTCCCAGCATTCCCTACCAGTGATAGCTTGTACTTCAGTGTTGCTGCATGGTTCATGTGTATTACTGTTCAAGTATACTGATCTGTATATGCCCAGCTGTGTCTGTTTAAAGTTTACTACATTCTTTTGGAACTTTAATTATTCTTTCTACCAACCGCAAGTACTACCATCCATACCTACACAGCGAATATCATCTCTGCTGCTGTGTTTCTGCAAATACTAATATCAGCCTTGTGTGTGTGTGTGTGTGTGTGTGTGTGTATATATATATATATATATATATATATATATATATAGGGCACCCTGTTTTTCAAATGTAAGACAAACCTTTTTTCTTCTTCCAGATGTTTATTAACTGATATCCCTGGGTGTGGTCCTGTCTCTTTAAGGCAGGACCCAGTTTCATGTTTAAAATGTATGCAAGCTTGAGCCAAAGGTGGCAGATCAAGTTAATTTATCTGAGAATCAGTGTAGGGACTGGCCAGATGGGAATGACCATGAAGAGGTGGTCAGCTTAACAAATTATTGCAATATTTTGGGACCAACATCCCCTATGTTAAAAGGAGTTGCAGTTTGACAAGCATGTGAATGCCAAGTTAGTTTGTATGATATATATATATGACTTACAAAAGGTGCGGCCGTCACGGACAATACTTTCAGACACTGATAGTGAGGGTAAGTTTTAACATTTCAGGTTTGGTGATCGAAATCCTAGTGATGGACTGACCCCCTGTTTGTGATCTAATAGAATAAATTAATTTAAATAAATTAATATGATACATTTGGATAAGTTGTTCAGTAACAACAGGTTGTGCATGATGCTAGTTATTCCTTATGTTTTTTGTCAGAGCTAGCCTGCAATGTTACTGATTATATTGCATTATGATGTCTATTTCTTTATAACCTTGCTGAGACTATTTGTTTATTGTTGTTTGGTCACTGGTATCATGTGACTCATGTGGCGTGTACCATCTAAGGGAGTATGATGATGTCATCAATACTAGCCAGATGCGGAGGACAGGAATGACGGGCATGCTGCTGTCAAGATGCAGCAAGTAGCATTTCGGGTGTTTGTGATGGGGTATATAAAGGTATGTATTTTGTATTGTACTTTTCATTCTGAGGACAGTTACATAAACTGATACATTAAAACTTACCCTTCCTATCAGTGTCTGGAAGTATTGTCCATGAGTGCTGCACCTGTTTGAAGTCTCTCCGCTACTCTGTGAGGGCACCTGGTAAATCTGCATTTACTTGCTCTGAGTGCCAGTCCTATGAATGATTTTATATATATATATATATATATATATATATATATACATACATACATACATACATACATACACACACTGTGTTGGATTTTGTACTGCTGCTACAAGTCTTACTGTGTTATAATAAAAGAGGAGAATATCAGCTGTGCTATTCAATAACCACTTGCGATTCAATATGTTCATATGTTACTGATTTAAGTTATCTGTACAAAACATACACAATGAAAAAAATCTATGTAATAGATTTGTAAATAACTTAAAATAAAACAATGATGATATTAAAATCAGTGCAATTCAAACAGGTAAAGTAAAATAAATGATCATTGCTGATGAAGAGGAGAATCAATAGATTCTAACTGTTTAAATAAGCAGAGCTGATTTTTATCAATTGTGTCTGTTTTTTGTTCAAGACAACTCTGCTAGTTAGCAATATGTTGCAGCAGGACAGTAGTTAGAGGGTTCTTATTTCTTGCTGGAATACATTTATTAAGATGTAATTCGATTAATTTGGAATGAGCTCACCCATTTTGTTGTGTGACCACAGCATCTGTAAGGTATCCTGACATGTAATCTTGTGATTACCTGCAAGGGATTGAGGGCAGGCAATCCTATAATCTTGTACTGTGTACAGAGTAATTCCCTTGTTAGCTGTGCAACCTGGGCTGTGTATATGGCTTGTGGGTCGCCATGCTGGAAGGTAGCAGGGTCTTGTAGCGGGATATCCCATTAGCTGACACACAGGGTTGGTGATGTAGAATTGGCTTCAAAGATGTGGAAGAGCTGGGTGGCTCTGTGTGGATTATTGTGGCTGTCTAACTGTCCACCAATTAACCCTGTGGATGCTGGTTCTGATTCTGCAATAACTCTGACACTGTTAAGTATCTATATCTACTCCAGCTGATATCCTTTGATCACCCTTGTATAGTATAAGGTACTAAGCTTTAGACCTGGAAGCTGCCTAAGTACCAGTGAGTTTATTGAACTCTATGGGAACAATGGGTTGTTGTTATAGGCAGAATATCTCAGTAGGAGGCTATAGGGGTCTTATAAAGTGGTTTTTCATAACAGCTTGTTGCTGTTCCCCAAGTTACTGAAGAATATAAAGGAAGGAATTCCAATGGGTTACTTCCTCTTGCTTCATTTGATGCCATGGCAAATTGAACTTTTGTTGCAGCTTCTGCAATATTCTGCATTCAGTTGTTAAATACCAGAAATTTCCAGAAATTGTTGGGCACTAAAGGACCTATCTTTTTTTAAGTAATTGAGAACCATCAAGTTTATTGTATGGGCAAAGCATGGTATGCGTTGAAATTCACCTAGTTTTAATGCTTTTACAATGTTACTTGCATTACTGAAAATTACAAATCCTAAGGAGAGTCTTTGTGGGGTAAGCCATTTTACTATCAAATTCTTAGGCTTTTCCAACATGTTGATACCAGAATGCTTCTTATTGAAGCCTGTGATATCGAGAATAGCCTACCTGTGATTAAGCAGGCATTATATGTGAGATACTGCTGCTGTTGACAGCAGAATACCCAAACAGTGGGCTGTCACAATCATGCAATCTTTACTTTGAACAGTAAACTTGTTCAGATATCTTAATTAAAGTGGATATTTGGTTAAATTGCTTTTTTATAGGCCAAGAGTATGTTTTTTTAATGTCCAGGTACAAGCGATGAATTGCTTTTCTGAAAACAAGATGGAATTGTGTAGCATATAACATTACATCAACTAACAGTCTTAAACCAGATGCAATTATGGCAGATATTGGACACAGATCTAATGCTAACTTAGTCATCATGGCTTCAATGATCAGCTGAGCAACGAGATGGTGGCTGTCTTACATGCTTCCTTGCAAACAATTGTATCACAATCGTTTGTTGTTTTAAACTACTAATATTCATGGTCACATTCAGTGATGAATATTAACCCCAGCCACAGCAGCAGCCCTAGAGATTCTACTTGGGAATCCTGGATAGAGGAGAAGTCAGTTAGTTTTTGCAAATTGATTTTTAATGATGAGGTTAATGATGCAGATGTTGACAGTGAAGATTGCGTGTGCTGCAATCTCTTCATTCTGCTGGTGGCTGATGTTAGATTGCTTGTTATTACTGTATTTTACAGGATTTTGGATATTTTGATAAATAATTGGCATGAAATCGCTGCAAGTGATGTAATATAGAGAAGGTGCCTAGATAGTTACATACCTACCTCTGCTTACTTTGGTGTCACAAATGGTATAGATGGTTTGACAAATGTTTTCAGGATTTGGGAAAAAAATTATTCCACATACAATAGGGGGAGTGAGAGTCTAAATGGAAGACATGACAATGCCCTTATTACTGGAAATAACTGCACCCACTGGTGGCTGACTTACTTCTTCCTGAATTGTTTTAATTTATTCTCATCCAATGTATTAATCAATGGGTAAGGGGTTAGTTTTGTACACAGGTTTAACTATAAAGTAGATAATTGTGTATCGGTATAATGTTTATATAGTATCTTTCTATTATTAATGAATCAAAAAGGATAAGAGAAAGAATTGTATGACCAGTGGGGTTCCCAAGAGCAGTAAATATCTGTAGCAAGAAAAAAAGCTCTTTTTGTGTGGCTCTCTTATTTAAAGATAAAACTTACATTTGTTATAGATTAACAAAACAGGCAAACAAGCAACACATAAATCTGTAATGGTATTTATATCCTGGATTATTAAGATTGCTGATTTAGAATCAATAGTCACAAAAGAGACATTAAAAAAATCTGTCCCCCACCTCTCACTCCCTGCTAACCTTTTAGTCCATGGTTCTCTCAAACACTGCACCTCTCACTCTCCTCTCTTACCCCCATCATGTCTCCCTGCCTGCTTCCCCTCTCTCATCTTCTGCTATTCTCTCTAACAGATTCCCCCTGCCAGCACCTTTCTCTGATTCCCTCTTACCTGCTACACTTCATCTGGAACAAACCTGGGGCCCGGGAGCATTGGGTCCCTGTTGCACTGCAGAATAGTCACCCCCGGCTGCCAGCCAATCCCTGCTTGTGGACTGGCTCCCCTGAGAAAGAAGGAGAAGCTTTTTAAATTCAGTGCCAGCCATGAGCACATGAGAAGCTGACATTTTGCAGCTTCTCATTGGCTGGCACTATGTGAGCCACGATTGGATGGCTGTCACTGCCACTGCTTAATTCTGCAGTGCAGCCAAGACAAAAAAACTCCCGGCTCTGTGCCAGCACTGCCAGCACTAATAGAGATGTGTCACCAGTGGGACAAATTTTCACATGCTGCTGTTCCAGTTCTGGGATCCTATACTCAGTTTTAGGGCTGGTACATCTTCTAAAGCAAAAATGAAGTGGCAGCAGGAAGTGGAAGTATGTCATACTGCCGTATACCACCCCACTTCAACCACTGTGTATATATATATATATATATATATATATATATGCAGTGCTTAAAGTGGTCCTAGAGAAGTGGTGGAACTCACTACCCCCCTTTGCACTTTTTTACATTAAAGGAAGAGCACGCTCCATAAAAAGGGGCGTGGTCTGAACAAAAAAGAGAGTGTGGTCACAAAAGAAAGGGACGTGGTCACACAATAGTTTTTCCAATTCAATTTAAGCAACACAGAAGCACAATCTTGATTCACATTACATCTCCCTTATTTATGTATGACACTCAGCAGTGCCCCTTTTCCACAATGCCCTCATGTGTGCACTTTAAACACAATGCCCACAGTAGTAGTGCCCTTTATACAATGCCCACAGTAGTGGTGATCCTTATGCAATGCCAAAATGGTAGTACCCCTTATGCAGTGTCCCCAGTAGTGATAGTGCCCCTTATGCAGTGCCCACAGTTATAGTGCCCCTTATACAGATCCCAACATAGTTGTAGTGCCCCTTATGCAGTGTCTCCAGGAGTGGAGCCCATATGCTGTGCCCTTTATGCAATTTTCCCATTAGTAATCCCTCTGTAATAGTTACCCCAATACTAATACCCCTTATGCACTTCCCTCAGAGGTGGTGCCCCTTATGCAGTGCCCCCAGTAGTGGTAGTGCCCCTGCAGTGCACAGAGTGGTAGTGTCCCTTATGCAGAGCTAACAGTAGTGGTAGTGCACCTTATGCAGTGCCCACAGTGGTAGTGCCACTTATCCAGAGCTAACAGTAGTGGTAGTGCACCTTATGCAGTACCCACAGTGGTAGTGCCCCTTATACAGAGCCCCTCTCATGCAGTGCCTCCAATAATGCTAGTGCCCCTTATGCAGTGCCCCAGGAGTGGTGCCACTTATTGCAGTGCCCCCTATGCAATGCCCCCTTTAGTAATCCTTCTGTAATAGCGCCCCAATAGTAGTGCCCCAAGCAGTAGTACCCTCAGTAGTAGTTTTTCCAAAAGTAGTACCCCCAGAGTAATGCCCCTAATAGTATTGTCCTGCTAAGTAATGCCCCTGCTAGTAATTATGCCAGTAGTAGTGCTCCCTGAGTAGTTCCCCCAGTAGTAGTGCCCCCTGAGTAATGCCCTCAATAGTAATGCCCCTGAGTAATGCCCCCAGTAGTAGTGCCCCTTCAGTAGTGCCAACAAGTAGTGGTGCCCCCATTAGTAATCACCTCTATAGTGAAGCTAGCTTACACAAAAAAAAATCTAATAATTACATTAAGCCCCACTCCCACATTCACTGCATCTGGTCCATCTGGCTGCTGCTGCTCCTCTCTAAACTATGAGAGAGACGTCAAGACGTCTCTCCCCTAGTGCTCGTGAGGGGAGCCAGAAGCCGGAGCTCAGGAATGAGCTCCAGCCTCCGGCTGCTGGCACTGCAGGGAAGCATTCGGGCACCCACTGGTAAGAAAATCTCAGCAGGCACCCAGCAAATGTAGCATCCCTGTGGCACAGGGGTGAAGCGGAACTGGTTCCATCTCCAAACAGCAGTAATTGAATGCAGTTTTGCCCCATTCTGGCCCACTTTAAACCCTGTATATATAGAAATCACATACCATGTTGCACTCCAAATCTAGGAATGGTGAGTGCCATGGATTAGTGCTTTTTGCCCCCTGTGTATATATATATATATATATATATATATATGTATATATATATATATATATATATATATATATATATAGTCAATGTAAGCTGGCACTCCTCAGTATAATAAAGTAATTTGCCCTGGTGCCATCCACAGGTATGGAAAGCCAAAGTCTAGAAACAAGCAAACAGCAGCACTCATGGGACTTTCAAAGGAAGAAGACTCCTGCTGTGTCCTGCTGTGTCCAGGAGTCTTCTTCCTTTTAAAGTCCAGTGAGTGCCGCTGTTTGCTTGTTTATATATATATATATATTCAGTATATATATATTCAGTATATATATATTCAGTATATATATATATATATATATATATATATATATATATATATAAAAATCCTCCAAAAAATGACACTAGGAGACAACAAGTGTGCAAAACCAACTTGTATTAAACAATCAATATTTTCTAGGATGTCACCCTGTCATCAGGACCAGAAACAGGTATCTTTACCCACAAATCAGAACTGACAAAGTATACATCCACTGATTTGTTGTATAAACTTGAGAAACAAATGGAGAAATGTACCAAAGATCTTACAATTTAATAAATCTAAATTGTCCAAGGTGGAATCAGGTTATGCCACACAAGTGTATAGTAACAGGACAAAGGGAACGTCATGTCCTACTTTTGCCAGATGCAAACATCAATGGTTTACCAGCGATTCTGCATCATCAGCAGAATCAAATTTACACTGTCATTCGGATATTTCAAGTACCCCAGGCAATCAAACGACGATCCCTTTAGGGATGTCTACAAGAACAACCCCGGCTCATGGTTCTTGCAGACCCCCATTGCCCATGAGGATCTAGTATTCAACTTGTCCAATAGAGAATTAACATCCACAGAATGTAAGGTCCTGAATTTAGGACTATCATTTGTGCCCACAAGAGGACATGACACATTCAAATGGCAAGTGGATAATTATAAGCTGGGTCGCAAACTCCGCCTGAAAGAATATTTCTCCAAATCTAAAGATCTAGGTCCAATTGAGAGAGAAATGATTCCTCCCAAACTAAAAGCACTCCAACCACCTTCTAGATTTGACCCTTTGCGTAACAACCATTCGATTAAAACATTTTCATGTTTATTGAGAGATTCAGACAACATTAAACAAAAATCTGCATCACTAGGTCAGTTCAACCTTACTAAAGTGGAACTCTAAGCTCTGAATGATTCATGCAATGACTCATTGATTATCATTAGACCATTGGATAAGGGGGGCTCTATCACAGTCCAAAACTTAAAAGATTATAAACAATAAATTTATTCCCAACAGGCGGATGCAGCACTTTACATCAAATTAAGTGGGGATCCCACAAGTTCCTTTAAGAAGGACCTTGACTTGGTGCTACAGTCGGCCACAGAAATGAACATCATCTCATCAACCGTTAAATAGGCATTATCTTCCCCACATCACAGAGTCCCAATCCTATATTCTGTACCTAAAGTACATAAGTCACTGCACAAGCCACTGGGCAGACCGATTATCTCTACCCAGGGCTCTTTATTTCACCCTACTGCAGTGTTTTTGGACAATTAACTTCAGCCTGTAGTGCAGAGTCATAGTTCCTTTCTGAAGGTCACTACATCCTTACTTAACCAACTGGAACAGTTTACAAACTTACCATCTGACTTAATCCTTTGCACAGCAGATGCCAACAATATCTGTATGACTATACCTCATCATGCAGGGTTACGAGCAGTCAGACAATTGTTAACTAACCATTCAGCTTATAATGGACCTGACATTGATTTCTTTATACAACTGTTAGAGTTAACCTTGACCAAAAACTGTTTTCAGTTTGATGGTTCTTTCTTCTTGCAAATAGCGGGATGCACTATGGGATCAGCAGTGGCACCTTGCCTGGCAAAGTGATATATGTTTGAGGTAGAAAAGCAAATATTTTTCACAGACCCAACAATTTCAAGACATATTATTTTATGTAAACATTATATAGGTGATGTAATCATCTTATAGGCAGGGTCCTTACAGAGTTTGGAGAATGTATTCAAACAACATAATGCACTATCTCATCCCAATAAATTCAATTATGTAAGTAGTGCAGAAATGATTAACTACTTGGATGTTACGATCAGCATTCACAACAACAAATTAGTAACCAATCTGTTTTCCAAACCAACAAACAGAAACAATGTTTTACATTATAACAGCTTTAATCCACCAGGAACAAAACAGGGTCAGCCTTTCTCCCAGTTTCTTAGGGCATGCAGGATCATTAGCGATAGGGTCCATTTAGAGACACAATTGGACAGTATAGTTCTACAATTTCTAGATAGGGGATACACATTAGATCTCCTACTGACCCAAAAACTAAAAGCAATGTCCATCCTGCGAGCAAACCTTTTAAAACAACACCGTCACATCAACAAAATAGAGCTCAGGATCCCCTGGATAAATCACTATAGTCCTACTAGTACTTTTGTGAATAAGGAGATAAAGAAACATTGGCCCATAGTGACCTCTGATCCTGAGTTTAAAGGTTTTAAAGATACAACCATTATGCAAAGTTTTTCCAGAGGTAAGAACTTAAGGTACATTCTGGCAAAAACTAGGAGTGAGCAGGTTCGGTTTTACTCGGATATACTCGGATCTTATTATTGGCTATCGCCTATCATGTGTTTTGGATAGCCAATAGAATAAATCCGAATTTGTGGTAAAGTGGCGATAAGAACCGAGTAAATCCGAGTAAAACCGAGCCAGCACATCCCTAGCAAAAACGGATGTTCTGACACTAATCCCCAAAAGGGTAAACTCTTTAAAACTACAAAAAGGGATGCTTTAAATGTGTAGACTGCCTTACCTGCCGGTATGTAACAACAGGCAATTCATTCAATCATCACTCCATTGGTACTAGGTTTGTCATTTACCTTATCAGTTGCCCATTAGCAAGAACTATGTGGGAAAAACTGAACGTATGTTTAAAGAAAGAATTGCATTTTATAGAAGTGCCATTCATAGTGCACAGTCCAAGGGTACGAGCAAACAGCCTGTGGCCCAGCACTTTGTGGAGGCCAATCACAGTCTGGCTGCTTTGCGGTACAAAATTATTGACCATATCCCCCTCATGAGAGGTGGGCACCGGGGTAAAGCATTATTACATTTAGAATCCCAATGGATATTCTGCCTTAATACGTTGGCTCTGATGGGCCTTAATGAAAATCTTGGGCTACAATGCTATATGTACAACTAGCAATTATATTACGACCAAATCAACTTTGGATAAATTCCACACTAAGTAGTATAGATAGTGTGAGATGCCTAGTGT
Organism: Taudactylus pleione; assembly: GCA_031769625.1. Taxonomy (NCBI): domain Eukaryota; kingdom Metazoa; phylum Chordata; class Amphibia; order Anura; family Myobatrachidae; genus Taudactylus; species Taudactylus pleione. The sequence continues at coordinate 2,310,705 of JAUIMM010000591.1, read as the reverse complement.
TCCTCTTACTGGTGTTATTCCCTGTGATTGACTTAATATACAAACATGTTGCTTCACAAATTAACTGAGTGCACTTTATGATCATATTAACAATTAGGGGTCTCAAGGTTTCCCTTGTATGTACTGCACCCTAACTTGTCTCAATTGATGTTTTCACAATGTTTTCCTACTTGTGTTTTTGTAAGGTTTTAAAATAGTTCTAACGTGACATATTTCACTGTTTATAGCATTGTATCCATTGTGATGGGTGCACTACGTAATGTCAGATGTCATCTTCCACTTCCGGGCGGCAGGACGGCGTCTTCACAAGGTGATCTATAAAGGTATGTAATGTATAGCTTTTTGATATCCTGACGAAATTAAGTAAATTCATGAAACATTGATCCTCAAATGTATTATTGTTAAGTCGCCGTGAGTGCTGCTATTCATGCACCTCTCTCTTTATATATATATATATATATATATATATATATATATATATATATATATGTACACCAAAAGCTAGCCTGTGCTATAATTATGCACAGCAGTTCCTTCAGTAAGTCCTCTATTACCAGGACCACTCTAAAATAGATACAGAACAGTTTATTTCAGGGTGCTTCAATTGGATATTATTTATGCTGTATATTACAGTACCTTCAAGGCTTAAAGGTTCAAATTATTTTTCTTTTGCAGATGTAAATAACCGATATTCATGCTTGTTTTTCAGAACTGGTCCATAAGTTCATATGATAGAGCTTGTTCATTGTCCTCCTAAAGGTTCTATAAAAAAATACCCTCATACCATAAAACACCTGAAATAGGCCCAAAGGCCAATATTAATAATTCATAAACATTAAAATAAATTTTTATTAAAATTTCACAATTTCAGATGGACAAATGATCTTACATAAATATAATGAAATGTCAACATCCACTATATAAATAAAATAGATTTCTCTACACCTTCCAAATGAGGGGAATGTTTACAGTGCAATGTCCACCATTCACATAAACCCTACGTGTTTCGTCTTTTACCAAGACTTCTTCAGGGGTAGATCTAAAAAATAACATATACTTATACACTAGGTGTTTCTGGTACCAAAACAAAGAACAAAAAATTCTAAATTAACAAAATAATAAACCAATGTTAAATATCTTACAATGTACCTCAGAACATGTGGTTACATAAGGTCATGATATGACAGTGTTCTAGGCGATTCAGAGAATAAATTGATATATGACCTATTTCAAATACATATTCCACTAATGAGTCACTTAATTACAGCTAATCAACATACACATTATACACAAAAGGAAACATTTAATAAGTTTTAACTTCAATTACATTCCTCATAATTGATGTATATATTGTGATATATCTGATCTCTTAATCATCGAATTAGACTATACAAAACCTGTAACTGTTAAAAACACAGGTTTTAAATAACGTGTCTTATACTCATTATACACTATATTACTATTCCCAATACCTTCGCTCTATTAGATTTATTCTTTCAATAATAAAATTAGCATAATTTTTATGGTCTAACAAATTAGCTTAACAATGCATTACAACTTACACATTAATCATTTCATTACAATGTATAACTCCTTTAACCTACACAATTTTCATGATTGATATACTGTGCATATATACACAATTCAATATTGTATTAATAGGAATATAACATCACATATGATATTTCATCCTAAATTTTACAAAAAAAACCTATATATAACATCCGTTACAAAACACATACTTGGCATTTCCAACACAGAAAGTAACTGGAACATTCCTTTAGGAATTCAATTCATTACTTATTTATTATGTCCTTATGCTATCTGTCCCACTGGCACAATGAGTTCACTTCATTGATCCTGCCTTTTAACCCCCCAAGGCTATGACATTACTTCCTCTCACATTTCATTGGAGTTTAAATCAGTAAGGATTCAGCTCCTTAATTTATAATTCTATTTAACCTAAATTATATAACTTTATGTGAAAATAGTCCTGCTAGAAAAACGCTTATCTGTTTAAAACCATATTGCATTCTGCTTAATAAAACATGATATTTGAATAATCTATCCCAGCCTCCTTCACGATTTTGTAGTACCCTTGTTATTGGCTTAATGGTGCCCATGTGATATGTCAGCATTCTATATCCAGCTGACATTACTATGGTGACCAATAGCAACAAGCTGGGTCCCGAAATGGTTTCACTGATCATGTGACTGCATGGCTTGTCAGCACAATAACAAAAGATGGCTTTCAGTCCATGCCATCAACGCTAACTCTAGGGCTCTCACAGTGTGCACGCCTTCCCAGCTATCTACAGGGATTCAGCAATGTGCACATTGCACTACCATGTGCATGCCGATTCAGTGATAACGGATGGTGTTACTCCCGTTTCCATAGAAACGGGTGCCATCTTTAAGGTTTCATGTATGTACTCCGTTTTGTTTATAGGTACCATGGTAATGGACGTCATCTTAGAATTTCTACATAATCCAATATTTAAACCCGATATCACTTATAATAACTACTATATATCTTGATGTTCATAAATAATGGGTTATATCATCATCCTTCATATTTAGTATTATTCCCATTTCTATAGTTATAGACACCATCTTTTAATATCATAATATCAAATGTAAGGTTATGTAGGAATATCAAATGAGAAACTGGAATATTTTTTTAAGCAAATCAATAAATTAGATGTAATGAAGTTTGGGAATATGGGAATCATGTGGAGTTATTAGTTAAATAAATAAGGAATCAATTAGTGTTAGTAGGATGAGAATAGATAAAATAGGCACAAGGGGGACTGATTAACACAATATATATATATATATATATATATATATATGTATATATATATATATATATATATATATATATATATGTATATATATATATATGTGTATATATATTTATATATATATATATATATATATATACATATATATATATATATATATATATATATATATATATATATATATATATATATACATATATAATAATGGAATTATTTTAATAATTAAACACATTTACACATGTTTGTTACAGTTTCAATATTAATGAAAAATTAGATAGAGGTTGGTTTTAGTAATATATTTATTAGGTACATATAATTGCTTATTATATTGCTATATGTTAATAATCCAATCCCTTTATCATTAATTCATGTAATAAATATATACATAATTTTCAATATCAAGTTATAGGAATTGGTATTAGTAATAAGAAGTGTAAATATTGTAGTGTGTAGGAAATCCTGGATGGCGTTTGTTACTATGGTATTTATAAACAAAATTGAGTATCTAGCATAAAAGAAACTTTAAAGGTGGCATCCGTCTCTATATAAATGGGAATAATACTAAATATGAAGGATGATGATATCATCTGTTATTTCTGGAAATCAAGATACAGTAGTTATTATTAGTGATATTGGGTTTAATTATTGGATTATGTAGAAATTCTAAGATGGCATCCATTACCATGGTACCTATAAACAAAATGGAGTACATACATGAAACCTTAAAGATGTCGCCCGTTTCTATGGAAACGGGAGTAACACCATCCATTATCGCTCAATCGGCATGCACATGCATTGTGCAATGTGCATGCTGCTGAATCCCTGTAGATAGCAGGGACGGCGTACACACTGTGAGAGCCCTAGAGTTAGCGTTGATGGCAATGACTGAAAGCTGGCTTTTGTTATTGTGCTGACAAGCTGTGCGGTCACATGATCAGTGATACAATTTTGAGACCCAGCTTGTTGCTATTCTTCACCATAGTAATGTCAGCCAGATATAGAATGTTGACATATCACATGGGCACCGTTAAGCCAATTACAAGGGAACTACAAAATCATGAAGGCGGCTGGGATAGATTTTTCAATTATCGTGTTTTATTAAGCAGAATGCAATATGGTTTTAAACAGATAAACGTATTTTAGCAGGACTATTTTCATATAAAGTTATATAATTTATGTGAAATAGAATTTTAAATAAAGGAGCTTAATCCTTACTGATTTAAACTCCAATGAAATGTGAGAGGAAGTGATGTCATAGCCTTGGGGGGTTAAAAGGCAGGATCATTGAAGTTAATTCATTGTGGCAGTGGGACAGAGAGGCATAAGGACATAATAAGTAATTAGTGAATTGAATTGAATGTGCAGTTACTTTCTGTGTTGGAAATGCTAAGTATGTGTTTTGTAATGGATATTATATATAGTCTTTTTTTGTCAACTTTAGGATGAAATATCATAAGTGATGTTTTATTACTATTGATACAATATTGAGTTGTGTATATACAGTATGCACAGTATATTAATTATAAGAATTGTGGAGGTTAAAGGAGTTATACTTTGTAATGAAATGATTAATGTGTAAGTTGTAAAGCATTGTTAAGCTAATTTGTTAGACCATAAAAATTATGCTAATTGTATTAGTGAAAGAATAAATCTAAAAGAGGAAAGGTATTGGGAATAGTAATATAGTGTATATTGAGTGTAAGACACGTTATTGAAAACCTGTGTATTTAACTCTTACAGGTTTTCTATAGTCCAATTCGATGATTAACAGATCAGATATATCACAATATATACATCAATTGTGAGATATGTAATTGAAGTTAAAACTTGGTAAATGTTTCCTTTTGCGTATAATGTGTATGTTGATGAGCTGTAATTAAGGGACTCATTAGTGGAATATGTATTTTAAATAGGTCATGTATCAATTGATTCTGATAATCGACTAGAATACTGTCATATTATGACCTTATATAAGCACATATTCTGAGGTACATTGTCAGATATTTAACATTGGTTTATTATTTTGTTAGTTTAGAAATTTTTGTTCTTTGTTTTGGTACTTTGGCAGTACAAGTTATTGAGATTCAACAATATTAAATTGTACAAAAAATAATTGTTATTCTTTGCAACATCTGTTCACATTATCATCACAAATTTATCTCAGACTGTCAATTTTAAATTCATATCAATCATGAATCATAATTACAAAATCTGTAGAAACTATAGTAAAGTGGCAATAACATACAGTATACAGGTTGAGTTTTCCATATCCAAATATTCCGAAATATAGAACTTTTTTAACACGACAGAGATAGTGAAACCTTTGCTTTTTCATGGTTCAATGTACACAAACTAAATTTTACTTACACAATTAAAATATTGTATAAAGTGATCTTCAGGATATGTGTATATGATGTATATGAAACAATTTAATTTTTTGTATGTACACAACTTTTGTTTAAGACACAAAATAAATAAAAAATAAATGTATACAAATACCTACAGGGTGTGTGTATAATATGTATATAAAATGCTTTCTGTGTTTAGATTTGGGTCCCATTCCCAAGATATTTCATTATGGTATGCATATATTCCAAAATGCAGAATATTCCAATATCCAAATACCCCTGGTCTCAAGCATTTTGGCTATGGGAGATTCAATCTGTACAGATAATGCATTATAGGTTTCTACTGCTAAATGTGGTGCCATAGGACACAGGACATTCAATGAGAGGGCCTTTAACATGCTCCAATATATGGAGAAAGGTTTCTGTATCTTCTATTAACCCCATTGTCCCCAAGGAAAGACCACTAGGGGTTAATGAGAATACCGAATAAAATAGTTGAATGTGATGGCTGCTTGTGGTTTGTGGATACAATGCACTTGAATTATCCAGAAGTAGTACCAATATTACCTTTGCAAATAGACAAAAATATAAAATCAATCAAAACTTTCATTAGATTTTAAAGGATATTCATTGTGGGGTCCCCATGCAATTATGTAAAACATTTCCAGCCCTAGTCAGTCCAGAGCTGGAAATACTAGAAAAGTGGGAACACCAAAAATCAAATTGGGTCTCTCCTACTGTGGATCAATCAGCCCTTGACTAAACATTAAGGACACTAACCTACTCCACTGTTGATCCACAGGAGGAGGATTTTTTGTTAATTCTTCTATACCCTTGACCACCTTTATTAGATGTCGAAGGATTACTATGGGTTGCAGTAGCCACAGAACATGGTGTAAGTTAACTATAGTGAGAGTTTTTAGAAGTGGAGATGTTGCCCATTGCAACCAAATTCATATATTGGGGAAAGGGAAAGGGGAAAAAACATCTGCACACTAATAATTTAAATAATGAAACCCCTATATAATTGAAACTCAGTGGTTGGTTAGATGGTGGGGGTGCAGCCCAAATCAACTGAATAGAATCATATAGTGATGGGAAAGGAATAAGGAGTTGTAAGTAGTTGGCGCACAGAGAGGAATAATTGATACTATAAAATATAACTTTTAATAGTTAATACATAAAAATAATCCCAATACAGAGGGAATAAACAGTGAAATATAAGGTATTACAATAAGTATTAAACAAGACAAACATAGATATTAAAAAGACAGATCCTCTGATGTATTGTTGATAATGTAGGGTGTGCCTATACCTGAAAAACAATGGAAGTAACTTAATAATGACTAGTTTTCTCAAATAGTATAAATAATCTATAATAGACACCAATCAATAATAATTGTTGTAGATGAAAAGTGGCTATAAACCTATCAGTGTCAGCAGGATAATAACATTCAATTGATAGTGTATTATTGTTCACCCTACTTGAATAAAGATATTATTGAAAATGTGTCCGATTATCAATATATTATGATTCACCCACCTAAGTGAAGATATTAATAGATGGTAATTAAATATCACTGCAATACGTGTTGATACGCAATAGCTAAGTTAGGATGCAACACTGCAGAAAAAAGGAATGTATTACAGAAATTCCCCTATCAATTGTATATGAAGTGGGTCAAGTCTCCTTATTTATCAGAATTACAGCTGTGTTATATTGATAAGCCGATTCTAAATACCAGCAATAATATTGTTACACATCCATATAGTACATAATAGATTGGAGTCCAGTAATAAGAAAGAATAAATTTATTGTCAAGATTCCCTGGACAGTCCTCTTACTTTATCAACATAGTAGCACATGAATCATAATAGTAACTTTGTTGCTAGAGTCGTCTGGTTACTATCAAATAACAGCAATGCCATAGAATTCCTAACACAAATTATACTATTTGCAGTATGAATAAGTTTGAGTAACATACAAATAGTATTATGTGTGACACATATGATGCGGCTGTTCAAAGCATACAGTATTCTTGGGACATCAATATCAGATCAGTAAAATGGATGATAAAACAGCTGTTTATATATTAATCTGAGACAATCTGCACTGTTAGGTAACGTGTTTCACATTATATGGCGCTACACAGCATATTTGTAGTTAAGTAGGTATAGGCATATTTTTCCCTATAAAAAACAAAGTGGAACTGTCAGTGATGCCAACGCGAGCATTTCACTGTAGATAACAGCTATTGCAACCAATCAGGTTCTAGCTATTATCTTCTAGAAGGTGCTACTTAAATGTTAGGTAAAATCTGATTGGTTGCTATATGCAACATCTCCACTTCTAAAAACGCTCACTTTAGTATATATACCCCCTAGTATTGGGTTGTTGCTCCTCTTCTATTGACTGATTGTTGATTGGTTTTATTTTTTACACCAGTACAGGAAAAAAGCTACTATTGTTCAACTTAGATGCTACTACACCAAGTGAATGTAGAACAGCGAGATAAGTCTGTTACCACTACCATGCAGTTTTATAATAATAATAATAATAATAATAATAATAATAATAATAATAATAATAGATTTCTTGTTTTTTGACAACAGCAAAAAATTGTTTTCCTTATAATTTTTGGGGTACAGATGATTGTGGAACACCACCACAATTTCTTTTTGCACCAGGAGCAGAACAGGTCATCTTTTTGAGAATTGTTTTGGGGTGCAGATGATGGGGGATACCACTGTACACAGTAGCTGCAAATAGAAAACACACTAAGAATTATTTTTAAAATTCCTATGCAAAAACAATGGCATTTTTTTTAAGCACCAGGAACAAAACAAGTCATCTTTGTGAGTATTAATTTTGGGGTGCAGATGATGGGGGAATACCACAGCACACAAAATAGTAATATATGCTGTGTCAATTGTCACATCATGAACTTAATTAGGAAAGACTGAAGATTTTCTTTTACACAACAGGAAAAAAATATGTATTATTGTATTGTTATTATAATAAGAAAAGACTGAATACAAAGAGGTCTGTCTATTTGTGGTGCAGCTCAGACACAGCAGATCATTTTTTGGATGTGTAATCTTAAAATCAACACTGTATCTGCTCTCATACACTAGTGACAAACAAAATATTGCAGTGACATATTCCTTAAGGAAAGAAAAAGTGTAAGTTCACTTTAATAATCAAGAGCACCACACAGCATAGCCTGTTTATTTGCAGTGCGTGGCTGTGCAGCGTGTGTGACAAACAAACACACATACACTGACAATGATGCCTGCAGTCACTCTACCAACACCCACACATCTACCTACTTATTCTCAACTACAATACTTTCTGCCCTGATTGCATCCTAAATGGCATCCTAATGGCCTTTTTTTACACAGCCCCAAGTCCCACACACTCACCCTTCACTCTCCTGTGAAAAAAAAAAGAAAGATCCAAACTTGGAGGGAAGACCTGAGCTGGGACTCGGATTCACTCAAAACCCCTCATTTCAGATTTGTTCGGATCTTGTGAAAAGCTCATCTCGGGCAAAATTGTTTAATTTAATGTATGTGAATCATGTACATTTTTAATATTTTGAAGGTATTATATTTTATTTATTGTCAGTTTATTAATTTATACATTTACTGAGTGAAGGTATACTGTATCTGTTATAACATTTACATTCCTAAGTCATATGTGAGCGTAAGGGGTAAATTTACTAAGAATCGGGATTCACTTGATTTGCAAAGTGATTAATCTTGGCACAACTCTCCCTAGCAAGCAGCCTGTATATATCAGGGAGATATGTGTAAGCTGCTTGTGTTGTGCCTTTAAAAAAGGGGTTAATTATTAAATAAAAATTATGTGGTTTACCCCCCCAAAGCATAACCACCCACAGACTTGCCAGCCTGTCATGGTTCTTAAAAATATGGGGAACAAAATGTGTAGGGTTCCACCATATTTTAAGAACCAGCACCAGGCAGCAGGGACAGAGCTGGTTTTATATATATTGTGAAAAAAAATGCATATGGTTCTCCCTATATTTAAAACCAGCTCTGGTCCCTTTCTAGCAGGGCTCTCAAGCCACAGCCAGGGGAGCCCTTTCACTGGGCCCCCCAGCCACAGCATCAGTCCTGTCCACTAGTCAGCCAAGGCCAGGGGTCCCTGGGGAGTTGGGGACCGCTCCTGTAAAGGGGTCCCCCTCTCCAGGGCACACCTGGCCTGGGCTGACAGCCCGGGGCCACCCCCACCACCTCTGTGCGGTGGTTGGCGGGTTGATAGTGTTTGGTGTAGTGTAAAAATTTTAATTATCCACATTGTCTTTACATTGGAACTACAGGTCCCAGCAAGCCTCCCTTGCATGCTGGTACTTTGAGAATCACAAGTGGCAGCATACGGGGCATTAAGGGCCCTCTGGTACCTGTAGTTCACCAGTAAAGGAATGGTTAGAAAAACACACATCCATACACGCTCTCACATACTCACCTGTTTCCAGATGTTCTCATCCCCTTTTCATCATAAAGTATCCAATCAAAGTACCTATAATAAAAGATCCTATACTCACCTTTTTGTCCCACAATGTTCTCCGGAGTAATCCAAATAGGGCCCCGGACATACTTTAACAACATGCTTCCATGCTGTTAAAGTACGCTAATGACAGCGCGTGTGGAATCAGCTGTCATTAGTCCCAGGCCGCCAGCAAATCAGCGACGTCTTATCACTAGTGGCCGCTCATTGGCTGGGACCCACGTGGAGGAGCCACTCATTGGCTAAGTCCATGTGGGTCCCAGCCAATGAGCGGCAGCTAATGTTAAGCCACCGCTGATTGGCTCGTGGCCCGGGACTAATTACAGCTCAAACCCTGAGCTGTCACTAGCGCAGCTGTAACAACATGCAATAGCATGTTGTTACAGTATGTATGGGGCCCTATTTGGATTACTGTGGAGAACATTGTGGGTAAAAAATGTGAGTATAGGATCTTTTTTAACAGGTACTTTGAATACTTTATGATGAGAAGGGGACATGAACATCTGGAAACAGGTGAGTATGTGAGAGTGTGTATGGATGTAATAAATCTTTTTTTTCATGGTGATTGTGTGCATTTTTTTTTACCATTTCTTTTCAGATGAACTACAGGTACCAGCGAGCCTTTAATGCCCCACATGCCAGAACTTGTGGTTCTCCAAGTACCAGCATGCAGGGGAGGCTTCCTGGGACCTGTAGTTCCACTGTAAAGAAAATGTGACTATTTTTTATTTTTACACTACAACCCACCACCCACCGCCCAAGGGTGGCTGGGATAGCCCTGGGCTATCAGCCAGGCCAGGGGTGCCCTGGAGATAGGGGCCACTTTATTTGAGGGGTTCCCAACTCCCCATGGATTCCTGGCCTGGGCTGATTAGTGCTCAGGACTGATGCTGCAGCTGGGGGCCAATTGAAAGGGCACTCCTGGCTGTGGCATCAGTCCCCTGCTAGAAAGAGTCCGGAGCTGGTTTTAAATATATGGGAAACGTCACGCCAATATTTTTCTACATATATTTAAAACCAGCTCTGTCCCTGATCCCTGATGCTGGTTCTTAAATTACTGTGAAACCCTACACATTTTATTTCCGGTAATTTTAAGAACCAGGACTGGCTGGCAAGCCGGGGCTGGTTAGTCTTTTGGGGGGAGACCTCACATAATTTTTTTCAAAAAATAACCCTATTTCAACCAGTTACTGAAATAAACTTACATAAATCTAAATGATTGTGCATGTTACCGACCATCTCACAGTTCAGGGGGTTGAGAGATTGAAAAGTGATTTAGACACAGAGTTTGCTCTTATCTCACCCGAGCTTGTCATCCCAATTCTTGGAAAATTTGAGAGATGTGTGTTTTAGGTGATAAGTTCTTCAGATTTTGCCTGATGGTGATTTGAAATGAGTTTGCTCTCTCACCCGAGTTTTTACGAGTGAGATAAGAGAAATCTCTCACTAACTCACCTGACTTTAGCCTTTAGTAAATTTGCAAGCAGGAAAAAATGATTAAATCACCTGAGATGGTCATCTCAACCTATCTCGATTCTTAGCAAATTTACCCCTTATACTCAGGTGTATTATTCATCACTATTATCAGTTTAGCAGTATTATCAGTTTGGAAAACCATAAGAAATAGCAGATATTACATTTATAACAATATACTGTACTTGCATAAAAACCACAAACAATTAACAGTATCCATTGGAAGAATAATGCAAACATAGTGACTTCTACATATTTTCTAAGTAAGTACAAGTACTGTAATTATTCAAATAAAATGTTAATAAACTATTAAAGTATATCAGGTCATATTATAAGAAATTGTTCTTCCCAAGCACCCAAGTTCTTTTCTATCCTTTCCAGGACTCATCAGGATATTGTAGGATTTAGGGAAAAATATACAGCTTAGTATCCCAATGCATGAGGCTAATATAGCAAACACCTCTACAATGACCATATGTTTCCCATTACTGCTCAGATAGGCTGGGATGGCACAGACCCACACACTGCAGAACACAAGCATGCTGAATGTGATGTATTTGGCCTCATTATAGATGTCAGGTAATGTCCTCACCATGAAAGCCAGAACAAAGCTCACAGCTGCCAGGAACCCCATGTAACCCAACATGAAATAAAAGGCCAACACAGAACCCTCATTACATTGGATGATGATAGTCCCAGGATATGTGTCCATGTTAAACTCCTGAAATGGAGGAGAAACTGACAACCAGATAACACCATTGAGCACCTGGACAGATGAGCAGATCAGCACTAAAGCATTTGGTAGTTTGACTCCCATCCAATTTCTCCAGTAGCTTCCGGGTCTTGTAGCCTTAAAAGCGATGCAAACTGTTAAAGTCTTGGCCAGGACTGAGGAGACAGCAATAGTAAATATGATTCCAAAGGAGATTTGGCGCAGCATGCAGGTTATATCCACTGGGTGACCAAGGAAAAGAAATACACAGAGTAAACTCAACAAAAGAGAGATGAGCAGAATAAAACTAAGGGTCTGATTATTAGCTCTGACAATTGGTTTGCTCTGATAAAACAAAAATAGTCCAATTGTGAAGACAATTATCACAGAAAATAATAAAGATGTGACAGAAAACACTGAGGTTATAGGGTCCACTTCATATGATAGAAACTCCTGAGCCTTGGCAATGCATTTGTTCTTTGCATCATTAGGCCATTCAGTATCAGCGCATTTCACACAACTTTCATTATCTGTGGAAAATTGTGACATCAATTATTTATTTACATAAATTATTTATTGCAGTTATTCTCATTATGCCTCTATCTGATGTTATCTTACTTTCTCTTCATCACCCCCTAAATTGGGTAGGGAACATGTTAAATGCTTTGGTAGCAAACTATCCATAAGAGATATGTTCTGATTTTATAAATTGAATACTCTTTCCCTTTTTAAGAAACAGTTATTTATACCTTTAATTTATTCCATCTACCTCAGTATATTTATAGGGCCTGATTTGGAGAAGTACACTATGCTCCTGCTTTCACAGTTGTACAATTATCATCAATATGCGTGATGCATCTGAGTCGCACTGCGCATGTGTTAAGTAACATTACCGCAATTGATCGCAGCAACTTTTTACCCAGCAGTGTGTTTGACAGACAGGGACTGTTTGGGGAGATACCAGGGAGTATAAGCAAAAAAGCAGGCATGTTATGGCAGTTTTTGGGTGTGTCACACCATGGCATCAGGTTTATCCATGCATTTTGGGGCTAGGTGTATAAGGACACACCTGTCGTGTATGTGCTGCTTTTATTCTGAAACACTATGACACTTAACTCATTACTAGTAATTTTTGGGTCCATAGTAATAAATGATTTTTGAAACCAAAATGGCAGTGCCCATTGCAATTACATGTATTCCAAGAAAATGGACACCTTAAATGGCTCGAATGTTTTAATTTATATATTATTATTATTATTATTATTATTATTATTATTATTATTATTATTATTATTATTATAGCACTTTAAGGACTCAAAGTGCTTGACATTTGCATTTAAAAAAAATGTGATACAAAATAAACACAAAAAGAACTAAACATTTGGGTTTTATATTTGAGGAACTAAAGAGACAATAAGGAAATGCATGAGTAAGCATTTAAGTCTTGGGTCTGTGTATGAAGGCTTATTGATTAGAGACCTCTCAAACTGTGAGGAAGCCTATTGCATAGAGTTGGAGTGCAAAACTCAACCCTCAAATTAATTAGGGAGCTTCTAGGTACTTCTTATCATCCTTCATATACAAATCAAAGTAAGTGAGTGGGCCAGATGGAATCAGTACCTGCTTCAGGTACCTTGGACCCTGGTCTTGTAGGACTTTCAAAGTCAGTAAGCCAAAGGAATGTCACGGTTACTGGAAGTGTCATTATACTCCCTATATATGGCTGATACTAGTTTTCTAATAATTCAACTGCAGAACCCAAATAAAGTAGATTAATTGATAAGACCGACACCACACCTAAATCACAATATATATCTATCTATCTATCTATATATATATATATATATATATATATATAGAATTTTTTTTATTTGTGTTTGTTTGCTTTTTGTTACCATAAACATTATGGGAACCATCATATGAACCCGCTCAATAGGTGAATAAACATTACACATAAAATTAGAAGTTGAACCAGAAACATATTGGTACACCTAAAGTGAATAATAATAATAATATTAATATTAATAATAATAATAATAATAATTAATAATAATAAATTATCAAAAAATCTAACAAAAAAATATAAACTTTAAAAAAAATTAAAAAAAATTGTGAAAAAAGAAATTTAAATAATGTTATTATAAAAAGGTTGTAAAATCATCGCCTGCCAACACTAAAGTCCTTATCGCACAAATCTTTTGTAAGTATTGTATTCATTCAGACTCCATGGAGATGCAGTCCCGAGATCAAAAACTTTTTATAGAGGAGGGATATATCTATGTTATCTTAAATGGCTAATGATTTTCCTACTGACACTAATATCCAATTAGCCACGGGGTTTCACCCACGGGTGATTGTCATGCAAAATTCCCGTGATGCAGGGATTAGCAATTCAATTAAATAGATAATGACAATTAGCCGTGGGTGAAACCCCCGTGGCTAATGATTTTCCTACTGACACTAAGGGGCATATCCAATTAGCCATGGGGTTTTACCCACGGCTAATTGTCATGCAAAAGTCCTGTGATGCAGGGTTTAGCTATCCAATTAAATAGATAATGACAATTAGCCATGGGTGAAACCCCCGTGGCTAATGATTTTCCTACTGACACTAAGGGGCATATCCAATTAGCCACGGGGTTTCACCCACAGCTAATTGTCATGCAAAAGTCCCGTGACGCAGGGATTAGCTATTCAATTAAATAGATATTTCCCCGCGTCATTAGAATGGGTCTGCTGCATGAGAACACACTGATACCGCGAGAACTGCAGAATAAGTGTGTAATACCTGCTCACTTGAGGATATATAGGGCAGACTTACGCAGATTTTACCTCGCACCTACATGAGGTGTGAGGTGAAGTCCATCAATGGGGACTCGTGCGTGGGGTCTTGGGGACACCTGCGCGTGGAATCCCCGCTAAATTTAATCCCAACCTACACGATAATTAGCTGTGGGGAAAACCCTGTGGCTAATTGGATATGCCCCAATGAGTATGTAAATCAAGACTCATCTATAGTGTGGAATCCCACTATATCTTTTCTTTGGGAATATTAAGGAAAGCTAATTCAGTTATACATTGTTTACAACTATGAGTGTATATAAGTTTTGTGCAAAGCGAAAGCACTTAACTCTTTTTGCACATAATGCAGTGTATACTATTATTTTATTTTATCCCATTCAGAAACACCAACTAACCCTTCACAAAACTGATCACATGACAAAACAGTTGGAAAGTGCCAATACCACACCTTTTTTCATTTAAAATGAGAGCTATTTGGTTGAGCTGTTTTTTCCAATCTGCACATTACTGGTCCACTATCATTCTGTCTGGCGCAAGTCATCACCCACATAAAACTACATCATGATTTTAAAGCCAATGCAACCTTTAATTTTCTATTTGTCTGGTATTTGTTGATGAATTCTCAATGAGTTTTGTGTGGTATTTGGTGTCTTGTCTCATGGGACACTACCTTGCTGTGGTGTCTATACATTGGTTGTGTGGTTTTTGCTGGCATGGTTTCATTCTCTTTTGGGTGTGGCCACTGATAAATGAGGTTATGCTAATTGGTTGGTGGTAGGGGAGAACTGCCTTGGGCGATGGATGTATGGCTATTTTGTACTTGCCGGGTGAGGCAGATTCCTAGTTGTTGAGGATCTGATGGCTTTTTACTGTATTATTTGAATAAACTGAGCAGTAAAATTGAGGTGGATTAACTAGTAGAGATGTGCAGTTGGTATTCTTGAAATATGAACAGACCCAAACTTAAGGGTTCTAAGTCAAATTGAATCCCAGTTTGGAATAATTTTGGGGTTCCAAGTTGAACTAATTCCCAGTTCAGTACTGATATCAGTTAAGAAATCAGATTTAAAAACTGACCTCTGGTTTTGTATTTGTGTTTTACCAATTTTTTTATTGATTTTTATAGATCTTAAATAATTCAAAACCGAACCAAAACCATATCCAAATTAAAACACTTGATGGTGATTTTGCCAAACCAAAACCCAATGAGGAATTAGAACCAAAACCAAAACATGGGGATCCACGCACTTCTCTACTATTTGGGCTATGGTCTATGGCCAGTTTGACATGACAGATTTTGTGGAAATGGCGGCTGTTGGCCTCTTGCTGGACTTTTGGGGATGGACATTGTTCCTTGGTCCGGTTGAAGGGCTGAGAGCTTTGGTGCTGATTTTACTGGTGCGAAATCAGTTGGGAACTATGAATTTTGCCCATATGGTTAGGCAATTTTCTTGTTTTTGTGATTTGTTTCTCCTTTTAATGTCATACAGTATGCTATTATCATTGTGGGCTTGGCTCAATGGAATTATAATCAGCAGATACATTATACAGTATAGGGTTGTAAATGCAAATCATCTGATGGAGGTATTGTTTGAGTCACAAATCGAGCAGGAAGTGGGAGATATTGCCTGTACAACTCAGGCTGTTGAATGTGTCTTGTGATCACTAGGTAATGCAGCTATTGGATGAATGCTTTTGTACAAATGTGTCCTCATACAATTAATATCTAAACATCATACAATACAACACTCTCTGAGAGGTGCAGCATTCCATTTTTCTTTCAATTCTGCATTTTATTTGCATCACAGATGCAGCAAAACACCACTCTAAGAGGTATATTTACTAAAGTGTTGGTTTTTAGAAGTGTAGATGTTTCCCATAGCAACCAATCAGATTCTAACTTATCTTCTAGAAGGTGCTAGTTAATGTTAAATGGAATCTTATTGGTTGCTATGGGCAACATCTCCACTTCTAAAAACCCACACTTTAGTAAATATATACTAAGTGCACTAGAGATACTGGGCTGCAACTTTAGTTGCACAGGTATTAGTTTAAACATGTACAAAGTCTCAGAGATAGCACAATATAACTTGGCATAAGAAAAAGCTGGAGATGCTGCATCATAGCACTTCTAGATATTCAGGCTCATTCACAGAATTATGTATAAATGTCTGATATCAAACTGATCAGTGCAATCTAGCAAAATTTGGGTATTTGCTTCCAGTTGTTTTATTTATGTGAATGAGATGCACATATTTGGTGAGAAAGATGCTCGGTGTTGTTGAGTCGATTAGGGCCTGCCGTGCCGGTAAGGGCTCTTTGGAGTGACTGAAGCCATAGTGTAAGGGAACACATTTACAGATGTGCCAAGTTAGTTTGTTGCCAATCATGGCACAAATGTGCCCACAAATCACGCTATGTGCCACACTATGCTATGGTGCATCCCCGATCGCAGGGGTGTATCTCTATTCAAACATACAGAGACACACTCGTAAATTCCTAATTGTGGGAGAGCATCTCCATAGGATTGAATGCAGACACTATTGCACATGCCAGAACTCGGGAAGATGTCTTGCACCATGTGTGGCATGACTCACTGCACTATAAGCAACAATAAAGCTGGGCTCATCTGTAATTGCCTATTTTAATTTCTGATTTCACATCACAAATCAATTGGGTGCCTCTGCCAATGTGCCTCTCCATGTGGAGGGTGTGGGGATATTTCAGACTAAACAGTTTTGTTTTTTGTGATTGGTAGTCATGGCAGACATACTAACTGGCTGGTTACCTTGCTGTGGTAAAGAGGCAGTGCATGCTGCTTGTGGCTAGCTGGGTGTGCAGTCAGGTTTGAGAACAGCAGCGCTTGGTATCTGGCATGGCAGCAGTGACTGGGAGGCTGTGCTGATGCTGCTGGATGATGGTTGCCACCTCCTTGGATCTGGTCACATGACAGGAATGAGCCAATCCAGTCTGCATGATTCACAGTGGGCTCTGACAGCCAATCCACCCAAAGCACTGGGTACTTAAGGGCTTTCTTGGTTTTCTAGAGTTGCAAGTGCAACATCTTACACAGCTAGTCTGTGTGCTAGTTCTCTGTGCTCTATAATGTCAATTGGTTCCAGTGTTCCAGTTTGCAGTACACCATTGCATAGTTATTTTGTTTCCTGCTCCACCTTGAAGTGTCACTGCCAGTTGGTCTGTTCCATATCAGTTCTGGTGACCTACACTTCTGCTTTTGTTACATTCTAGAGTCTTGTGCACCAGAATTCTCAGCCAGCAACAGTAGTTTATTTTACCTGGACCACCGTTCTCTGCTTCTTCTGCTATGGCAGAGACATTCATAAATAGGAATCCATTTCATCCAGCCTCATTTCAATTTCAGGAAACTGCTTGCAAGGACTTTCCTGCACTGAGACTGGGTCCACATTCCACTTTGGACGTGACAGGATGTAGTACCTTGGTATTTGATGGAGGTGTGACTTGGGGTACAAAGTTATTGGAGGGAGCTAATGAGTGGGAAAAATACTTGTGCAACTCAGGCTGCAGAATGTGTATTGTGGTCACTGGATAGAGCAACTTTAGGGTGAATTATTTTGTTGCCACCTTCATTAGATTATTTTTTATACAAATTATTTAGAATAATTGTTAAAATTTATTTTTTACCACAATTTTCAGTTTCTTTACTTCTTTTTAAAGTATGATGTAAGGTTTAATGTCAATTATTTAAGGTTCAGGTTGGTTGTATTTATGTAAGGTATACAGTAGGTCAATTGGCAAGGTGCAGCATCTTCAGCTGATAGGTGGCATATGGGAAGACTTTGACTCCACAATATACTGTACTCTTGTTTGCTACAACTTTTTTCCACTGTTTTTCCTTATCTGTACCAGCCATGCATGAAATTAAATAAGGGTTCTAAACACCAGCAAAAAATTTACTAGAATT
The DNA here is from genome assembly GCA_031769625.1 of Taudactylus pleione. NCBI lineage: Eukaryota > Metazoa > Chordata > Amphibia > Anura > Myobatrachidae > Taudactylus > Taudactylus pleione. The sequence goes on along the minus strand of JAUIMM010000591.1, from coordinate 2,292,092 downwards.
GTCCAGTGAAATCAAAATCTAACACATTGTTTACAAATGTGTTTGCTTTAAAAACACCAGGCTCTAGTGAATTGGAATATGTTTTGGCAAATTACAGTTTTCATACATTGCTTAATGTAAACTATTGGATCCAAATTTGCAAACCCCCACAAAGCTCTCATAAAGTTATTTTATTATTGCCATATAATTATCAAGGCAATGTGTGAAGAAAATCAAAAGGGGCTCCGGCTCTGATAAGATGTCTCAAAAGTAAACTGATGGCTTATGTAATCACTTTTATTCCAAGTTCAGGCTCAGCTATAGATATTGGAAGGCAAGCTTGAAAAAAGCTAAATTTCTTAGAGCTTGATCTGACATGTCACAATCCAAACAGACTTTTATGGGGAGAGTAAAATCACACAGCAGGGCACTCCAGATAATGAAGTACAATATGATCTAAAAGCTGCTCACCTAAAGGAATGGCTGACCCTGGGTATGTTAAACAAAAAATGAAAACAGATAGACAGGGAGTGCTAATAAGAAAAAAGTTATGTCAATCTGTTATATAATATTAATAATAATCTTAAATCCAGACTTCTATGGGAACTGCATTTGTGATGAAAATTAGATAGTCTGCAGCAGTTACCTCCAATATTTTTTGTCACCATAATAATACATAGGGGTAGCTGAATTAAAGTGATAATGCCTCCTGATGATCTAACATGCAAGAGTTTGTATGTATAAGACCCATAGAGCCACACCACAGAGGTATTCTGCCAATAACAGTTGAAACAACATTAAGCTGTGAATTACTGTAATTCCTGGCACTGTTGTAGTAAAATAAATATGTTAAAAATATGTTAAATACCTGCTGCAAGGAATGTGGGTCTAGTTTGGACCTGGAGATATATAATCTCAAACAAATAAGTCATAATACAGCGATTACTGCACTTGCCATTGAATAACATTTGGTGACACACAAATAAAATATATAAATCTGTTTGCTCTCTATTAATAAACAGGAAGCTTGATGAATTGAGCCAATATGGTTTTAATATAAAAGACATAGACACACAATAACAATACAATGTAAAAACTAGGGGTGAGCGGGTTTGGATTTCTGAAATCCGAACCCCCCCGAGCCCCCCCGATCCGAGTCCAATCCGAGTCAGGCTCGACTTTTCCCGCCTGACTCGGATCTGAAATCGAGGCAAAACATCATCATCCCGCCTTCCGAGTCTCGCGGGTTTTGGATCCAATATAAGGTACCCGCGTCTGCGCCATTTTCTCACTCGGCAGTGGACAGTGAAGAGGGAGGGTGGGAGTTAGGGCTGGCTGGGCTGTGTAGTGTAGTGTAGTGTAGTGCTGCTGTTGTCCACTACTTCAAAGTCCATAGGGGCTGGCTGTGTTGTGCTGTGCTGCTGTTGTTAATAGGGGCTGTGTCCACTACTTCAAAGTCCATAGGGGCTGGCTGGACTGTGTTGTGCAGTCAGTTGTCCATAGGGGCTGTGTCCACTCCAAAGTCCTGTGCAGTGTCCCAGTCCTAAAGGTGTGCTGTAGTGTTGTCCAGGGGGTGCTCTGTCCATCAGGGGTGCTCCCCCCAAGTGCTAAAAAATAATATATTTTCTGTGTTTGTGAATTGTGTGCGCAGTAGCCGCATGTGCATCAACAAAATAGTGCCAAGCGTGCGCCTGTGTCATAAGTAAAGGGCCGGCTAGCTTGTCCGTTAAAGGGTGCTGTAACCCCCAAAGTACACTCCAGTCCAAACCAAAAAAATATATATTTTCTGTGTTTGTGAATTGTGTGCGCAGAAGCCGCACGTGCATCAACAAAGTAGTGCCAAGCGTGCGCCTGTGTCATAAGTAAAGGGCCGGCTGGCTTGACCATTAAAGGGTGCTGTAACCCCCAAAGTACACTCCAGTCCAAACCCAAAAAAAAATTATTTTCTGTGTTTGTGAATTGTGTGCGCAGTAGCCGCACATGCATCAACAAATTAGTGCCAAGCGTGCGCCTGTGTCATAAGTAAAGGGCTGGCTGGCTTGACCGTTAAAGGGTGCTGTAACACCCAAAGTACACTCCAGTGCAAACCAAAAAAAAAATTATTTTCTGTGTTTGTGAATTGTGTGCGCAGTAGCCGCACGTGCATCAACAATGTAGTGCCAAGCGTGCGCCTGTGTCATAAGTAAAGGGCCAGCTGGCTTGACCGTTAAAGGGTGCTGTAACCCCAAAAGTACACTCCAGTCCAAAAAAATATATATTTTCTGTGTTTGTGAATTGTGTGCGCAGTAGCCACACATGCATCAACAAAGTAGTGCCAAGCGTGCGCCTGTGTCATAAGTAAAGGGCCGGCTGGCTTTACCATTAAAGGGTGCTGTAACCCCCAAAGTACACTCCAGTCCAAACCAAAAAAATATATATTTTCTGTGTTTGTGACTTGTGTGCACTGTGGCTGCACATGCATCAACAAAGGAGCAGCGCGAAGTGTGCGCCTGTGTCCCATAAGTAAAGAGCCGGCTGGCTCATTTCTTAAAGGGTGGTGTAACCCACAAAGTGCACTACTCTCCAGCAAGAATAAAAAAATATTTTCTGTGTTTGTGTGCGCTTTAGCCGCACGTATATATCAATATAACATAAATGGAGGACCAAACTTTCTCCGATAAAAATAAAATAGGGAAAGATCAAGAACCACTTCCTCCTAGTGCTGTTGCTGCTGCTGGGAGTTGTTCATCATCCCAGAGAGGAAGTAGGAACATCAATACTTTTACTAAACAATTGACCCTCCAACAGTCCCTAGCGATGAGGATGTAGTACGACAGCAGTCATCCTGAAGCAAAACGTATAACTGTGGCCTTGACTGCTATGTTGGTGTTAGACGAGCGTCCGGTATCCGCCATTAGTGCAGTGGGATTTAGACAATTGATGGAGGTAGTGTGTCCCCGGTTCCAAATCCCGTCTAGATTCCACCTGCATCCTCAAAGCAGCAGCGACAAGCATGCGTCTGTCTGTTAAAGGGTGGTGACACCCTCAAAGTGTGCTACACAAACAATAAAAATATTGTTCTTTTTTTTTCTGTCTTTGTGAAATGTGTGGGCTGTAGCCGCACTTGCATCCTTAAAGCAGCAGCGACAAGCGTGTGTCTGTCTGTTAAAGGGTGGTGACACCCTCAAAGTGTGCTACACAAACAATAAAAATATTGTTCTTTTTTTTTCTGTCTTTGTGAAATGTGTGGGCTGTAGCCGCACCTGCATCCTTTAAGCAGCAGCGACAAGCGTGCGTCTGTCTGTTAAAGGGTGGTGACACCCTCAAAGTGTGCTACACAAACAATAAAAATATTGTTCTTTTTTTTTATGTCTTTGTGAAATGTGTGTGCTGTAGATGCACCTGCATCCTTAAAGCAGCAGCGAGAAGCGTGCGTCTGTCTGTTAAAGGGTGGTGACACCCTCAAAGTGTGCTACACAAACAATAAAAATATTGTTCTTTTTTTTTCTGTCTTTGTGAATTGTGTGGGCTGTAGCCACACTTGCATCCTCAAAGCAGCAGCGACAAGCGTGCGTCTGTCTGTTAAAGGGTGGTGACACCCTCAAAGTGAGCTACACAAACAATAAAAATTTTCTTCTTTTTTCTGTCTTTGTGAATTGTGTGGGCTGTAGCCGCACTTGCATCCTCAAAGCAGCAGCGACAAGCGTGCGTCTGTCTTTTAAAGGGTGGTGACACCCTCAAAGTGTGCTACACAAACAATAAAAATATTCTTCTTTTTTCTGTCTTTGTGAATTGTGTGGGCTGTAGCCGCACTTGCATCCTCAAAGCAGCAGCGACAAGCGTGCGTCTGTCTGTTAAAGGGTGGTGTAACTCTCAAAGTGCTCCAAAAAATATAAAACTATTTTTTTAATGTGTTTGTGACTTGTGTGCGATGTAGCCGCACTTGCATCCTCAAAGCAGCAGCGACAAGCATGCGTCTGTCTGTTAAAGGATTACATCAGTGACAGCATCCAAGTAGGCATTTCAGACAGTCCGTACCTGTACTGGCAGGAAAAAGAAGCAATTTGGAGGTCCCTGTACAAACTGGCTCTATTTTACCTGAGTTGCCCCCCCTCCAGTGTGTACTCCGAAAGAGTGTTTAGTGCAGCCGGGAACCTTGTCAGCGAAAGGCATAGGAGGTTGTTCCACAAAATGTGGAGAAGATGATGTTCATAAAATGAATTATCAACTCTTCCAGGGAGACCAGCCTCCAGAACGTACAGAGGGACCTGTGGTTGTGGATTCCAGTGGGGACGAATTAATACTCTGTGAGGATGAGGATGTACACACTGAAGAGGGTGAGGAATCGGTGGATGAGGAGGATGAGGATGACATCTTGCCTCCGTAGAGCCAGTTTGTGCAGGTACAGATTAATTGCCAGCATGTTTTGTGGGGGCCCAAACGAACCAATCATTTCAGCCACAGTTGTGTGGCAGACTCTGGTGCTGAAATGATTGGTTTGTTAAAGTGTGCATGTCCTGTTTATACAACATAAGGGTGGGTGGGAGGGCCCAAGGACAATTCCATCTTGCACCTCTTTTTTTTCTTTGCATTATGTACAGTTTGGGGCCTAGTTTTTCAAACTGCCATCCTGTCTGCCACTGCAGTTTCACACCTAGATGGGTCACGTGTTTGTGCCGCCCACTCGTGTCGCTTAGCATAGTCATCCAGCTACCTCGGTGCAACCTTTTGGACATAAAAACACTATTGTGAGATGTGAGGTGTTCAGAATAGACTGGAAATAATTGGAAATTAAGGTTATTGAGGTTAATAATAGCATAGGAGCAGAAAAACCTACAAATTCTGTGATTTTAGCTGTTTTTATGCTTTTTTTCAAAAAAATACAGATCCAAAACACAAAACCCAGAACCCAAAACACGGAAGGGTGGTTTTGGCAAAACAAATCCAGATCCAAAACACGAAGAAAGATCCAGATACAAAACCAAAACACAAAACTCGAAAAGTGGCCGGTGCACACCCCTAGTAAAAACCAATAACTACACACATATAGAGCAGCACTTGACAATTACATATGAAAAATGTCTCAGCCCTAACACCTTCAAAGTAGATATAAAATATCTATTTCCTATTACGCAACTTGGATTCCAGGCCACATAAAAATATTACTTAGTTGCTATGCAAAGTTCCACAGTTGTAATGTGGGGTATCTGTTTAGTATAACATAAATCAATTATTGTGCAGGCATGCCGGTTATTTAGTACATAGATGTATGCAATTTGTTAACACTGGAATCCCAGTGTAATACAGAATTACTTTCTGATATGAACTCCTGAGAATAAAGTTACCTCCGTCTTTATAAGCCAGTATTCTATTTGTACCCAAGGGGATGAGCAGTAAACAAATCACTGTAATGTTGTGGCCATGCCAAAGTCCAAAATTGGCCACTGTTCCATTCCCCACAAGGGGATGCTACTGAAGGAAGGGGTGGAACTCACACTGGCCTGCAGTGGCTGTTAGCGTTCTCATTCCCAGCTTCTCAGCACAAAGGTCTAAGTATTTCCTGGCATATACCAAAGCGGTGGCAGGAACCAAGGTAGTCTGGAGGGGGATGTCAATTAGTTTGATCCCGCAAATCACTCAAGACTTTTTAGTAAGTCCTGGTGATTTGAAGGATCAAACACTTATGGTTCTAATGGCTGATAATGTATAGTTGCAGATGGTTAAATAGCAGAGGTGGACAATCACTGTGTATGGCATATTTAGGTTGCAAATATATATAACAGCAGAGATAACAATCACTGTGAATGGTAGATGAGCTTGCAATAATATTCACTGGCAGAGATGGACAATCACTGGGAATAGCAGGTGCCGCTTGCAAACAATACAAATAGCAGAGGTGGAAAATCACTATGATAGTAGAGTTCATAACTCATTGGAGCAGGATATAACAGCTTGCATATTTTAAGTTTTCACTAAAGAATGCTGAGGCTATAAATATAAACTAGCTCCTGGTTTGAAGTGATAATATTCAGGTTTCTATCAAACTGACATTCTCCAGATACACAGACCAGGAAAGGCACAAGTAGGGGTGACACCAGGACACAGGATATATTTTTAGACTTTGTGCAAGCAGATGTTTGTCAGAAACCCAAGACCTCTCCTCCGGCCCTTATCCTTTCCAATGGACAAGGGAATGTACTTGACATTGGACCTTTTTTGTATCTAGAAACTTATAAACCTCATTCATTTGATAACCTTGAACCTGCACTAGTGACGGTCATCCAGAAGATAAACTGAGGTTAATATTTAATGAGGAGCAAAATTATCTGAGCAATGAAACTAAGCAATGAACTGGGTACCTCTATCTGACACAATATCCATAAGCCATGTAACCTGAGAATATGTTGGATGAATAATCATGCAGAATGTTTGCCACTGGGAAGCTTAGTTAATGGAACAAAATTAGCCATCTTGCTGAAACAATCCATCACCACCTAGACAGTTTTAAAACCAGAGGAAATCAGCAAATCCACAATAAAATCCATAGAGATGTGTGATCATGGCTTTTTGGGAAAAGACAAACGCATGAGGGGACCTATAGGGCAGACTAAAGGAGTTTTGTTCCTGGCACCAAAAGACTGCACAAATGATTTGAATCTTGACTGGTAGTAGGTCACCAGACACAATGGTTTAGTAATTCCAAAGTTCTAGAGGCTCCTGGAAGTCACTAGCACCTTTAAAATGCTTTGGGATGAACAAAAGACTCAGGAATTACAGTTTTTTTAGCAATTGCTGCATCTTGTTTATGCAGAAAACTAGATGATATGACATCTGCCTTGATGGTTTTAGACCCAGGTCTGTATGTAATAATTAAATTAAATTGGGTAAAGAATAATGCCCAGCATGCTTGTCTTGAATGAAGTCTCTTGGGCGACTTTAAGTATAATACATTATTGTGGTCTGTGATGACTGTGACAGTATGTTTTTCTCCCTCTAGCCAATGACTCTAATGCTCAAATGCCCATTTGATTGCAAATAATTCACAATTACCAATGTTCTAATTATTCTCTGCTGTCAAGAATTTCCATTACAAAAAAGCACAGGGATATAACTTATTTTTGACGGAATTCTTCTATGAGAAAATTGTGCCTACCCTGAGCTCAGAGGCATCCACTTCCACAATAAAAGGCCACTCTGGGTTCAGGTGCTGAATATATGTATCTAAAACAAAGACTTGCTTTAGAGTTTCAAAAGCTTGAATAACTTGTGGGAACCAACTGAAAGAGTCATCTCCATTTTATGTTAAGGCAGTGATTGGGGCAGCCAGTACAGAAAAGGCACAGATAAAACATTTATAATAATTTACAAAGCCAGACAGCTCTTTTTCATCCTATATTCCCTAATGTGCCTGTCAATTTTAATCGAGACTGAGTACCTGGATACTGGACAAGGAAATCATTGATTTTCTCAGAGAGACCAAGCCAGAATTGAACACGTAAAGCTGGGTCATTTCAAGCCCTGTCAGTGGACAATCTTTTAAACTCTGTGCATTAAACCTCTGCAGAATTGCACCCCTATTTGAGAATGCAAAGATGTGATTCTGCCAGTGCAACTCAGTTTGGGGTCATCATACAGTATAAGATGGCTAAAGTTGTAAAAATTGCTTCCACACATTGTAATTTTGAATGATTAGGGCTTAACCCAAAAGCCTAAGTTTGCGGGTCTCCTTGTAAGAAAGAAATAATAATTCCTATGTGTTGAACTTCAGAACCCGAAGAAATAGGCCTTAATTGAAAATATAATTTACAGCTTAATTTGAAATTGAAAAATTGTTTCCAGTTGCTGCAGAAGCAAATGAGAAAAATCATTTTGGGCTTGCTTTCAGCCCCTGAAGATGAAGGAGCCATCCTACAATTTTCTTCTTGATGAGTTATTTGAAGTGTCAGGTCTTGTACCATTTGTGTTAAATGCTGGATTTGATTTTCTAGAATGTGGTCAGGGCCTGGTGGAGCAGGTTCCAAACTAACAAAATACTATGTCCAGCACTTAGCGGGCTGGTGATAATGTTATGAAACATCAGAGTATTTGTATAACACCGCTAAGCCATGCTATAGAGGTCATCTGCCTACAAAAGCTTCCCATTGTTCCCTTAGAGTAAGGTACACTCACTGGTACTTAGGATGCCACCAGGTCTTTAAACTTTGGACAGTAGGAACTTATACAATACTCTGGTGACCAAAATATTTTTGTCTGGAGTAGTATTTATAAGGAAATATACAGGCACAACAAGAAATAAGTGCAGATAGCTCCTATAGGACTACCACAAAGCAGGGATGATAATATACAGTAGCAGATGGTTAGATTGCAGAGTTGGATAATCACTGTGAATGGCAGATGTAGCTTGCATAATATGTACAACTGCAGAGATAACAGTCACTGTGAATTGTAGATGAGCTTGTAATAATATTGAATGGCAGAGAAAGACAATCACTGTGAATAGCAGATGCAACTTGCAAACAATATCAACAGCAGAGGTGGACTGTTAATAGCAGAGTTTATAAATACTTGGATCAGGATAAAACAGCTTGCAGATGGTAAATTTTCACATAAGAATGCTGGGGCTATAAACATTCAATGGCTCACGGCTTGTAGATACAAGAATCACGTTCCTATTAGATTGTGGGTTTCCAGATACACAGACCAGGAAAGGCTTACATAGGAGCATAAGCTGTCACTGACAAGGAGTGTAAGCCCTCCATATCTTTTAACAGGAGCAGGAGGCAAGCATAGTGCCCGTACCGCCAAACACCCTTACTGTAATTAAGCAGAAGCTGTGCTGCTGCACAAAGCAGAATGTCATTGGTGATTTAAAACAGCTAAGACCAAAAGCATTATGCCACAATTCTGTATCCTGGACTCCTAGAGATGTCCAGGATCCAGCTTGCAGAGTACTACTGTTGCCGCACTCTGGCTTTCCAGGCTCCTAGTGACAGTCAGGACCCAGAAACAAGTTGTGAGCTGCTGCTCATTACAGAGTTACAATAATGTATATTGTACTCCTCAAGTTTCTCTATTTCACAATGTCTTTCTTTTTGTGAACACCCATCAAAAGTGGTCAAAATATAGATAAGTGCTCTAACCCTTGGTTTTTATGTTGGTTTTTGAGCAGGATTCATCTTTGTATTTTGGTTTTGCAAAACCACCATCGTGTCTTTGTTTTGGATCTGCTAAAATAATATTTTTTTTTATTCAAAATCCCGAAATTCAGATTTGAATCCCAAATTCTGAACCACAGGAAAATCAGAACCATAACCCTTATATGTCCTTATCTCTTAAGGAGATCTGAACTGTGACTAGATCTCTCCAAATTCTTTACATTTTGGTGGATTGATATTTCTGGAGAACCAAAATTCACATCTCTACTAGAATATACTATAATTCCTTAAAACATAGTTGTTGAACAACATTTTGTGGGATGCTTATGACTGATAAATGACTTATGTGCATGTGTATTCCCTGCCTTTCATTTGTACTTGCTAAGTAAAATAATATTTGTACAAGTACCATTGGATATTTCTCCCTCTGAGCATGGCAGACAGTCATAGCAGCATACATGATAGCCTCCATTTGGAGCTTTCCTGAAACCATTATGACATTTTTCAGAACATTGACCTTGTGGCACCTATTAAAATACAAAAAGGAAAGTTGGTTTAATAGCCTGTGATCATTATTTAAAAAGATGACATCAATGGAACAGTATACCCTATTTTCCAGAACATTATGAAGCAGGATGACATTGTCACAGTGAATTTTGTATACTTTTTTTAGTCAATGTAGAAAAACATATGTGAATTTTTGTTGACTTTTTGTTTCAAAAGTTCCAGCAGCTGTAGCTGTTGTCCATGTGACTTGGTATGTCGGAAAATGTAATGCTGGACTCTGCTTTTCTTCAAATTAATTGAAATTGAAGTCTATGAACATAGGGTAGGCTTACTCAGCTGTCCAGCTGCCCAGTGCCATCCATTAACAGGACCATCGACCATGATGGTCACATTGGTGCTCCCAGCACTGTGACCTCTGGCACAATGCTGAATTTGCTAATGCAGCAGGGGGTGGCATACAGGGTGTGTCATACACCTCCTGCTGCATTTGCATAATAGCAAGAGTTGCATTGCAAAGCAGCCTGCTGCTGTGCCTAGGACAGTGTTTCCCTAACCCCATCCTCAAGGACCAGATGGACCACTCACAGTCCAGACATTAGGGATATCTCTGTTTCAGCACAAGTGGGTCAATGAAACTGACTGTTATAAAAATTAAGCCACATGGGCTTATCCATGGACAATCTAAGTACCTGGACTGTGTGTGGGCCATGAGGACCCGCTTTGAAAAATACTGGTTTAGAAGCAATTCTATTTCTACTTCTTGCCACCATCAACAGGATCTTCTGTATAATATTCTAATCAGTGACTTTGGGTACATCATTTCCCTGGATAATTATATAATTTTTGTAATAATCATTAAATATTTTTGTCTTGTATGTGCTGATATATAAATCATTGGGAATAATATACTGCTATTGTTATTTTTGGTTTTATTTTAGTGTATTAATCTTGTTTGGTACACAGGAGATCAAGTCCCACATGTACTAACCTTTCCTCTGCACCATCTTCCTCTGTGGGTGAAACTATAGACTCTACTGATACTAGGAAAGAGAGTGAATCTTTTTTAGATCTAGGAAAACATATGTACCACCCCTTTATAAGAAGAGGCGGTTCAGGAACCACCAGAGGAGGGGCGGGGAGTGGAAAAAGAAGAGGCAGGAGAACCAGGACATGAATTTGGTATTCAACTTGTCAACACACACTCTCAGTGAGACTGAACTATCTCTACTGTCCCTGTGTCTCTCCTACATACTGACTATGTCATATAATACCTTTTGATTCTGCTGTTGATGCATACTGCTTTGGTAGAAAGCTCAGACATCAGGAATATTTCCCTGAATCTACTGCTGAGAATACTAATGTGTCTAAATGTTCTCAACCTAGTTTATTTGATCCACCCTCCCAAAATGCTAGTATTAAGACATTCTTATGCGTAGTTGAACACAATACGAAAAAAGATATGCAGACCAGACCTAAATATCACAATTGAACCTTTGAGCAGAGACAGGCTATAAAATCTCTAAAAAATAACCAGAATATTGTCATACATCCTGCCAACAAAGGCAGGGCAGTAGTTGTGCAAGATTGGCATCAATATGACTGTGAGATTAAATGCCAATTAGCGGATAACACCACTTATGCTAAACTTGAATTTAATCCCACCAGATCGATTAATAGGCGTATTGATGACACCATTGATATAGGATTCCTGGCAGGTTGGATTGACTCTAAGACGGTTGATTTCCTCAAAGTACAGCACCCTATCACACTGACAATTTATACACTCTCCAAGATCCAAAAACAACTTGATAATCCACTTGGATGCCCCATTATTTCAGCAAGGGGTTCCCTACTACAATCCCTGGCCATCTATGTGGACCAATTTCTCCAGCCGCTTGTCAAAAACACCTCCAGCTATATACGTGACACTTCTGATTTCTTGGAAAAAAACTAAAAAACTCTGGTGTCACATCCCGGTTGGCCATACCTGTTTGGCCACTATGGATTTTCCAGTCCCTGTACACTGTTATACCACAGAGTGATGGCATAGAAGCAATATGCACACATTTCATTGATGCTTTACATACTAAACCGCCGATTGAATTTCTTATCTCCTTAACAGATCTAGTGTTAAAGCATAATTATTTTCTTTATGATTCAGACTGCAATGCCCAAATGAATGTCACTGCAATGGGCATTAACTTGGCGCCCTCATATGCTAATATCTCTATGGCTAATTATGAGAGCAAATATATACTGGATACATTTAAGTCCAAATTGATGCTAAATATGAGATTTATTGATGATGTATTCAAAATCTGGTCTGGTACTAGGGAGGAATTTTTACATATGGTTAATCATCAAAATTCCCTCCATGAACCAATCCTGTTTACCTACAATAAAGATCAGTACTCTGTAAACTTCTTGGATGTTACCATATTTAAAGATGGTGATAGATTTGGATCAACCCTTTTCCAAAAACCAACAGACCAAAATATTATACTTCAAGCCAACAGTCAGCATCTGACTGCTCTTAAAGAGAGCCTACCCATTTTGCAATTCCTAAGGGTGCTTCACAACAATTCATCTGACGACTGTGCTAAGACACAAATTTTTGAAATGAGGAATACTTTTCTCAATGTGGGGTACTCACCAAAAACAGTTGATAGGTGTATAAGAAAGGCATATCATTGCTTTAAGTATCCCACTGATATATCAAACAAGAAGGGTGTTAAGGATTGAATGGTGCATGTGAGCACCTTTGACCACACCTCCAAGGTGACTAAATGGATCTATGAGAGACACTGGAATCTGCTCACAAGTGACCTGGCATTGAAGCTACACAGCAAATAAACACCCATGAGTGCATAACAGAGGGGACCAAACTTATGCCAGCTACTAATGCACCCTACCTTACAACCTATGACTGGGGCATCCACCTGGCTCAGGTCTAACAGGATGGGCTGCTTCAAATGCAAAGACTATGTTACTTGTCACTCTATGCTGAGTGGTACTACCCTCCATCACCCCCACAGCAGGGGAAAAATTGCCATCAAACACCAGCTCCCGTGCATGAGTATTTATGTCATTTATTTTGTCACCTGTCCCTGTGGATTGTATTATGTAGGGATGACTAAGTGGGCCTTTCATGACCGAATGGCCTACCACCGCTACTCCATTAGAACTGCCTTGGAGACATGGGTCACAGATAAACCTGTGGTTAAACACTTTCTCCAAATGGGACATCAGGTTGCCACAATGTGCTACATGGTAATTGACCATGTACCTAAACCACCTTGGGGTGGGGATCATGATTTATCATTGAAGAATTTGGAAGCATGATGGATCCATAAGCTTGATACGGTGGCACCACGTGGACTAAATGAAAACAACCCACTTAGTGTCTTCTCGCAGTGATACTAATCTAATTAATATCTCTTTGGTTCATGGCTTTATTCCACATTTGTTTCCTCAATATTGGACACTTACCGTTTCTTTATTTTTTCAACATTTTTCCTATTTTTGATTATTTTGCTCGCCAGTCTGCTTAGTACTTTGAGAAGTACAGACAGTTTATTATTTTTCATATATGTACAGTGTAGGCTGTTTTGCCTACACTTCTGTTGTTGTTACTGTTTTCTTATCACCTTGATTGGCTATGGTGATTGGTCCCTCATGGGCACCCTTTAGTGTCACATCTTTCCATAGGTGGAATGCTGTGGTTACCATTATTATACCTTAGTGTTCCCATCCGACTGTACCATCACTTGTATTTATGCTCCTATATACCATTTGCGTCCATAGCAGAGTATATATTTGCTTTTTTTCTGTTAACTTTGTTGGTCTACACTTTGGAACAGTGTTTGAGTGTGACCTGTAGATTTCCATGCACTATTATTAAAAGTTTACATTTACTGATTTATATGCACTGCCCTTATATAGTATTTCCTGTTTAGTATTTAATTGTCTATTATTCAAAGAGCTACTACCTATCATGGTTTATGTGCACTGCTCATTTATGGAATTTCCTTCCTGTCTACTATTTTATTGTCTATTATTCTATTAGCTACCACCTATTAGAGTTTATATGCATTGCCCTTATTTGACAGTTCCTTCCTGTCTAGTATTCTATTGCTTATTATTCAATTAGATACTACATATTAGGGTCCATAGGCTTCACCAATATATGGCATTTCCTTCCTGCTTAGTACTCAATTCCTTATGATTCAATTATAGTAGCTACTACCTGTAAGGAAGCCTGGGTGGCTAAGTCAGTGTACCTATTGACTGCATGCTGTGCTTATGCCTTTCTAGACTGTCTTGACAATAACCCTCAGGGGTCAAAATGTCAACTTATGATACACCTGTTGAATCACTAAAGCCTTCATTTTACTTATACTGGTGAGTGCCCTCTTTTGGCCCAAATGACGATAACTTTTTCCATTACTAGTATAGGGACTGCATGCTATCTTAGTGTGGTACCCCTTTGCTGAATTTTGATGGTATGTGAGTGCGGATTATTGGGACTATATATTGTGGCAAACAGAATAAGGACTGCATACCGGTTAGTGCTATGTTTTATAGCACGTAGTAATATCTTTCCAAAAATTTTCTGGCATGCCTTTAAGTATTTCACAGGAATGTATATGATGAGTAGACAATGAGCTTCAAATCAGATACAACTGTCAGTACATTTAACATGGGTTTTATTTTAGATATAATAACAAAGAGAGACAACTTAGGTAATATTGAGCACAGATGTCACTTTAATTAATATTATTACATTATCAGGTGCAAGTTGTTTTAACCTTTTTTTAGAACAATTTTTTTTTGCTAAGTGGGACCCCAAGAAAATTGATGCCATCTTACATTTCAAGGCTCAGTGACTTTTTTTTTACCACTTTATTGCACTTATTGTACACACCTATTTTTGGTATAGTATTTAACATATAATATATATTTTGATATAATTTTTTAATTGTGCGTTGTCCTTACACAAACCTTCACCCATATATATATATATATATATATATATACAGTTGGGCCCTTATAATAAGGTTGAATCTAAAAAAGCAGAATCTCCTGGGGGAAGGGAGACATGGTGTTTAAGAGGCTACACCTCAAAAACTATTGATGGTACCAATCTGAAATTTGGCATGACTGGATAGAACTGTCACTCAGTGCTGCATGAAAAATTTCAGGGAAAAACAAATTAAAATTTGGGAGTAATCTAAAGCTCCAACTATCAATTTTTTCTGACACTATCAGTTAGGACAACTTTTCTGCTGTTCTCTATGGGGGATATTTGGGAAGGCATAACTCAGGGTTGGGGGCACATTTAGACTTGGGGATTGTTTTATCAGGTAGCTACTATTCCACGGCAGTGGTTCAGGTAATTGAAAAAGTTACAGTTTTTAAATTATAACCTCACGATACTGCCATTGTAGAGATAGGAAGTTTCATTAGGTTGCACAGCTTTAATAGGAGCCTCCAGCAGGTGTACTCACTGTGGTTTCACTTGGGTGCACCAAGATGGCTGGACAGTGTGGGCTGTAGTGTGGTGGGCTTGGGGAAAGGAAGCAGCTGTTAACTGTGGTCCCAGGGGGGGGGGTGATAGCTGTGGCTGGGATTGTAGCAGATGCTATTGGTGGCAGCAGTGCAGGAGGCTGGTCCCAGGGAAGGTAGCAGCATGCAGATGTAGGTTATGATCTGAAAGATATGTGAAACCTTCATCTGTGTATAGATAAACAAACTCAGAAGCAGGAATGGGATCAGTGAGACCCATATGTGTTTTGTGTTTAAAAAAAATAAAAATGGCGTGTCCCCCCAAAAAACAACAGCAACAATCAACAACAGGGTTTGGAAAGCCAGTACTGGTTGTGCTAAATACAGGGGACAAATGATGTAGGGGTCCCCCTTTTGAAGCACAACCAGCACCATGCTTTCCAGAACCAGTCTTGGTTGCCAATATATGGGGAACAAATGATGTAGGAGTCCCCCATGTTCAGTGCAACCAGCAATAGGATCTAATCTGGTCCTGATTCTGGAACTAAAAGGTGAAAAAAAAGTGTAATGTCCCCTTGTATTTTCCAAAACCAGCACTGGACCCTTTCTAGCTGGGGGGTGATGACACAGCCTGGGGGGCCTTTTCACCAGCCCCCCCCAGCCAAAGCATCACCCCTGACTGATAGTCAGCCTAGGCCATGGATCCCTGGGAAGCTGGGAACCCCCCCAATAAAAAGATCCCCCCTCTCTAGGTCACCCCAGGCCTAGGCTGATAGCATGGGGATTGCCCGGCAACCCTGGCCAGTGGGAGCAAGTAAAAGTTAAAATAATATATTTTGCTGTGAAACTACATTTCCCAGATAGCCTCCCCTGCATGCTGGTAGTGTACTTGGAGAACCACAAGTACCAGCATGCAGGGCATTATGTGCCTACTGGTACCTGTAGTTCTACACCAAAATAAATATTTAAATAAACAGAGGACACACACACCATACAAAGTAAAAGTTTATTAAACATACATGCACATACACATGTACACACACATGCACAAACACGCATGCACACATACTCACCTATGTATCCCTGTAGCCATCAGCCCCCTCCTCCAGTAGATTATTCATAGGGTACCTGAAAAAAATATATATACTCACCTATTCATATGCATAGATCGGTCCTCTCCAGTCCAAGGTAGGCAATCCCCGAGCTTGGCAAAACAAAAACTGAGATATGAGAGCTAGTGGATATCTGTACTGTACTACAAGGACAGTACTATGCAACTGAGAGCTTAGAAGCAGGAATTCACAATTGAATTCCACTGCTAAGTGCTCATTTGCTGGGAGAAGTGAGCCTTCTGCCTCTTAGCCAATGAGCGGTTCTCATCATTGACTTCAAAGGTGAGAACCATGATGCATATTTAAAAAATAGCGCCTCTGCGCCTTTTTTAAATTTAAAGATAGCCACTGTGAGCCAGTCATGGCTTCCAATGTCATCACTCTGCCCCATCGGCTTGCTTATATAAGCCAGTGCGAGGAGATGGTATGGCAGTCCATTAGCCGGGTGGCAGCAGAGAAGAGCTGCTGAAGACCAAAGTTGCTGGGGAAGTCCTGGATGAGTGGTGACCATGAAAAAGAGCTTAAAGGCCTCTACCCTCCGGGTAAAGATGCCGTGGAAGTCCTAGGGGAAGAGGCTGCCATGAAATAGAGCTTAAAGGCTGCTGCCCTGTAGGTTAAGAAGCAGAAAAAGAAAATATTAAAACAAATAGTGTCTTTGTTTATTAAATTTTTTATTTTACAAGGGTACTATAGGTACCAGTGGGCCCTTAATCACCCACTTGGTGGTACTTGTGGTTCTCCAAGTATCAGTGTGCAGGGAGACCTGCTGGTACCTGTAGTATTAAAGCAAAAAACAATATTTATACTTTCATATGCACTGCACTAAACTATCAACTGGCAACCACCACCCAGGGATGCTGGGAATTGCCCCAGGCTATCAGACTGAGGTGCTCTGGAGGGCGGACCCCTTTATTGTGGAGTTCCCAGCCCCCCAGGGATTAACAGTCTAGGCTGACTACTGATCAGGGTTAATGCTTTTGCTGGGGGGCCCAGTAAAAGGGCTCCCATGGCTGTGGCATTATTTCCCTGCTATAAAAAGTCAGGTGCTGGTCTGTATAATACAGGGGGACAACTCATTTTTTTCTCCTTTATTACCAGAACCAGGACTGGATCAGAGCCCAGTACTAGTTTCACAAAGCATGGGGGACCCCTACATTGATTGTCCCCTGCATTTTGTCATTTAGGGATGTTCTGACTAGCCCGGTGCTGGTTGTGTTAGATATGGGGGACCCCTATGCTTTTTGTTTCCTTATTTTCACAACCATGACTGGCCATCAAAAGCAAGGGGCTGGTTGTGCATTGGGGTGATTTTTTTTTTATTTTACACATTCAATTTTTAACATAGATATATAGATGCATCTCACTGATGCATCTGTGCATATTTTACTTATTTATTTTATTTTCTGAGAAGCATGCCCAGGTCGGGTGAGCCGTCTGTTGCCTGCTGATGCCCCTGTGCACTACCCTGCTGCTGCCACTAGTCCTCACCCCTGCTGCTGTCACTACCCCACATGCCTACAGCCCACCCCTGCAGCTGATTCTCACTCTGCACATCCCAAACTACCTCCTCTCACTCTGCACATCCCAAACCACAGCCCTGGGGGGCTGTGTGCCAGCCCCTCTTCCACCTGTGCTAGTGTACAATTTTCTTGCCCTTCTCCCTGCAAGCGGCACGGTTGGCTCCTCCAAACCCTGAGAGTTTAAACATTTTTTAAAAAACAATGAAATTCCATAGACAAAAAATCTTACGGTTTCACATGTCCTATTAAGGCTTCTTAGACATGACCTGAATTTTCACAAAACCTACTGAATTTTGGCCACTCAAACTTAAAATAGCAATGAAATTCTGATCATTAAGGCTAACGCCTTAATGGACGTGTTCCTTGCGCAATACATATATGATATGCCATCACACCCTGTGGTTAACTACAGATTCAGCACTCTCACAGATTGAGATTGCTGTCACTCACAAAATGGTGGATCTGCTAATACCCACAATTGTGTGCTCATTGGAATACACACATGCAGTTTATCAAGATGCAAGTGACTACTTGTACTACACTTGCTGATCAACCAAGTTTCACACAGATAACTTATACTTTAATAATCATCATCAACTGCCACCTCTTCCAATTGCTATTCTGTATAATGACAGTCTACTGAGTGCCATGATTGTCAGAACACTACTTTGTTTGCAAGAATACACATTCAGAGTAATGTGACTGTTTGATGACTTAGGCTCTTTGCATGTGCACAGGACTCCAAAACCAAAAAAAAGCAGTTCTGGAAATTAAAATGTATTGGTCTAGTAATCATTCTAGTCTGATCAGTACCACATCTTACTATAAAATCCAGGTGCTTACACTTTAAGGTTATTGTTGTGTGAGGAAGTATCAGATATTTGATATCAAGCAACAAAATTATAGATTTTTGTTTTTGTGAGCAGCTACCTTCATACAAAAAAAACTTGCACTTACAGCTACATATCATTGTGATATTATTTCCCACTTGGTTCCTATTGTAGCATCCTGTGTCTTGAGCAATAGATCAAGGCACAAGACAGCAAATCACTTTTCACACCTGTTTGGGCCACAATATTGCATCATACTATAACTGAGGTCCACAGTGAGACATACTGTGTTATAGCTTTGGCTTTAATTGTAACTGTGAAGCTTCAGGACTGTTTGAACATGAAAAGAAGAAACCAAGTGCTAACACATATATAATGACAATAGTCCAAACTTAATAATTGTATTAATGTGTAATTATGACCTAATAGACAGCCAGCCCATCTACAATAGGGAACTGGAATCCCCAAACAAGAATAGCAATGTAAAAAGAGGTATTGGACGCTAGTCAAATAAAAGGTACATTATAATACATATTCACAATACAGAAAAATAATAAAATATGCATAAAAATAGGAACATGAAAAATAAAAAATAAAATAAATAATAAAATAAGTAAATATGGACATATAAATATACAATTAAGCAAGTAGAATCAGTATGCACCACTATTAATATGGTACTGTATAAACAGAAGATCAGCTCTTAAATAGACCAGATATAACTGCTTAGCAGCTCACAAAAATCCCATAAGGTAAAAAAGTCTGGCTTGTAAAATAAATGTCATAAAATGTCACATGACTCCATTTGGAATAGATACTTGATATCCTTGTTATGGAAACATTTGCAAATTACAGCACACTTGTAATTGGTAAGGCTGTAAAGTTCACACATGGGTTGCCGGTAGTAATTTAGAAAAACATGCATGTATTGTAAAAAACATCTCATTCACGAGAAAGGTAAGGTAAAAACCCCCAAGGGTGTCCCTTCTCACAATCGCGGTGCTGCCCACTCAGTAAGGCAGAGGGATTGCCAGTTGCGATGTTTCAAATTTTTACAAATGGAGCAGGGAATCACAGTCAGAGGGGACGGCAGCCCACAAACCTTCAGCCTCTTGTCCAGTGGGCACTTGTTACACATTTCTCCACCTCCAAACCATTGGCGGTTTCCTCAGACAGTGTGCCTCCAGAGTCCAGCAGCCACTATAAATGCTAGTCTGCCATTAATTAGTACCAGGTGTTTTCTCCAGTGCTGTATTGCGCTTGCACAATCTCATATGTATGGCAAGCCTCATTCCGGATATACAGAGTTTCAGGGCAGAAAAGCTGATTTAATGGTATTGCCAGTAATTGTAACATAGGCTCATATATATTGTCACTTTATTACCACAATTGGTTTATAATGAGTATAACAACAAATGTCAAGTCTTTTAGTGGTGCTTTTCTGACATTATATATATATATATATATATATATAAAAAATAAAAATTAAATTTGCCTACATTAAGATCCTCTGTCATGTAAAACAATTAAATACATGAAAATATATTGATCTCAAAAAAAGAAAAAGAAAAAGAAAATGAAAAAAGAAAAATAATAATAATAAAGAATAATGAAATAAAATAAATATAATACATTAAAAAAACATAAGTCATTTAATAATGAATCACAACCAATAAAAATAATACTAAAAAATATATATATTTTAACAAATGCATATTCTTTCTAACTAATGTCTAATCCCAAAGGGTTAGACATATAACATGACCAAAATATATGGCCAACAATATTATTCCAATCTATATAAAATTCAATAGATAAGGAGAGAAATAGATAATAGGAAATCTACAGAGTGGCACAAAGAGGGGACGAGAGAG
Organism: Taudactylus pleione; assembly: GCA_031769625.1. NCBI lineage: Eukaryota > Metazoa > Chordata > Amphibia > Anura > Myobatrachidae > Taudactylus > Taudactylus pleione. The sequence continues at coordinate 2,271,631 of JAUIMM010000591.1, read as the reverse complement.
AAACTGCCTATTTGTATCTAGCTATATGGACTGTGTATAATCCATATACAGAAATCACCAAAGGATACACTCCTATCTCTAGACATACACATACACACACACACATATACATACATGCATACATATATACACACACATATATATATATATATATAAATATATATATATATATATACACACACATATACAAACACATGCATCACAAACATATAAAGCTATAACCAAAGTACACACAACCAGAATACAATAGATTGCCTGGGTTACATTATTACCCTTACTGACTAAACATCCACATAGAGAACAGGATAACCAAGAAATATTGTAAAAATTGTGAAGACATATGCATACATATATATATATATATATATAAAAATATATATATATATAGAATACCAGTGGACCCGGCACTCGCAATACAGGTGGGTTTGGCTCCGGTGCCTATTCCAAATGCCAACAGCACAAATATCCAAAAAATGACAGGAGGCACTCAAGCAGACTTTACAACTCCAAAAAACTGACAGCAAAACTGTTGCTAAATGTCAACATTTCAGTGACATACATTTTTATCAAGACATGAAAAAACAACATAATAACATACATTAAATAGTGTTCACCCTGTGCACCTGCACCACGCTGTCTCGTCCCAGCTGGAGTCCGATGACGTCACTGTTAGCGCCAAAGCGCCGGCGTCATCGTCATCGCAAGGGGGCATGTGCATCAATGTGTAACCCATCACTATTTAAGGTATGTTATTATGTTGTTTTTTCATGTCTTGATAAAAGTGTATGTCACTAAAACGTTGACATTTAGCAACAGTTTTGTTGTCAGTTTTTTTGAGTAGTAAAGTCTGCTTGAGTGCCTCCCGTCATTTTTTGGATATATATATATATATATATATATATATATATATATACATGTACCAGAATAAAAAATCAATTCCGCCTATGTTGTTAAGTTCTACAGTATCGTTCAACCCCTGTGGGTTCTTTTTCCAGGTGCTTATTAACTGATAGCCCTGGGTGTGGTCCTGTCTCTTTAAGGCAGGACCCAGTTTTCTGTTTAAAATGTATGCAAGCTTGAGGCCAAGAAGGCAGATCAAGTTCATTTATCTGAGAATCAGTGTAGGGACTGGCTAGATGAGAATGACCATGAAGCGGTGGCCAGCTTAACAAATTATTGCAATATTTTGGAACCAACATTCCCTATGTTCAAAGGAGTTGCAGTTTGAAAAGCATGTGAGTGCCGAGTTTGTATGATATTTTTTATGTAGATGGTGTGGTCACATACCAAGGGCACCCCAGATGGTCGAGTGCCGTGGATTGAGCCTGTCGTTTATTTAAATTTTGTGGTCACACTTGCTAGGGCACCCTGTTTTTCAAATGTAAGACAAACTTTTTTCTTTTTCCAGGTGCTTATTAACTGAAAGCCCTGGTTGTGGTCCTGTCTCTTTAAGGCAGAACCAAGTTTTCTGTTTAAAATGTATGCAAGCTTGAGGCCAAGATGGCAGATCAAGTTCATTTATCTGAGAATCAGTGTAGGTACTGGCTAGATGGGAATGACCGTGAAGCGGTGGCCAGCTTAACAAATTATTGCAATATTTTGGAACCAACATTCCCTATGTTCAAAGGAGTTGCAGTTTGAAAAGCATGTGAGTGCCGAGTTTGTTTGATATTTTTTATGTAGATGGTGTGGTCACATACCAAGGGCAGCCCAGATGGTCGAGTGCCGTGGATTGAGCCTGTCGTTTATTTAAATTTTGTGGTCAAACTTGCTAGGGCACCCTGTTTTTCAAATGTAAGACAAACTTTTTTTCTTTTTCCAGGTGCTTATTAACTGATAGCCCTGGGTGTGGTCCTGTCTCTTTAAGGCAGGACCCAGTTCTCTGTTTAAAATCTATGCAAGCTTGAGGCCAAAATGGCAGATAAAGTTCATTTATCTGAGAATCAGTGTAGGGACTGGCTAGGTGGGAATGACCGTGAAGCGGTGGCCAGCTTAACAAATTATTGCAATATTTTGGAACCAACATTCCCTATGTTCAAAGGAGTTGCAGTTTGAAAAGCATGTGAGTGCCGAGTTTGTATGATATTTTTTATGTAGATGGTGTGGTCACATACCAAGGGCACCCCAGATGGTCGAGTGCCGTGGATTGAGCCTGTCGTTTATTTAAATTTTGTGGTCACACTTGCTAGGGCACCCTGTTTTTCAAATGTAAGACAAACTTTTTTCTTTTTCCAGGTGCTTATTAACTGATAGCCCTGGGTGTGGTCCTGTCTCTTTAAGGCAGGACCCAGTTTTCTGTTTAAAATGTATGCAAGCTTGAGGCCAAGATGGCAGATCAAGTTCATTTATCTGAGAATCAGTGTAGGGACTGGCTAGATGGGAATGACCGTGAAGCGGTGGCCAACTTAACAAATTATTGCAATATTTTGGAACCAACATTCCCTATGTTCAAAGGAGTTGCAGTTTGAAAAGCATGTGAGTGCCGAGTTTGTATGATATTTTTTATAAATATATATATATATATATATATATATATATAGAATATCAGTGGACCCGGCACTCGCAATACAGGTGGGTATGGCTCTGGTGCCTATTCCAAATGCTAACAGCCCAAATATCCAAAAAATGACAGGAGGCACTCAAGCAGACTTTACAACTCCAAAAAACAGACAGCAAAACTGTTGCTAAATGTCAACATTTCAGTGACATACATTTTTATCAAGACATGAAAAAACAACATAATAACATACCTTAAATAGTGTTCACCCTGTGCGCCTGCACCACGCTGTCTCGTCCCAGATGGAGTCCGATGACGTCACTGTTAGCACCAAAGCGCCGGCGTCATCGTCATCGCAAGGGGGCATGTGCATCAATGTTCAACCCATCACTATTTAAGGTATGCTAATATGTTGCTTTTTCATGTCTTGATAAAAGTGTATGTCACTAAAACGTTGACATTTAGCAACAGTTTTGTTGTCAGTTTTTTTGAGTAGTAAAGTCTGCTTGAGTGCCTCCCATCATTTTTTGGATATATATATATATATATATATATATATATACACATGTACCAGAATAAAAAATCAATTCCGCCTATGTTGTTAAGTTCTACAGTATCGTTCAATCCCTGTGGAATCATAGTCTTTAGTTGGAAAATTCAGTACGCCTTGCATTTGCATAGGGCGTTGAACTAATCACCTCCTCTTCTAGTGGGTCCAATGTGATCTATGGCTTTTACTGTGATATTTTTGATCCCATCCTCCGGACACATGGTCACATGTTTGGAAAGTGGATGTGTTTTTATTTTCTTAATAAAGTTTCTCCTGTGTTCCAAAAACCTGGTATGTAAAGATCTCGTTGTGCTGCCAACATACTGTAGGCCGCAACCACATTCCACTATGTATACAACATATGTAGACATATAGTTAAGGAAGACCTTGATAAAAAAGGATTCCTTGGAGACAAACGACCTGAAATAACTTATTTTCCTTTCAGTGTGTTTCCATGTGATGCAATTTCCACTGCCACATCTATGAAAACCAAGGGGTTTTGGAGGGAGCCAGTTAAGAGTTCTAATACCAGTGGTGACGGGTCTCTTAAAATGACTTGGAGCTCATTTGTTTTTTAGATTATTTGATTTCCTAGAAATTACTGCTTTGCTAGGTATAATAGAGGGGTCTATATGTGGATCCAATTTTAATAATATAAGATTTTTATCTATTATCCTCTTAATATCCTTAGCATATGAATTGCAGGTGGTGACAAATGTCATAGTTCTATCATTATTCACATCCTTGTCATCCCTAACGTGCACCCTATTTTATATGTCCAGTGCACCAACTTATCTAAGTGCTCAATCAAGTAGGTTTTTAGGATAGCCTTGTTCTAAAAAAGAAGTATGGAGAGTAAAAGCTTGTTTTTGAAATTCCTCAAATTTATAACAATTCCTTTTGATGCAAAGGAATTGTCCTTTGGGAATATTATCCTTCCATACTCTAAGATGGTTACTTTTATAATTTAAGTATCTACTTTGGTCAACCTCTTTGATGTAGGTTCTGGTCATAACATCACCATCTGCCCCTATATATAATGTGATGTCTAAAAAATTGATAGACGTGGAACTAATGGTGTTAGTGAATTTTAAACCAAAAGAATTGTGATTAAATCATCCAAAAATGACTGAAGTGAACCCGGATCTACATCCCAAATAAAAAAAAAAAATTCATCTATGTACCTGCCATAAAGAACCAGGTTCGCCACGAGATCCCGGCTCCACACATGTTGTTCCTCGAACCGTCCCATATACAGGTTGGCAAAACTCAGGCAAACCCGGTTCCCATGGCAGTCCCCAACAGTTGCAATTAAAAATGTGATTCAAAAGTGAAATAATTGTGTTTTAAAATAAATTGATTACATGAAAGAACAAAGTTACAAAGTGCTTCTGTGATGGTTATATCATGCTTAAGGTAGTGTTCCACTGTTTTAATTCCATCCCCATGTGGGATATTCGAATAAAGTGATTCTACATCTCAGGTAGCGAATATATAGCTACTTTTCCACTTTATATTTTTAATAAATTGTAAAAAATGTGTTGTATCTTTTATATGTGACCATAGTGTTTGAACGTGAACCTGCAAAAACGTGTCCACATAATAGGTCAAATTGTTCGTAAGTGACTCAACACCCGAGTTGAACATGAGACCAGAGCAAAGTTCTCTAAAATCTGACACAGTAACCAAACACAATTACCTTAAACAGGGAAAAAAATTATAATTTTAAAATGACTATGATAGGGAAGGATGGTGTCCTGTGGAGCAAAAAGATGGACAGGTCCTTTAGGTTTCCCCAACAATTATACAGACATCTCTAACATGAGCAAGACCTTATGGCAGAGTATTCTGGGCAGGTCCCGGAACATCCTGGATATTAGGTACTCCTGTGTCCTTTGAAGAAATATTTTGCTAGAATGTGATACCCCATCTATCTTTCAGTTGACCATCATTAAGGATTTCATTAGATCACCCCTCTGATGAAATCCTATCAAGGAAGAAATGCATTAGAGAACATCAGTCTGTGGAATTTTTTAGACCGGTTGCTGCAGCACTAAAACTTTCTCCAGCTATTACTGTACTTTTGACATCCAGAGTGTATGCTTCTATTACTGAAGGACAATCACAGTGTGAGCGGCCTCAATTCAGCTGAAAGCAGTATCTCACATCCATAGCACAGGAGCAGCACAGCACTTTGGAGTGGCTGAGATCCTGTATCTGCAGTGGTTAGTGCTGATATGATATCACCTGCAAGAACCAACAGCTAGTGAATTTATCAGGGAGCTTGTTTTTACAACAAATAAGGAATATTCTCCTCCTACACATATATTGCTGTAGAGATAATTTCTTCTAAGCCGGACGCTGTTGTAGCTACATACTTTATGCTTCTTAAAATAACCACTCTCTCTTACCAGAGTGAGTTTAGTGGATAACAAGTAAACATAAAAAATGGTAAGCAATTGGATGTGCTCTGTTGTGAATAAGTGATTCGGATAAAAACTGTATCTATTTACCCTTAAAGGAAAACACCCTTTGATAGGGGAGAAGCTCCAGATAATAAGGGAAGTATCACTTTATTGCTGTATTAAATAGCTGTACAGGGAAATACATGTAAAAAAGTAAAGAATTACAAATACTCAATAAATTAGATAAATTAGATACAATACTAAGGAATTAAAAAAAAAAAACAGAAGAAATATCAAAGGGACATACAACTAACCAAGGAGATCACTAAGAAAACAGATGATAAAAAATTGATCAACTGTATTAAGAGGCCTTCAGAACAGCAAAATAAGACACCAAAATGAGATAGAATATTTTTTTTCTTATTTTCCTCAATATAAGTCCTATATTTCTGAGGGTTTATACAAGCCACCTTTTAAGAGAAATGAGGAAAATAAATTTTCACAAAGAACATATCATGAGGCACACCAAAGACGTTGGCCCCACAATACATGGAACTATAATGCAGGATCCACAGAGATATGGAAATAAACAAAAACTGGAATTCTATCATAATGAGAAATTAATGGATAGAAGGCCTCCAATCCCTCTAAATAATAGATTCAACCCTCTAAGAAGAATAAATGAGGGAGAAGAATTTTTCTTAGAATTGGAATCATGAACACCCAAAAGAGAGTAATAAATTAAAAAAATACAAAGGGGAAAAAGAGGGGAAATCAAGAAACCATGTAGAAAGAACCATCAGAAACCAAAAACCTATCTTATTAAAGATGATATATCTAATGGAGGAAAGATATTTAGTTTAAGTGCCTAGGAATTAAATATTAAAGACTTAAGAATTTTAAAAAAGGGTCTAAAATTTGCACCCACAGCTGATTTTAATTCCTTTGAAACTTATATTGATCTCCAAAAATACATAAGAAAACTATGTGTGAAAAAATTATTCCTATCAAAAGAACAGAATCAGGAAGCAACAAATGATTTGTAGAAACCCTTGACCTCAATTAAACCAAAATAAAAGTTTTTCCCTAAACATGTGAAAGGGAATTGTATTGAGTATTTTGGTACATTAATTGACAAAGATATTAGGAATATCAAATCAAGTAAAAGGAAGAATATTACCAAAAAAGAACAAGCTGCAATTAAAACCTTACAATAAAACGATCAATTAATAATAAAAACTGCTGATAAAGGGGGATATGTTGTTATCATGTACAAAGATAATTATATTACAGAAGTAAATAGACAATTGAGTGATACTACTACATACAGGAAACAGAGAAGTGACCCAACTAATAATGAAATTGAAAAATTGAAAGAAATAACAGTCAAAGCACTGGAAAAAGAGGTTTTGACAGAAAATTAAAAAGATTTCATAAACGTTCAGAATCTCATGATTCCGACAATTTATGTCCTACCAAAAGTGCATAAGCACCCAACTAAACTTCCAGATAGGCCCATTATCTCAGGGACAAACAGTGTCACCTCAAACCTATCAGAAATAGTAGACTATTTCTTACAACCTCTTGTAATTCAAAATAATTCATATCTTAAAGGCACTGCAGACACTCTAAGAAAACTTGAAAAGATTGAATGGGATAAAAATGGTATCCTAGTAAGTGCTGATGTCACCACACTATACACAATAATATACTGGATAAGGGTTATAAAGCAGTGTCTTTTTAAACAAAAGTGAATACTCTCAAGAACTTAAAGAATTTATAATAGAATCCATATCCTTCATTTTAAAGAATAATTATTTTTATTTTAATGGGACTTTTTATCTTCAGATTCTAGGAACCACAATGGGCATTATGTTTGCCCCCAGCTATGCTAATTTATTTATGGCCTACTGGGAACATCAACACATCGATCCATTGAGTAAAGCAGGGGCAAACCTGGTGTGCTGGTTCAGATTTATAGATGATGTAATTTTTATTTGGAAAAGGGATGCAGATCTTTTAAATTAATTCTGTCTCAAAATATGAATTTTAATGATTTTAATATAATTTTTACTTTTAATATCAGTAAGACCTCCATATCAGTTTAAGATCTTACTATTTATATTAAAGAAAATAAACTGTGCACGAGGACTATTACAAAATAAACTGACTCTAACTCCTATATAGATGTGACAAGTCAACACCACAGTAGGTGGCTAGACACCATCCCACTTGGGCAGTGTAAACATCTGAAAAGAAATTGAATAGAAAATGCTATATTGGAGGAAGAAATTTAATTACTGGAATCTTGTTTTAACTCAAAAGGTTATTTGAAAGCTTTCCTGACAAAAGCAAAAAGTAAAAATGCATGAGAAAGAAAGAGATAAATTACCAAAAGAAAAGGAAAAAAATGAAAGTAATAATACAAGATTTGAATGGGCTTTTATAAGTAAATACGGTTCATATCATAGACAATTAGTAAATTGTGAAACCAGAAATTGGAGAGTCCTTAAAGGAGATCCAGTTTTAGGATAATACTTACCAGAAAAACCTGTCCCGTATATACTCGAGTATAAGTCGACCCGAATATAAGCCGAGGTACCTACTTTTACCCCAAAAACCTGGGAAAACTTACTGACTCGAATATAAGCCTAGTGTAGGAAATGGCAGCAGCTGGTAGTGCCCCCAGTAGTAATTCCCCCTGGTTGTGCCCCCAGTAGTAATCCCTCCTGTTAGTGCCCCCAGTGGTAATCCCCCCTTTCAGTGCCTCCAGAAGTAATCCCCCCTGGTAGTACCCCCAGTAGTAATCCCCCCTTTTAGTGCCCCCTGTAGTAATCTCCCACTGGTAGTGTCCCCTGTAGTAATCCTCCCCTGGTAGTTCCCCCAATGGTAATCCCCCCTTTTACTGCCCCCTGTAGTAATCCCCCCTGTAGTAATCCCCCCCTGGTAGTGTCCTCTGTAGTAATCCCCCCCTTGTAGTTCCCCCAGTGGTAATCCTGCCTTTTAGTGCCCCCTGTAGTAATCACCCCCTGATAATGCCCCTTGGTAGTGCCCCCTGTAGTAATCACCCCCAGGTAGTGCCCCCTGATAATGCCCCCTGGTAGTGCCCCCTGTAGTCATCACCCCCTGGTAGTGCCCCCTGTAGTCCTCCCCCTATTAGAGAGAGACGTGAAAAGAATTAAAAAAAAATAAACACTTACCTTAAACTCCCGCTCCTGGTCCCGCCGCTGTCCGTTCCTCCAGCTGCTTTGCATGGGAGAGACGTCGTCATGACGATGTGTCTCCCATCACCCACTGCGGGAGCCGGAAGATGGCTCCCGCAGTGGGAGCAGCAGCAGCCGCTGAGAGTCTGACAGACTCTCAGCGGCTGCTGATTACACCAAACACGCAGCTGCCAGCTCCGGCGGCTGTGTGTTTGGCAGTGTGTAGTGCTGACCGAACTCCGTCCGGTCAGCGCTACACTTGACTCGAGTATAAGCCGAGGGGGTGCTTTTTCAGCACATTTTTTGTGCTGAAAAACTCGGCGTATACTCGAGTATATACGGAATTTATTTACAAAAAAGCCCAAAATGTAAAGAATCAAATAGTCAAAAGTGCCTTAGTAGAGACGAGACCTATCAGTGACCGCACAAAGGGTTTCCATAGATGTGGTTCATGCCTTATGTGCAGATTGACAAATAATGGAAATAACAATAGGAAAACTACCCATTTTTAGATAGCAACAAATTCCTAAAAATATAAAATTAATAGTTTTATAACATGTCATTCTAAAATATTATATATTTTTTAGAATGTATGTGTGGTCTAATCTATATAGGAAAGATATCAAGGAACCTTAAAACTTAGATGTCTGAATTCCCTATCTGAACACTTTAAAAGTGTCTATAATAAATCTGAATCACATATAAAAAGATTTATAGGGATAGAACAAATCAAAGAGAACTGGAGATATAAAAAGGTTCTACACCCTTGATACTCTAATCTCTAAAGGTTTAAATTCATACTTTGAGCTAAAATGGTTCCTTGACAAACTGAATTTCTTAGAAATGTCTACTATATTCCACATCTTATATATTTCTGCATTTTATACCTATATAGAATTTAACTTTGTTTTTAATTGTCAGTAACTTATATAGGTTTTTTAAATATCTTTCTAATTTTTAGATAAACTAAATATATTTTTATTAATTATATTTATCTTTTTTAATCTTTTATGGTTATATTAACTTTGGACTAAATCAGATTGTAATCTAAACTTCACCGCACTATAGGCAGGGTTGGACTGCATGGGAATATCCACATACTTTGCCAACTACTCCCACCTTGAAAGATCAATATCGGCATAATTTCCCTGCTACTCTGGAGACTTCTGGTTTTGGACAGACATCACAATACATCACTTCTGGTCCCGGGTCCCTTGGAATGCAAACGCAACTTCTGCTGAGATCACTTCTGTCCTGGCTATGAGAAGCATTTGGTGGGAATGAATGGGAGGAACAAGAGGTCTCAATACTGGCTATGTTAGCCATAAGGTATCCATGCTTAAGGAAGGATTAACTTTATCCAAAACGCGTTGTGTGGGTTATCATGACTGGATTCACTGGACCAAATTAGATGTACCAAGGACTCACTTTGTAACAAAGCAAGCCTTGTGGTGTGTAGCTAACTTGCCTAAAATCCGGATGTGAGGCGGTCTCAACCATCTGTTGCTCACTACACAGACCTATTATGGCATGTGTCATTTGATTTATTTTGGTCCATATTTGTTTATTGTTTAAAACATTGTATTTTATATTTATTTCCCTGTACAATTGTTCAATACAGCTTTAAAGTGATACTTCCCTTATTTTCTGGAGTTTCTCCAATATCAAAGGGTGGCTTTCCTTAAAGGGTAAATAGATACAGTTTGTATCAGAATCACTTATTCACAACAGAGCGCATCCAAATGCTTACCATTTTTTATGTTTATTAGTTTTCAAGTATCTGGTGTTACACTTGTTTAGGCAAGCATAAAAAGTAGCATATGTTGATTGTGCAAATTTAACTCCTATCCAATTTCATTTGAATAGTGGATAACAAGTGCCACATCCATCACATTTATGTTTATTTTGTTGTGCTCCTAATTGTCCTGGAATACTTATTTCTATTTCTCATAAATGTGGACAAATGTTGACAGGAATTATTAACTGAAACATTACTGTGGCTGCAACCAAGGATGTATCAAAGAACTGCCAGCTGTAACTTTCATACGATACATAATCAATGGCAGTCAGCCAGACTGATTTAGTGCTTGGGTTCACAGTTTCTAAAAAATATTCTCTGCATACTGTGCAATGTGTATTGGACCTACATTATGCATGATTATGTGCAAATCTGTAAGACTCTTTATTTTTTTACTTTTTTATCATATATATATTCATTATTTTCTATTGACTGGTTTATTAAATTATTAATGGCACATTTACAGTTTTATATTTATTTTTACTGATTTTAATAATTTATTAATTTATTGAAGTGACATGTACATTGGATTAGTTCCAAACCTACTAAAGGGGATTATGAGATTCTCCCCAGTGCTGTGTTTTTTGGATATTAGTTTGGGTCCTTTGCTGGCAACTTTTACCACAACAGCTAGGTGTATTTGTATTTAAAACCTCATTATTGTTACATATTGGTTTCCATATTCCATAGGTTATGTCCTTTCTTTTGTTAAAAGACAAGTTATGAATAGGTCTACTGTATATATTAACTGTGCAAATTAATTTTAAAGACCTGACTTTAACTATGGCAGACATTATCCATTTGTCATGTCCGGAGATATATAGGCTTCAACTGCAGGAACTTGGGCCGGTGGGCTATTGGTAGCAAATGAGTGAAAAAGGGAAGCTAATATATACGTCCTCTTCATATGTCTCTCCCAGGTGTTGGTGAGACCTACCCCTGGGTGCAGAGTCTAGTCCACTCGGTGGTATTCACCATTGACCCCTCAAAGCAGGAAGTGAGTTTCGCTGCACCAAGTAAAAAGGATGCGGCCCCTAAGTCAGGTACATGGAGAAAATACAGAGATAGATATGGGAGGACTATATAAACACTCATGAGCAAGGCAGATGCTATAAAGATTGATATGTGAGTTGCACTTGTATGGGATGCTGAATATCGATGGTTATCAGCACTTGGTATAATAAATTGAGAATCGATGGAGTCAGCACTTTGAATTAGACACTGATAATCGATGGTAATCAGTAGTTGCTTTGAGATGCTGAATGGCAATGGTAATCGATAGTTGCATGAGACACTGAAAATCGATGGTAGTCAGCACTTGGAATGAGACACTGAGAATCAATAGTAATCAATAGTTGTTTTGAGATGCTGAATGGTGATGGTAATCAATAGTTGGTATGAGGTGCTGAGTGGCGATAGTAGCAAGAACAAAGAATCGATGGTAGTCAGTACTGGGAATGAGACACTGAGAATCGATGGTATCAGCACTTGGAATGAAACTCTGAGAATCGATGGTAATCAGCACTTGGAATGAGACACTGAGAATTCATGGTAATTGGCATTTGGAATGAGACACTGAGAATCAACGGTAATCAGCACTTGGAATGAGACACTGAGAATCGATGATATTCACCAGTTAGAATGAGACACTGAGAACCGAGGGTAATCTATATTTGGCATGAGATGCTCAATGCTGATGGTAACCAGCACTTTATACAAAACACTGGGAATCAATGGTAGTCAGTACTTGATATGAAATACTGAGAACCGAAGGCAGTCAGCACTAGGTATGAATAGCTGAACAGTGGTGGTAGTCACATGGAGGGTTCACTGGGAAGGATCAATATGGAGCCTGAGATCCAGTCTCAGTAGAAACCACATTAGAAGCAAAGTAAACACAGGGATGCATCTAGAAAGCTAAATTAGTAATCAGCTTGAAGGCTGACACACTTAACACAGAGAGGCAGCTTGAGAGCTGAGCAGCACACTGAAAGACAACACAGGAACTGTTACATGAACCACTGGAGTTCTGTGAGAGAGCTGAAGTAACATGCTGAGAGTTAGCATGGGAGCTAATACAAGTAAAACTGGAGGTCAGTGAAAAGCTAAAATAATACACTGGAGATACTTCATGGAAAACACTGGAGATAATAACACATTTATACAGCAGTTTCCTGTTCCTGGAGTCAGACCTAAATACGCTTAGGTAGCTGGTCATTGGATCAGAGGATTAGCTGAGTGACCACAGGACAACCATTGGGAGAGACCTGTCAGGTGATATAGGCTAACATGGCTATGCCCATGCCCGGCACCCTGGGAACCAGGACGCATGCACAGAGGCCCTAGCAGACCCCAGGGAGAAAACTCAGTCACCATTCATCTCCACTCCCAGTGACTGAACACCTAAGCAAAAGGACACTGGTGCAGAGGTGAGTAGCAGCCGATCCCAGGCCACATCCTGACACCATTAACTGTGAATGACTTAAAATGATTGTAATTGATGTAAGCACTAAGGAACAAAAAACTACAAATTACATGAATTTACCAGTTTTGCCCTTTTCAAATAATTCCAGAGCCATATCCAAAATCAAATCACATGAGGGTGGTTTTGCAAAATCATAACCAAAGTGAAAACCCAAGATGGATTTCAGCCAAAACTAAAGCTGAGGAGCTCTCGCACATCACTAGTATAACTAAAAACATTGTATAAAAATTATACCTACATTTACATGAACAAACTGCACAAAAGGTAAAGGTTAAAAAATAAATTACATTTTGAATTTTTTATCTCATTGTAACTTAACAGTAAAACATACCTTTCCATTTTTCCACTCAATTAAATTGACATTTATTGTTAGCGTTTTTTTAAGAAATGTTCCTATGCGTTTAGTGTCTACAAAAAATATTGCATTCGTTTTATTTATTACAAAATTTTCTAATATTAATTTATTCAAAAATTCTCCATTTTTATCAAATGATAATTTGTAATATTTACCATTATAAAAAAGCTTCTTCAAGTAGGTGTGGAGCTTTGCAAAAAAAAACACAGATGGAATATGTTAGAGAGAACAATTTATGAGCACAAATAGAGTACATTTATTTAAATATAATATAATACAGTATAGTGAAGTTGACTCAATTTGCAGCAATAATAAAGTTAATTACAGGCATGTTTTATATATATATATATATATATATATATATATATATATATTATAAGGGCACGGTTGTGCCCTTATCTTAAGGCTGAATAGAAAAAAACTGGAAATCTCCATAGAAAATCCTGAAGGGGTCAGGCTGTTTAAGGGGCTACACCTTAAATATTATAGGGGTTTGTTTTATTAGGTTGCTATTGTTCCAGAATAGGGTCTTTTGGGGTTCATGTAATTGAGAAAGTTACAGTTTTTAAACTATAACCTCAGGAACCCGCCATTTAATAGATAGGAAATTTCAATTCATTATGCAGCCGCTGTAGGAGCCTCCAGCAGGTGTATTAACTGTGGCTTCACTTGGGTGCAGCAAGATGACTGCCTTTTGTGAGCAGTAGTGGGGGACTGGTCCCAGGGGAAGGAAGCCAGCGTTTGCTGAAGCCTGGATGTGGGGGAGAGGTGGTAGGGGTTAGTGGCCGGGAACCGGGGAGGGTAGTGGGTGTTAGCAGAGTTTGTGGTGTGGCGGCAGTGCAGGCTGTGGTTTTGCAGTCATTAGGACCTGGGGGAGGTAGCAGCACACAGAATATCCATGAAACCTGCTTCTGCGTTTAAAAGAAACAAACATAGAATCAGGGATGGGTCAATGGGACCTGCCTGTGCTTCTGTATTTCATTAAAGAAAAAAATAAAACTAGTGTAAAAAAATGACTTCTCCCTCTACCCAAATACAACAACCAGCACTGGGCTTTGGAAAGCCAGTACTGGTTGTGCTAAGTACGGGAGAGAAATTATGTAGGGGTCCCCCGTATTCAATGCAACCAGCTCTGGGCCCTGACCCAGTCCTGGTACTGGAAATTCAGGAGTATAAAATGCATAGAGACCCCCTGTATTTACTAAAACCAGCACCAGACTCTTTCTAGTGAGGGAGTGATCACCACAGCCAGGGGAGCCCTTTCACCTGGCCCCCCAGTGAAACCATCACCCCTGACCGCTAGTCAGCCTAGGCCAGGATTCCCTGAGTAGATTGGGACAACAATAAAGGGGTCCCCCTCTCCAGGGCACCCCAGGCCCAGGCTGATAGCACAGGGCTATCCACGGCTTCCCTGGGCAGTGGGTGCCAGGTTTATTGTGTAAAGTATGGTGCAAGTTAAGTTAAAATATTGTGTTTTGCTGTGGCACTATAGTTCCCAGCAAGCCTCCCCCGGATGCTGGTACTTGGAGAATCACAAGTACAAGCATGCAGGGCATTATGGGCCTGCTGATACCTGTACTTCCACAGCAAAATCAATATAAAAAAGCACACACCGTAGAAAAGTAAAATTTTATTAAAACAAACATGCACACACACATGTACTCACACATACACACACTATCTCACATTCTCACCTAGTAGCCATTCTGTTCTCCTCTCCAGTTGACAATTTTATGGAGCACCTATAATAAAAATTCCATACTTACCTCCTCCTATGCATGGATCTGTCCTCTTCATTCCAAAGTAGGCAATCAATCCCGGGTCTTGTAAAAAAATTTAAATAAATAAAAAATACGCTGACCCTCGCACATTAGTAGTGCCCTCTAAGGACACTACTAACCAAATGAAAGCTCCGCCTGGATTTCAGTTCAGAAATCCCAGTATGGAGCACTCATTGACTACAAAGGTGAGAACCGAGCATGCCCTTTTCAAAAATGGTGCCAAGGTGCCATTTTTTAAATTGAAATATGGCCGCCACGAGCCAGTCATGGCTCACGATATCATCGCCTCGCCCCCTCGGCTGGCTTGAATACAGCCAACGCAAGGCACCATCCTTTCAGTCATCAGCCGGGTGAGCTGGAGAGACCAGCTGAAGCATTAAGACCCCGCGGAAGCCCTGGATGCATGCCGGCCGCATAAAACAGCTTCATGGCAGCCGCATCCCAAGTGAAGATGCCGTAGAAGTCATGGGGGAGAGGCAGCCATGTAAAAGAGCTAAAAGGCTACCGCCACCCAGCTGAAGGTGTGGCATAGTAAAATACTTCAGAAAATGGTGTCTGTTTTATTTAAAATTTCTTTTGCAGGGGTAGTAGAGGTGCTAGTAGGCCCTTATTGCCCCACCTTCTGGCACTTGTGGTTCTCCAAGTGCCAGTATGCGGGGATGCCTGCTGGAACCTGTAGTATTACTGCAAAAGACAATATTAATATTTTCAAATTGCACCACACAACACAATCAACCCAGGACCCATTGCCCAGGGATGCTTGGGATAGCTCCAGGCTATCAGCCTGGGCCTGGGGTGCAGTGGAGAGGGGGACACATTTATTGGGGGGGTACCCAACTCCCTATTGATCCCCTGCCTGGGCTGACTAGCGGTCAGGGGTGTTGCTGCAGCTGGGGGTCCCAGTGAAATGGCTCCTTTGGCTGTGGCATCACCCCCACCCCCGCTAGGAAGAGTCCGGTACTGGTTCTGGTAATTACAGGGGGACCCTATGCATTTTTTTCTCCCGGTATTTCCAGAAACAGGGCTGGCTCAGAGCCCAGTGCTGGATGCATTGAATATGGGGGACCCCTATGGCATTTGTCCCCCATATTTTGGCAACCAGGACTGGCTCTGAAAAGTCTGGTGCTAGTTGTGCTTCATATGGGGGACCCCTACATCATTAGTCCTCTGTATTTAGCACAACCAGTACTGGATTTCCATAGCCTGGTGCTGGTTTTTGTATTTAGGGATGGGGCCAAGCCATTTTTTTACACAGGTTTTTATATGTTTAAACAGAAGCACAGATGGGTCTCAATGACACATCCCTGCTTCTGTGTTTATTTAAATACAGGTATCATGGATGGTTCAGATCTTTGCCTGCATCAGTCTGCTACTTCATCATCTGGGTCTTGCCACCTGCACCACTAACACCCATGAGTCCCAGCCTCAACTAACGCCTGCTGTACCCCAGGTGCAGACACAGCTTATGGCTGCTTCCTTCCCCTGAGCCCACTGCCACTACCACCCACACTAACCTGCCATCTTGGTGCACCCAAGTGAAGCTACATTGAGTACACCTAATGGAGGCTCCTACTGAGGCTGCACATCAAATTGAAACTTCCTATCTATATAATGGTGGATTTGTGATGTAATAGTTTAAAAACTAAAACTTTATCAATTGCCTAAACCCAAAAAGCACCTACCCTGGAATAATAGCTACCTAATAAAACAAACCCAAAGTGTAAATTTCCCCCTTACCCTGAGTTATGCCTTTCTAAAAATCCCCCATACAGAACAGTAAAAAAGTGATCCAAATTGAGGGCCTGATTCAGAGGCAAAAGCGAGCGCTCACTCTGAATCAGGGCGGCAATAATTTTTTTTAACCTGGCCTCCTGGCCACTCGCTAAGCTGTCGGTAACCACCCACAGCTTTAGCGGGGGGCAAGATGATGGTCGTGATGGTTGCGACCATCGGGCTTGCAATGAGACCCTTGTAGTAGGGTCTCATCTGCCACAAGCCCCAGTGAGCTTATGGCTCTAATAGAGCCAGAAGCTCACTACTGACATCACTGGTGATGTCAGTAGGGCTGCACACATACAGCTGGCATTCCTCAAGCCACCCCGCCTACAAAACAGGGCGAGCTGTCAATCAACATCAACAGTCGGCCCGTTTGTAGCAAGCCCCAGTGCGAGAGAATTTCTCATCTCGCTACAGGGCTTGCACACCTGTATTGCGCATGCCACACGTGTGCAATGCACAACCATCGACCCGCAAGCAGGTCTGAATCAGTCCCTGAGTGTCAGAGAATACTGAAAGTTGGAAATTTAGATTACTCCCAAATCATCATTTTTTATGTTATTGTCCTGAAATTTGGCAAGCAGCACTGAACGACAGTTCTGCCAGCCCATGCCATATTGCAGTTTCATACCTTTAATAGCTTTTGAGGTGTAGCCAATTAAATACCATGCCCCCTCGGGATTTCTCTATGGGAAATTAAATTTTTTTCCTGAGGACCCCTAAATCGCTCGTCCCCTGTATTTTGCCAACCAAGACTGGCTCTGATTAGCCTGGTGATGGTTGTGCTTAATACAGGGAACCCCTACATTGTTAGTCATGCATCTGTGTCTTATTGACTTTGTTTTCTTAGGAGCATGCCCAGCACCAGTGAGTCCGTTTGTCACACACTGATGCTTTGTGCACACCTGTTGCTGCCACTGCTCTGCACCTCCACTGCTGCCACTGCTCCACACACCTGCAGCCTGCCCCCATAGCCTTCTCTCCCTCTGCACCCTTAAAACACCTCTTGTGTGCTTTCTGCTCCTCCACCAATGTTAGTGTACCGATTTGTTGCCCTTCTGCCCTGAAGATGGCCCAGTTTGCTCGTGAATACCCTGATGGTTACCCTGTTTATAAAAAAGCTATGAAATTCCATGACAAAAATCCTTAAGCCGGGTGTCCACTATGCGATTTTAGCAGGTGATAGCACAATAATGACGTTTTTATCTTGCAACTGCTTGCAAATCGTGCATGCACCGGGCATGTTTTGGTCAGAAACAACCAGTGATGTGCATGCATGCTGGTCGCTTCCAACATCTATCATAGTCTGTAATGTAAGATTCAAACAATGGGTGACTTAATAGATCCGAATACTTGAATAAGTTTGATGAAAGTTAAGCACTCTTTTTAGTAATGGAATTTTGCTAGTTCACCAGGGGTTAAAGGAGAGGAGGCTGTGTAGCCAGGAATGTTACCATCAAAATAGTAGCCTATGGCAGTAATAAGGGGCAAGGCCCCAACTATTCATTATAAATTGTCTGGAAGAGGAACAATCTTCCTCTTTTCTAACTTTGGAACCCCACCCACCCATCTAAGCCATTTTGTATGCAATTCTTGTAAATGTTGTTGGACTGTGCAATTTTCAATTTTTCCTTCCAACAGGTGGAGGTGCAGCCTGGTGGGAAGCAGTGCTCCTAGGTGGCCTATTATAGCATAAGAGTTCCTACGTAGCATTTGCCTTTTGATAGCAGCGAGTTGGTCATTCCCCTTAGGGGGGACCAGGCCATCATCTTAGGGAGGGGTCGGGGCTATGCCAATTAAGGGAGAATGGTTGTACCTCAGGCCAGTTTGCACTGGGCAGGGATCCACCTCTTATTTAGTTAGTCAAATATAATTGCCAGGCTGTGGCCTTGGAGCACTGCTTTTTTTACTGCCACCATCTCTCTAATTACAAATTGATCAATACATTTTTGTTGTGTCCTCTTTTACTTCCACATAGGTGTCCGTGTGGTTATTTCTAGTTAGTAGTTAAGTGAGTGATTTAGCATAATGTAAGATTCAAACAATGGGTGACTTAAAGAAGCAAGGTACAATGGAGAGATACAAATGACTGAATCAGCAGCAGATATAATGCCAATATTTATGCAGATTGAGTGATAATTTGCCATTGCGCATGTGTGTAAGTCCTACTGCCCATGCATTGCAATTGAATTGTGATTACTCATGCACAGATGATCTAATTGCAAACTGGTGTCATGTGGTCAATGTTGGGGATGTAACATGCATGTCTAACCATTTAAATGCAAATTTATTGGTGTGCATAAATAAGCCATTGCGATTTCTGTTGCAGCATGAAAACTGAAGCCGTAACTAGAATTTTTTTTACCCTGGGCTAGAAAGAGCAATGGCACCCCCATTTTTCATATTGGGTCAATAGATGTATGCCCTAGAAAGGGGTGTGGCATCATAGAGATGTAGCATGACAAATCTGAATTGTGCTATATGGTAATAAAGGGGTACTGATCCCTTTGTACCAATGTAATCCTTGTGTCACTGCTAAATCCAGTGTGAATCCAGTGGCTGCAGTGAAGATACATGTGTACAGTGTCTTTACTGCCATGTGAGCAGGTGATAGGTTTGAGTCCCGGGTATGACAATATTTTGAAATGTATGTGTTAAATAAAAGAGGATGTGACTGAAGGTGCTTGGGGAGGTGGCCAGGTGGAGGGGGAGTTGACCAGGAATGAGATAGAGGCAGCCAGGAGATGCAGTGGGTAAAAAGAAAAAAAAGGATTATAAACAGAAAATTTACAGCACCCCCTGCCCTGCTATGCCCTAAGCTGTGGCACGTGTAGCACCACCCTAGATATGACCCTGATGAAAGTTTGCATGTATGGAGACCTGAAGTGTTTGCATCTTTTCAGATTTGCCATAGATGCTGCGTGACTACTTGATGTGTCTCAATGGTACCGATGTTTATACAGGAGAGCGACATTGGACGGATACGAAAAGGTAGCATTGGGAGTCTTTATGCCAGCTGTGCATTGGTAGGCATTAAAAATTTTTCGCAGCTTGGTTCCGTGCGAAATTGCAGCTGCGATTGCATTAGCATCCTTGGCTGAATCAGGCCCTATGATATATATATATCAGGTTCTACTTAACATTGAGCTAGCACCTTCTAGAAGAAAATATCTAGAACCTGATTGGTTGCTGTGGGCAACAATTCCACTTCTAGAAACCTGCACTTTAGTAAATATGTACCCTCTAGAGTTCAACCCATCAGGGATAATTACAGAGGTTTCTGACATGCAAACACAATAATCCACCTGAACTCCAATGCAGCCTTAGCACCGAGGCCATTCTGGTGCGCGTGTGAAAGGGGCAGTTGTCTGAGGAGGCAGCTGTCTGTGTTTGGAAATATATGAATTGAGGAAACTACAAAGTGTGAACAAATTTTAAATAACAGTTCAAAAAAACAATAAGTTATCCTGCGTGAATCTCACTGAATATGGACTTATCATCTGTTTATTTTCATGTCTGGTATGTGAATTTTCTTTGTGAGCACTACAAGTACCAGTCTCTGCATTACCCCCATACACCCTCAGCTGTATAGGCAATGTATGTGAATTTTCTTGCTGAGCACTACAAGTACCAGTCTCTGCATTACCCCAATGCATCCTCAGCTGTATAGGCAATGTATGTGAATTTCCATGCCATCCTGCAAACTACAACTCCTATTATACAAAACAAGATGTCTATTTAAAAGTATGTGTGTAATATTAGTACATGCATGAAATTAGTATTGCCTTTATTTAAGATGTTGTACAGTGAAGTGTCATTTATGGCCTAGTGTTTACTTAACACAGGATATTTCAACCCCTTTGATTAGATGGTCATAGGGTGTCAGCTGTAGCCTTTCCTTATCAGACCTACTGCATATTTTGCATTCAGTTAAGGGGCAGTTGTCTGGGGGGCAGTAGTATTCGAAGTAAATAAATTACAAAGTGTAAAATAATAATTTCAATAACAGTTAAAACATAGTTAAACAAACATTGAACAATATCTGAGACCAGGTAATTCCAAAAACATTGTAAACCTTATAATTTTCTAATATTCTGTCTAACTCATACTTGCCAATTATCCCTCATTGTCAGGGTGATCACTGACATAGTATCAATCTCCCTGAAGAATCTTATTTCACCTTACCCCATTATGATGCTGTTATATATTAAACAAATAGAGATACATACATTCAAATTTGATCATTAGTATAATGTCCTTTCATTGGTTATAAGGCACAATGATCCCTATGGCTACATTTATTTTCTGAAAAATATCAGTGTGTTTTCATCACCAAATAGATCTTACTGAGTGCTTTGGGGCTCATTTACACTTGGATCTAAGTACATTTTATGACATCCCTCTCAGACGTAGCAGTACATGCCAACTTTACTGCCACACTCATAGATATTGCTATCATAATCTCACTATAATGCTTTTTGAAAAGTAGTCAAGCATTCTCTAACAATATCTAGAAAAAAAATGATGCACAAGAAAACTCTTAGAGCTATGTGTGCAAGTTCCAGGAGCAAAGCTGAAAAAAATCTCTGATCTAATTGCAATAATGACAAGGGATGAACTAGAGATTGTAGCAATTACAGAGTCATGGCATAAATCCCTACCCTCCCAGTTTTCACAGGAGGCTCCTGATTTTTCAGGTAACCCACAGCAACCCCAGAAGTGTAGGCATTTCTCCCACATTTTGCATACTTCCTAGTGAAGTGGGCATAATTAGGAGAATTTACACGATTATCACAGGTGTCTGTGCAGGGGGCAGGGCTTAATGATGTGATTCTACATTATTTGCATCATTTGGCTCTGCCCCCTATTTAAATTCAAGCCAATTGCGGACATTTTCCTGTGAGGGGCTGGGCTTAATTATACAAATCATCAGGCCCCACCCCCATCACTACCCACCTGCTTCTCTTCCCATGGCTTCTCCCGGGGAAGATACAATAAAGGTAGGCAACTATGAGTTATGTTGTAATGAAAATCATGACTGGGACAATCTGTAACTTTTCCAGGCCATATATTTAGAAAGGACAGAGGGCCTGATTCAGAAATGTATGCTAATCCGATGGTTAGTGCACTTCTCAGATGGTGGGAGGACTGTGCAGGAGGTGTACTGCACATGTGTTGCCCTCCAACTGCGAGCCTGCTCGCATTGTCTCCCAGCTGCAGCCTGATTGACAGGCTGTTGTATTTGGCAAGTGGTACGGGGGCATTCCCTGGCAGCATTCATGTAAACCAGGGTGTGTTGCCCCCATTTTCTGGGAGGGATGAGGCCAGATTCTGCGTGAGTGCACGCAGACTTCCTGGCCTCGCAAGCTGCCAGGACCTGGCCAGGGTGCTGGAAGCTTTAGCTACCGCAGCCTGGCCAAAGGAACATTGGCTACAATCTTGACCTATGGTCATGATTGTTCTGATGGTGACCCAGCCTGCGACCTAAGTCGCAGTGCTGGGTTCACACAAATGCAGCAAGGAGAAAAGTGACACCTCCTTCTGCATTTGCATTTTAAATGGATTAAATTGCACAGCTATCTCTGCATCAGGCCCTGGATGAGGAGGATTGGAGGAGGAGTAGCTATGTATGTGAAAAACAGCATAAATGCTACTATAATACAACATATTGAAGATAAAACTGAGGCCCTTTGGGTGACCATAGAAATGTGGCACAAGGACATAATTTTTACTACAGATCAGTAAGACTTACATCAGTAGTGGGAAAAATAATGGAAACACTATTAAAAGAAAGATTTGTGGATTATCTCAAATCCAACAATTTATATTTTCCCAAATAGCACAGATTTACTTGGGGGAGATCATGCCAAACAAATCTTATTGACTCCTTGACTGGGTAACAAAAGTAATAGATCAAGGTGGGGCAAATATGTAGCTTAGCTAGACTTTAGTAAGGCTTTTGACATGGTCCCACATCGCAAAATGGATAAAAAACTGGAAAGCTTGGGATTGGATTCTATGACTGTTGAATGGATAAGATCTTGGTTGCAGGATAAGAAACATAGAGCTGTAGTAAATGGAGTGTATTCATTGGAGGGAAATGTTACTAGTAGAGTACCCCAGGGATCTGTACTTGGGCCAGTGCTTTGTAATATCTATATTGGTGATATTGACAATGGTTTTGAAGGTAAAGTATGCCTTTTTGCAGATGACACAAAAATATGCAACAGGGTAGACACACCAGGAGGGGTAAAACAAATGACTGAAAATCTGGGTAGACTACAGAAATGTGCTAGAACATGGCAACTATAGTTTAATGATGAAAAATGCTAAATCATGCACTTGAGTCTCAATAATTTAAAGGCTGAATATGGTATCAAGGACACAATAATGGAAAATACAGAGAAGGAAAGTGATTTATGAGTCACCATTTCATATGACTTGAAGGCAGGCAAGCAATGCACCAAAGAATTGAAGATGGCAAGTCAGATGTTAATCCCTATCCCTATTCCTAATAACTCCCATTTGCCCAGTGTATTACCACTCTGTGTTCCACACCAATTACTCAAAAAGAGCTATAAGATTTAACCATTGGTGATATTTGAAGATTTGTTTAAGTTAATTATGTGAAGTCCAGTGACTTCTTTTTATAGGTTTGTTTCTCATTTATATTTATGTGATACATATAATTCATGGCTGCATTATGCATACTATTTACACATCATTGGCACTGATATTTTTAATTATATTGAAAGTCAAATGCTTGGTTGCATAGGGAGAGGAATCAGTAGCAGGAAAAAAGAAGTAATAATGTCCCTGTATAGGTCTTTGGTACGGCCTAATATAGAATACTGTGTTCAGTTCTGGAGGCCATATCTCCAGAAGGATATAAATACATTAGAGATGGTACAAAGAAGGGCAACTAAACTGGTGTATGGCCTACAGCACATAACTTACCCAGAAAGACTAAAATATCTTAATATGTATAGTTTGGAGCAGAGAAGGGAAAGGGGGGACACGATGTAAACTTTTAAATACATCAATGGTTTTAACAATGTACAGGAGGGAAGCATTCTTATTCAAAGGAAGAGATGTACAAGAACATGAGGACATGCACTGATACTGGAGGGAGGTAGGCTCAGAGGTAATTTGAGGAAAAATTACTTCACAGAAAGCGAAGTAGATAAGTGGAATTAGCCCCCATCAGATGTGGTTGAGGCTAAGATGGTGGAACAATTTAAACATGCTTGTGATAATCATAGGAATATCCTTAATAGAGACCTAAGGAGCAATATGGTTGATGTTGCCAATAGGATAAATGAAAAGGTGCAGTCTAGATGGGCCAAGTGGTTCTTATCTGCTGTCAAATTCTGTTTCTATGTGTGCAATTATTGACTATGGCTTAAAAACCAAGCATATATATGCAGGGGTGGTTCAGTCATGTAGATGAATATAACACTCAACATAAAGCAAATAGCCTCATTTAGTTCTGTGAAAATGCCCAGGAATTTCTTATTATGTAAATATATTTTGATATCTGTTGTTTATTCCTTTCTTATGTGTGAAATGAACCTAAGTTTCACTAAAGTATAGATAATTACACTAATAAGCATTTATGGCATGCATGCTACAAATGGAAATTCCTATTTACGCACATACTGTACTATAGATGTAGGACCAACTCTGCACAAGGATCTCAATATTTATACTTACTTTAAATGCATGTATTTTAGAGATGTTTCTTTTTCCTTTCTTGTTTAAAAATAAATACATTTCATGCAAGCCCTGAGCCATTGCATAGACAGCCAGGTACACTCTGTAAAGAAGCCCATCAATAATAAAAGTTGATTCAATATCAGAAATGTCCTTTATAGTACAGTTCCTAATGATATTTTTTATCATTGTTTGAAGAAGATTATTTTTTAAATCATTATTAGAAAAGCAATTTTTATTTATCAAGATATCCTCCAATAATGGGTCATCAAAGTGAATGGATTTAGTCACATTATTTAGAAATTTGTCAGCACCAGGGATGGTATGCAAGCGAAATGATATCATTAAAATGCAGTTAAATGGTGATCCAAACACGCCAGGCACTCCAATATCTACTGCCTCTGACCAAGAAGTTGGCAGAATAATTGTCTTATTAAAAATAAGTTGTGTTATTCTTTTGATAAAATATATAAAGCTTGCAGAATTTGTGCCACA
Organism: Taudactylus pleione; assembly: GCA_031769625.1. Classification (NCBI taxonomy): domain Eukaryota; kingdom Metazoa; phylum Chordata; class Amphibia; order Anura; family Myobatrachidae; genus Taudactylus; species Taudactylus pleione. The sequence goes on along the minus strand of JAUIMM010000591.1, from coordinate 2,246,573 downwards.
AATTATTATAATTTCAGTAGTAGACTTACGGATAACATTCCTAATGGCTGATATTTTGGGGTCTTTGTCAGTAACTGCTTGAACCTTGAATTCTGTACATATTTCAGAATCGGCTAAATATCTGCTCAGGTGCTGGAGATCTTCACTTTCTTCATTTGACGAAATGATTCCGACCCAGTTCCAGCCAAAGTATTTCAACAATAGAGTAATTAGAAAAAAATCTACTTGTTTGTTATGAACTGTTCGAAAAAAATGTGAATAAATCCTTCTGTCACAGAGTGCAGGGTCTCTTGCTCCATAACTGATCTACAATAGAAATTATTTAACACTCTTCTTCAATGTACAGTACAGTATATAAAAATTTTAAAAATGTCTAAATTTAATTCAAGAAAGCTTTAACTTTACATACAGTATGTACTCTGCAATGTATTTATTCTGCCGTTCTTTGTGCTAATGCATACATTTACAAGTAATTGGTGACAATTAGTAACAGAAATCTTAGAGAACAACTTTAAAACATGTCACAAAGCTAATTATAAACTGTTATAAAACAGATAAAGGTAATTTTTTGTGGAAGTTCTCTTTTTTTTACCTTTCTGCAGAAATATAGGTGCACACTCCTACTGAGAATTTTGGAAATGTATCCGTACAGATGCACTTTGTATGGTGGTATTTTGACAGCTGCCCAATATAATGGCAGCTGCTCAATCAATCTGGTAGTATTTTTTTCAGGTGCATGACAGAGAGGGGTCATACCAAGTAGAAAAAAAGTACTACCAGATTGATGGAGCAGCTGTCATTTTTTTGTTTGTGGTCATGAGATGCATGAATGAGCCATCATTAGCAGGGCATGCTGGTTCTAGTAGTGCTAGTTGGTGTTCCCAGTGGTGACTCCCAGGTAAGCTGGCTCTCAAAATAGATGCATTCATGTATGTGCCTTTATCAGGAGGCCTTACATTTACCAAAATATATATGTGCCTTTATTATGATGCTTTAATTGGTATATATTACATTTGGGGTGAGCATTTGGGCATAGGGCCCCCGAGGCTACTCTGGCTGGGCCTCCTCAGGGTATCACCACTTAATACACATTGTTACTTTTCACATCACCTTTTATGTTTGTTTTTTATTCATATATCTTTACACATATATTTTAACCTCTTTTTAAGCACTTATTAACTACTCGCCCACATCTATACTTTACACTGCACTATCACTCTTTTTCCATTTCCGTGTGATACCCTTGGGGGGTCCTGGGATGGAGATTTTTTGGGGTGCTCTGTGCCCCGGACCTGAACCCCTTAGTGTTAGTGACTGCTAGTGACAGAGAAGCAGTGACAAGGCCTTGCAACTTCCCATGTATTTGCAAATGCATGCAACCAATATCTCTGAAATTCTATTGCCATATAGTGTTCATATATTGTTGCTAGAATAATTCAGTGTGCTAAGGAACAATAGGGGGTTTAAACCCCCCTCCCTTTTATGCTTACAACATACCCAGAATATCAATAATCACCTAATAGTATTGATTACGGAGGCCAATCCCCGGATCAGCGGAATCCCAGATTTTTTACCTCAAAATGGTGGGATTAAATCCTGGGATTAGAAGCTACAAATCCCGTGAGTTGAGAATGGCCACCATAGTGGTGACTAGGGAGGGAGCCCAGCTCCCTTCTTAATCACTACTGCCCAGCTCCCTACACTCCCGACTGTGTGAAGTGCACTGGTAGGGTGGGCAGACTCAAGGCTGTGCAATGTCACCTCTGTCCTCATGTCATGCTGCACAGCCCTCCCCTGTGCAAGCTGGTGGGCTGTACTCCCGCCCACCTACAAAGAAAGAAATAATGCATAGGTGTTAGTCTTATGTAGATTATCAGCTGATAGGAATGTGATTTAAAAGGTATATCTACTATGAAAAGTAAGAGCCATGTGAGTACTTATTCATAAATAATAACAAGTTTAATAAACCTATTTAAATACCAATTGTTAATGAAGCTAACATCAACTGTTAAGCATGAATCGGGTGTATCTTATTCATTAGAGGATAATGTCCCTAACACTGGTTTTAGTCACTGTATTTGATATTCATATTTTAGTTCCATGTAGCACACATATATTTAATGGTACCTCTTGGTTAGTAGGAAGGAATATAAATAAGTAGCAGGGTAGTAATAGTCAGTGTTGACAAAAAAAACCAGAGCCCTACTTTTCCAGCATACAGTACATCTCCGGGCTAAAAAGTGTTTATTTATTCAGTATGACCCCTGAAATTGAGGTCTGTGTTTTCAAATCTCTTTATAATTCCCCTGTGTGTAAACACACAGGAATGGTGTCACTGCACTATAGAGGTGACAAACCTTTTGAAGTTGGAGTAAATTCAAATTAACCAGGTTATATAATTTTGCAGACCACTGAATCCAAATATTTCCTGCCATAAGGTTAAGTCAGTCATATATCACGATGACAGGAATGATATTGTAAAATTTGATAAACCCTGTCAGCTTTGCAAGGTAACCATGTAGTCGAAGACCCCAGGTGTTATCTATGGATCTCAAGCCCTGCTAAAATTGACAGAGAGATCCTTTTTAAGCAAGAATAATAGAAGTGGATGTCCATTAAATAAAATGCCACCCAGCATTAATGTAAATTTTGGCTGAGAAGTGCTGATAAGTTGAGATGCACCAATAAAACTTTCATGTGATTTCCTGCACAACATAAAACATAGGCTTTGTCGTATGTCATCAGTATTCTCTGATTCTTCCTTTGTATTTTATCTCTAAAACTGTTTGTATATATATGTCTGTATGTCATATTACTTAATATTTTTTTAGTCTTGCCAACATTTTTCAGATCTAGCATACTGGCATGATCTGCTCAGGAGGATCTCCTACTAAGAAGCTGAAAGCTGAGGTCTTGGCTAAAGGAAGAAATCAGAAGCAAAGGGCCTGGATGTAATTCCTCCTTGTACAGGAGTACCGGATGTTGATGATACCTGACCAAAGGTGCGGAGTCTAACTTGCTGAGAGGTTTTCACCAGTGACCCCTCCAAGCAGGATATGGGTTTAAGCTGCACCCAAGTAGGTCTCAGCCCTCTGGTCAGGTATCTAAAACAAGTGGGAAAATGGAGAAACATAACATCGGGATGGCCCCAGAGAATGTACTTCAGGGTGAAACACTAGAAAACTCTGTACCTTGCTACTACTGTATTGGCACAGAATAATAACCTCTGGGAATTGTATACTGGAGGGAAGTAAATAAGGCCCACTGTGGACCTATACGTACCACTGTCACAGGAGAGTGACATGTGTTGTACTCGGACACATGAGATCAGTGCGTGAGCTGAATACTTGATCACAGGAGATGAACTGAATACTGGATGATGTTCTGAGAACAGACTGGTAATCCAATGTAGGATGAACACTGTTATAGGCTACTAGGACTCAGTGCTCAGTGAGTCCACACTGGGAAATAATGCTGGGAAGATTCACTGGAATATTGCACGTGAAGCCTTAGAATGAAGCAAAAGCAACCATCAATGAAAGAGTGAAGTTGATCAAGCAACTTCCTTTTTACCTAGAGTCCAGTTTATACCCCCAGTTAGCTGTCCTTTGGACAAAGGTGTCAGCTGAGAACTGACACAGCTACCATTGTATAAGGATCTATAAGTTTATACAGCCAACTCTGATATGGAGGATTGAATGGAAGTCACCTGGGCCTCTGGGATAATGCTCAGCGCATCACCCACTGCTGCACCTGGCATCTCACTGAACTCGCTAGTGAGGGGAAGCTGGTGCTGCAATAAGCAACAGCTGATCCCAGGCTGAATCCTTACAGTACCCACTCCTTTTAGTGTGGACTCCGGATACCAATGAAGGTTTGGCTGGAACTTTTCAGGAAAACATGAACATCAGCTTATCCACAATGAAAAGTGAATATCTTCCTAGATATAATCTTCTAGAACTTAAAATTTCCAGATAAGAGGAAGCTTCCAAAACTAGTGAAGGAGTAAAAAATGAAAAATAATTTAATGGAAAATTAAATTTAGGAATCAATTCTGCCACGGAAAGTTTGGCCCAAACATACTGTGAAGATGCTAATAAGCAGCAAGTGATTTCGTAAAATCTGTATAGACTCAAGGAATTCATATTTTTTTCTATTTTCTACGGGAACATTTTTGACCATTCAAAGGAAGTGGAGACTCAGTTTGAGGAAATACCTTTTTAGAGAGTATAGGACCTACTGAAAATAAAATCTCATCATGATCAGGATCATAATCAGAATATGTGTTATAATTTAGCATCCAAATCGAATTCTTGTTCCTCAAATGAAAAGTTTCCCGAGTTTCACTACTATAATCTGAAGCAGAGGATCCAATACATATCATTGGAACCAAAGCAACAGAGGAATGATAAGAACTAAAGTGAACATAACCCACTTTTTTAGGAATAATCTCATTCCCGATGTCTCAATATAACTGAAGTTGATCTTGCTCAGAACTGATGTGGGATGGAGATAAGAAAGCATACCTAAGTTTTATGTGTAGACGTGTAGACTCAGAGGTGTCATTCTCCTTAGAGGCTTGAATATCTTTACTATGCAGATTCTTTGAAAACTGTTTTTTCTTGGACTGAGACAAAATGGAGGACTGAGTACTGTAGCTGGATTCTTGGTGGAATCATAAAATACTTGGGTAAAGCTTAGGAAAAAAATCCCTACATTGGGGAAGGTGTCCAAAGGTGGATTCGTAAGAGCAAACATTTAACTACAGCTATACTGAATGTCTCCAAACTTAGAAGTGTTGGATCTTTGGATTCCAGCAATGCAGTAGCCAATATTAAAGCCTCTCCTCTGAAGTTTTTGAGAAGGAATTTGATTATGTTAGCTGGAGTGATACCACACAATGGATCACCTTTCATATTGATATCATAATCCTTAATGCAAAATATTGTATTAGAACTCTTTCAAAGAGAATGAACACAGGAACATCAGATGAGTGCTGGGTGATGGAAGCTTACAGTTCAGGCTCAGGTGTGGGTAAACAGAAGTCTCTAGCTGGGATGGAAAGGTCCTTTAAAACTTATTCTTGAGGTACTGTACTGCACAGAACACCTGATCCTGGGGCATAAAACATGAAACCCCAGCCTAAGGTTAGAGACTTGGAGCCCCCTCATGAGGTAAGAAACTGGAAACACCCTCCTGTAGTATGAAACTGGAAACCTGTTCCTGTGGTACAAGACCTGAAACCCCCTCTTGGGGTGAGACACTCAAAATCCTCTCCTGGGGAGTGGTATTAAGACCCACCTCTTGTTGTTTGATACTCAAAACAGTAGAGACTAAGGACCTCATTCAGAGGCAGTCACTCGAAGCAGCCGCTTGTCTGAATGAGGGTGGCCGCTTAATTATACAAGTGATGCCTCCTGGTCATAAGATAAGCTGTGGGTTACCACCCACAGCTTAGCTAATGACCAGGGTGATGGTGATGATGGTCATCACCATCGCGACCATCGGGGCTTATGACAAGACACAAAGGTTGGGTCTCAGAACTTGTAAGCCCCAGGGAGCTCTATTTGAGCAGGAAGCTCCCCACTGACATCATTGATGATGTCAGTGTGGCCACCCACAAAACAGCAGGCATTCGCATGGGAACGCCTCCATTTGATAAACCACCCCCTCACCCCACCTACAAAATAGGCCGAGCTGTCAATCAACATCGACAGCTGCCCCTTTTGTAGAGAGCTCCAGAGTGACAAATTTTCTCTGTCGCTTTGGGACTTGCACACGCGCAGTGTGGCCGCTGCGCATGTGCAGGACCAACCATTGAGTCAGTTGCGAGCGCATCGGCGTTCATGACTGACTCTGAATGAGGTCCTAAATCTGGAAGTTCTGATAGTTCTTCTTTGAACCTGAGCTGCTCTGAGCACCAACATATTGGTACCTACTGGAAGTATCTGACAAGAGTCCATGACAGCATCTATGGCACTGAGGGCCCTATTCAGACCCACTCGCGAGATGCATTTGCACGCAGCCAAAATATGCAAATCCCTTGATTGCACAGCAAGGCATTAGCATGCTTACTTTGTCGTGGCATGCGATTGCAGTGTGTGTTTAAACATGCACTAGCCTATCTTAACCTGCCCACTTATGCATTTCATCTCCAGGAATTGTATGCAACCATTGGTAACATAGAGTACCATCGGAAGTGAATGCAGCACTTTTTATTAATCATACCCTACTGCAAGCACTGCGAGTGCTTCAGTATGAAATTCATAGGAAGTGATGTATACTATAATGCTCCATAATAAATACAGTATGCATGCCTCTAAAACAGTGTTAAATCACTCAGACATGCCTGCATTCACACCACCACAACCCCTGTTACCACCCACTAACAGCTTGTCCTGTCACTCAGTCTGGTGAGCCATCTATGCCAAGAGGCAATCACTTCACGATCACACTGACTGGTTCACGCATGCGCACTGTGATGCATGCACATATTGCAAACATTGGCTGGCTGCATGCGAATGCATCATAGTGAGTGGATCTGAATCAGGCCCAGAGTCCCTCTTTTGGGGTAGAACACTCAAATAAGCTTCCAGATATTGGCAATATGGATACCCCTCCGGGAGTTGGCAGAGCAGATCTTCCTTCAGAATGTGATGGTACAGATGTCCCCCCTGGAATCTGAACATCATACAAACCATCTTGGAATAACTCAATAGATTCTTTTTCTGGAACTAGAGGCTTGGATACTTGTTCTGGAGCTTGATCGTGAGATTCCACTTCCGATGTTGACAAAACAAGTGCCCCTCCAGAGGCCATCGACCAAATTTCCTTACTGAGACTAGGAGAATCTGGGTTGAGACTGACACAAATAGAATTCTTGAAAGAAACAAAATTTGGGCTGAGTCTAGAACAAGCAAAACTTGGACTGGAACCAGAATAGGCACTGCAGACCATTCCAGGGGTAGGCAATGCTAATGTTTCCTCTGGAACTGGCAAGACAAGTGTCTCCCTGGCTATGGATGGCTTTGACATTTTTTCTAGGCTCCCAGACCTGGAGTAAGAGCATCTTGTTACGATATCCCTGTAAAAAAATTGAACCTTCTTTAACATGGTAGATTTTAACCCATTGCCCAAGACTGAAGAAATTGGAATTGCAGATGGTGAGCAAGAAGATCTGGGGGAATGAACACTGGGATGCAGGATGCAGACCCAATGCATCAGGACTAGACTGGTCAAAGGTACAGTCTTTAAGAAAATGGTAAGTGTGCCCACAGTACAAATACATATTTAACTACCTACACCATTGGCATTCAGCCTTAGTAAGCTTAGGGCATGGGAAACTCTGATGTCTTACTTTATTCTGGGTTTAGAGGATTCAGAGGGTATTTAAAAAGGTATGGACCCATCTAGAAACCTCCTACCTGTTACGTCACTTGCAGTGCATTCATCTTATTGAAAAGTGTTTTTTAAATTAAGAAACTTTGCGTAGAAAATGTAACAACAATCAGTCCAGGGTCACATAGTTGCTCTCTTCTCTCTGGATCCAAGCACCTGCAATCTCCATCACCAACACTTGCATCATCATCAACATCCTCAGTCGTGATCAGAAGTAGTCCTGCATACAATTTCATAAGCATGACTGACTCCTCTCCTTGATTCCTTAGAAGGGTCCTTGAGTGCTATGACTGTTGCTGGTGCTGGGGGTGGATCTTCATCCCAGAAAGTAACCAAGAATACTACTAGTAGTAATTTAAAAAAACAATTGACTATTAAACAGTCCTTTGATAGAGAAAGTATTACAGCTGTCATATAGTTTGACAGTGGATCGCTGATGCTATGATGGCTGTACTAGTATTAGATGGTGAAATGATAGAAAATGAGGATGATAGTGTGGAGGAAGTGCAAAAGTAGGATGAGGGGGAAATTTGGTTCCTATCTGATGCTAAAGAGGATATTGTTGATGAGGATGTTGTTTGTGTAAATCAGTCACCAGTGGCAGCAGTTCTTGCTCATGATAAAAAGAAAGCCAGAAAAGCAACATTTTGGGTGTGGAATTGTTTTAATCTACATTCTGACAACAGTTGTGAAGGCATCTGTTCCATTTGTAAAGCCAAAGTTAACAGAGGAAGGGACATTAACCATCTAGGCACCTCCTCCCTGTTATGTTATTTTTAGTGAGTTCCTGCAATTTGTTTAACAAAATTATAATAATTTCTAAATTAATAACAAGCAGTCAAGTGTCAGCTACCAGCACTTTGGACCAGCACATGTAATCTCCACCACCAACACCCTCATCATCAACCTCCTCTTTAATAATTGAAGGTAGTCATTCCAAAATTGTTTTGTGGGAGCCCAAACAAACCCAGTAGTTCAGCCACGAAAGTGTCAGTCTTAGATGCTAAAGTGCTTGGTTTGTTTAGCTGTACATGTCCTTTTTAATATCCCACATAAGAGTGGGTGGGGAGGGACAATTCCATCTTGCACCTCTTTTCTTTACATTTTGCACAATTTGTGGCTTTGCTGACTGACATTATTATAGTTTATTAAACTGCCATCCTGTCTGCCACTGCTGTGTGGCAATGTTTCATAGATGTCCAATATTTTGTTGAATTGCCGTGTATTTTGCTGCTGCTCTGTTGCTTACTTTAGTCAGCCAGCTCGTTGCAGCCTTTGCCTATATTGGTGAAAAATAGTGAAATTAATATTGTGAGGTGGTTAAAAATGCATGGAAATGCCTGAAAATGATTTTTATTAAGGTTATTAATACTGTAGGAACAAAAACAAACTATGTGGTTTTAGCTGTTTATATCATTTTTTGGAAAAAAATAAACATCCAAAACCAAAACCAAAAAACAAAACACCAAAGACAAAGATCCAAAACCAGATCCAGATCCAAAACCAGAGGAGATACAGATCCAAAGTCAAAACCAAAACATGGAGGTCGGTGCACATCTCTAGTTTTTATATTTGATTTTTGTTTTCAAAGTGCAGAGATAAGAACAGCAGTATAGAAAGAGACATTTGAAAATAGAATGTTACAAAATTACAGTCTTGAAAAGATAATTTAAGATAATACAAATATCTAATACTAAAAATGGCACAATAATATAAGACATTTATTTAGATATTTAAATATTTAGCTTTGGGGATATTTAGATATGGGGAGAAAAGCCAAAGTAAATATCCAGAAAGTTTAATTGTTTGGAAAAACAAAGGGGATATAACAAGTGTCACGGCTTGGTGTGCACTTGGACCCAGAGTGGAGTCAGATGATGAATGAGGATTCGTTTGCTGGTACTTGAAAGCAGCCGGCCTTAGGGGATTATGACTCATGAAGGAGAGGTACATGACAGGATCAGAACAAGAACAAACGAGACACTGGCGGAACTCAGAGACCCGGGGTAGGCTGGGTAATAGCAGGTTGCCGGTGTCAGGAGACAGGTAGTAGCAGGAGCAGAACCGCACCAATGCTGAGAGGTGATTATGCAGAAACACACTGGTTAAATGGCACTTTAAATGAGCAAGGGAGCACAGAGAACTAGCTCACAGCATATGCTGTCATAGACATTACACTGGCAACTAAAGAGCCTCTTGACAGCTCTTTAGTACCCTCAGGTAGTGCAGGATTGGTTGCTAGCCTCCCCAGCCCAGACTGAACCTGATTGGCCAGAAAATGACATGTAACCCAAATTCAAGATGGCCGAGCCCAGTGGTCACCGCACGGAAGTGCTCCAGGTCTCAGCGCCCAGAGCGGTAAGTACCGTGATCTCGGCAGCCTGTCAGCCCTGGCTGTGACAACAAGATAATAATATTAAAAGGGAGAAAGAAAAGAAAGCGGGGTAGTAAAAAGTTTTCAGGTCATGTGTGGTATTATAGCATGTAAATACAATAACTGCAGAATTGTGCAAGTCTGGAATAATACCACAATATAGATTGAAAACTATTTTAATCTGTACTTTGACTTTGGAAGTAAGAGCATCAATGAAACTCTACTTATTGAGAAAAAAAAGGGAATTAGCTTTCATTTTCCTATGTAGAGGTTTCCACCTAGCCCATTTTAAAAAACAAAATCACATTTTCTTTGAACATGTGGGAGGGGCACTGTGTATCCAATGTTGAATTATATAATAAATTATAGTTTTTTGCATCCAGGGGAAATTCCAGTGGCTATAGGGAGGTATTCTAAGACCACCCATTCCAGTTATAAAGGCATAAAGTGGGAAAGAGCACATTGTTTTATCATCACCCAGAATCACTTTATTACATGACAGTCCTAAATGCAGTAGTACATTTATGCCTTTGGTCTAGAACATTTTGAGCATGCAGATGCATCAGTAAAACCAATAAATTGACATGAACAAGTAGATAAATTGCTACTATAGAATATTTTATAAAGCATGTCTTGTTAATATATAGTTGTGAAAGGGCTTGATTTAAAGAAGGACAAGGTAGATCAGCTATTGTGTATTTATACACAGCAGTTGTTCTAACAATATGCTAACACCGCAGGAGACATCTTGTGTAAATAGACACCTCCTATTTGTTTGTTTGATTTGAAGATGCAGCATCAGATAATCTGTATGGCCATTGATCATCTGAGTAACCATCAGATTATAATTCAAAACAAAATGAAAATTGAGTATTCCTATAATTGGGCACTCATGGACTACTAATAATTAATAATATATCTCATGTGACTCATACTCTATTTAAAACATAACTTTTAATATATATACCTTAAAATAAAGTCAGCAAAATATATAAACTCATATACCATTAAATATTATATATTATATTATATTTTTATTGTTATAATAAAATTGTACACTTGTGAATTAAGTCATGTTTCCATAGTTCTTGACTCTTTAATTTTCACAAAACTAAGCCCCACAATATGACTCCAAATATAGTTCAAATTATTTAATATTATTAACTCACTTCAGGCTAGCTGACATAATTTTACCCAGTATTTTCCAGACAGTATCCACATCAATATTTGAATGTGAGTTTTAATACTCTCGTATCACATTTCAGATCTTGGAATTCTGTATCATACATTTTCCCTCTGGGCCTGATTCAGAGCCGGAAGCTCTGACAAGAGCGCTCGCTCTGAATCAGGGCTGTCCTACCAAATATTGGAGCGGCCTCCTGGTCGCTCGCATTACTGTGGGTGACCACCCACAGCTTATGCGAGCAGCCAAAAGGATGGTCCCGATGATCAAGACCATCGTGACCATCGCGCTTGTGATGAGACCCTTGCAGTAGGTTCTCGTTGACCGCAAGCCCTGGAGTGCTTTTGGCACAATCAGAGCCAAAATCACTCCCACTAACATCACTAGTGATGTCAGTGGGGCCGGACCCAGACTGTAGGCAATCCCATGGGAACGCATCCATCTAGGCAGCCATGCCCCCAGCACGCCCACCAAAGGGGGCGTGCTGTCACTCACCATCAACAGCACACCCCCTTTGGTGCGAGACCCATAATGATGGCTTGGCCGTCGTTATTTGGGACTCGAGCATGCATACAAAGGAGGTGCCTCCATTGTGTGCATGTGCATTTGGGCAACATTGACCCGCTTGCGAGCGCTCAGCACTCGTGAGCGGGTCTGAATTAGGCCCTCTGTCATGTAATAGTCAATAACTACTTAGTGCCTATATTAGTTAGGATAATTTGTATTCTACACTGTATAATACTGTTTTATAACAAAATATCCACCTCCTCTTTCTTAGATATCAGATACTCTCACACAGTATTATTTTGCCAATTGGTTTGTAGCTGCTAAATTACTCCTACTTTAGGAGCTCATTCCATTTATAAATACACTGTTATGCACCATATCTCTAATCTGTAGTCAAGATAGTATCTATCACAATAACTAATGGTGCTATATTCTAGAAAAATGTTCCATTACAGTATGTTGCAATATGATATATAACATGTCCCAGATATATGATGTCATACGACAACCCCTATAAAAGGATTACTGTCCTCAGATTGAAGTGGCATCACACTACTTTAATTAGCAGAAAATATAAACATAATCATGGTAATTTGGAGTTATAATTGCAGAATATCATGTATTCAAAGTGTGTCTTATATATTAACCACATTTATTATTCCACAATTAACAAGGGGTTAATAAGTGAATTAAGTACTCCATATAGTATATTGAAAGCAAACAGCTGATACCAGATTATCTATTCACTCACTTGTAAATGGGTATTGTACTAAATAATATACTACTTACATCCCTCTCATCCATAATTAGTAGTGTTTTAAATCATGGTGTAGCTCATTAGCATAATATTTATCCAACTGATTTACCTTAGGCTTTACAGTGCAACATAATTCCCCATCAATCATGCTCCTCTCATAGCATATTGTTGGTGCAGGGGTGCATCTATCTCTGCTCATATTCAGCATAATCAAAACAGTTAAATTTGCTTAATAATGGGTTTTGTGGAGACATAACATTAAAATCACACAGGATACACTAACATCGCATGTCCCACACAGTCCTGAAGTGCATTTTGCTGACAGCTTAATCATAGGAGCAACCCAACTACCGAGTTGCACCATCCTAAAACCTAGTTTCCCACCACTCACTAATCCGGGCCTTGACTGACTGGCCCCTCAGCCAATAAGAAGTGTAATCATGCCTGACAGTCTTCTTCAGCAAATTAGATTCACCTTTCAGCGACCTTATTGGCTGTTCTATCTGTTTAGTGAGAATAATAAAAACAGATGGAAAGATTGTAATGGTAAGTGTCTAATTGGAAGAATAACCATGGCTAACAGCTTCCTCCACCAATGGGGTTTGCCTGTCAGTAATTTCATTGGCTTTTCAGTCCCTTTATAAGATAAACACAAACAAACGGAAAATTGTAGTGATAAATGTCTAATCTGGTTGATTAGCACAAGGTATAAGAAGGGATTGCACTGGTAAGTGTCCAGCCAGTTGATTGACATTAATGCCAGACTACATGTATCATGCATTACCATTTCCAATAAATGTTACCGATGTCTTTTAATAAATTTGCTAAAAAATGCACATTATTGCAATAATTCAAGCTGAGGATATTTTTATAAAACAATTAATAAAATCCATATATATATATATATATATATATATATATATATATAAATTGAATAGTGGACATGATGTCAGGTTTAGAGCATAGTGACTCACATTAATCAAAATCTTTAGTATGCATTTTCCTAATCATACGTGAATAATCTTCCATAGTAATACATTTCTATAAAAAGATCACACAACTAGATTAATGTTGTGAAATAGGACGACAAATCACTTCTTACCTTGTTTATAGTTATTATATATTTACCCATTGTGAAGAATTACAGCGTATACTGTATATATAAATATAAATTAAAAGTCCAATGTGATAATTACTTTAAATGTGTATTAGTACTGTGTACAGAAATATTAAACTAAATGTGATAATATAAAATAAATTATAAAATACTGTATGACATACAAGTTAAAAAATAAATCAAAACCCCATTAAATGACAAGTGATAATTTAAGACCCTTTGCTGATATGATATCCTATATATTTAATTATATTATAAAATAGCAATGAGTTGTGTCACAGAGCGCCGCCCATATACCAAATAGCATTACTTTGATCTCATGTGGTATTTCCCACATGCGGGGTTACACAGCTAATAAATTCATCCACAGAAATAATGTATCTTACTCCACCTAAGATACACTACTACCCAAGAAAAAGTCCATAATTAGTGTTCTCATTGAGTCCAGTTGGTTTTAATCCCCCTAGCAGAAATATCCAGTGACTTTCTATATTAAGTAATTCTTGTGCAATGTCTCCACCTCTAATGCCAAGTTGTAACTTTTCCACTCCATGGACCCTCCTATTCTTGGGGTCACTCTGATGTTGATCATGAAAGAGTCTGGCTATAGAGTTCAATTGCTAAAATGTTCACATATCTAACTCAGAGTTCCACACACTACCCATGTGTTCTAGTACCCTCTGTTTTATGGGTCTCGTGGTCATGCCAATGTATTGTTTTTCGCATGGGCATATGATACAACTTATCACTCTGGATGTGTTGCAGTTGATAAAATCATGTATGACATGCTTATTGCCATATTTGTCTGTGAAATCATTTGTTCGACTCATACAATTGCAAGCCTTGCAATTCCCACACTCATCTGAACAATTTATTGCAGCTTCCTTTGTCAATTTATTTGTAAAGTGGCCATGAACCAGCCTATCTTTTAGATTTGTTGAGCATCTCCAGCAAATTTAAGCTTTTTTTTAAATGGACCTTGTCATGATCTGAGTCCAATATAAGTATGGACCAGTTGTTTTTTTAAAATATGTTGGATCTGATGCCACTTGGCACAAAAGTCTCCAATATTCCTAACCACATCAGGTTCCTTGGTTTTGGCTCGATTGGAATGTAAAAGAACATTTCTGTCCCTTTGATTGGCTTCATAGCATGTTTTTTTAATTGTTCTTTTGCTGTATCCTCTCTTAATTAATTGATTGGTCAATTCCTCAGATCTAATAGAGAATTGTGAGGGATCAGAGCAATTCCTTTTGAGTCATAGGAACTCTCCTTTAGGAATTCCCTTCACAACTGGTGGGAAGTGTTCACTTGTCCTTTGTAGAACACGGTTTGTTGCAGTATGTTTTCTTTACAGATCCAGTGATATCCTTCCATCTTCCATTCTGCGTATGCCCAAATCCAGAAATGTAACTCCACTATCATTTATCTCATAAGTTAGTGTCAAATTTAGATCATTCTTATTTAGAAGATTCATGAACTTTACACATTTTTCCTAAGGTCCATCCCATTTTATTAGGAGGTTGTCAATGTATCTCATCCACATAAGTACATGGTGAGTCTATTCCTCATGTATTTCACAGAATACCATTGTTTCTTCTCACCACCCTAAGTACATGTTGGCATATGTGGGGGCAAAATCTGCCCCCATTGCTGTGCTTCTGATTTGAAAATACAATCAGTCATTGAAGATGAAAAAGTCTTTTGTCAATACAAATGTCAATAACTTAGCAAAGAAGTGATTGAATTCTGACATCATCACCTTTTTCAGTAAATTTTGTATTGATTGGATTTCCCTTTTGTGTTGAATACTCATGTAGAGTGACTCTACATCACACGTTACCAAAAGACACCCTTATCAATATGAATTTTATCCAATTTGCGCAACACATCCATGGTTTCCTTTATATAAGAGGGTACATCAATCACATACTTCCTTAGGTGGCTGTCCAGGAATTTACTTGCTTGTTCAGTCAAGCTTTTGATTCCTGACACTATTGGATGCCCCAGTGTTAGGGTCTCATTCTTATGGACCTTTGACAACATGCTGCTACCACCAGATCTTCCACCTTCAGAAATCAATACTCTATTTTTGTAATCACTCCTTGTTGATAGGCAGTTTCAATGATGTTATCATATTGCCTCTTAAAGTCTTTCAATGGGTTAAAAAATATGTGCTTGTAGCATGCAGTATCTTTTAGTTGTCTAATTGCTTCTGTTACATTATGTTCTTTATCGCAGAGTACCACATTCCCTCCCTTATTGAAAGGTTTAACTACTCCATCCTCCCATGCCCGGATCTCTTTAAGAGCACTTTGTTCTTCTCTACTTAGGTTGGTGGTGAGTTGTTGATGACTTTTGCTCTTTCTCCATAGGTCATCCAAGTCCTTAGACACTAGATGTATAAAAGTACCTAATATTACCTTTTGTGCCCCTCTGAGAGTTCCATCTACATATCTGATTTAAAGCAGAATCTTTTGTCATGGGCAAACTTATTCCTTTTCCATTCAGTTATCTCTTACTCATAAAATCAGGTCTTTGAAAGTAACCCTAAGAGGGGCACAAAAGGTGGGGGAGTAGCAAGGAGATCTCCACAGGGATATGTTTCCACAGATCAAGAATCCTCTAAAATGGAGGAGTTGGATCATTCTTTTCAACTGAGAGACAATCTACCATCCCATTCTTCAAGGGATTTTTTATATCATACAAATGGTTTCACAGACAAATATGGGAATAAGCATGTCATACATGTTTTTATCAACTGCAACACATCCACAGTGATATATTGTATCACATGCCCATATGAAAATTGATACATTGGCATGACCATGAGACCCCTAAAACAGAGGGTACTAGAATACATGGGTAGTGTAATGAACTCTGAGTCAGATGTGAGGAAATGTAAGCAATTGACCTCTATTGCCAGACACTTTCATGATCAACATCAGAGTGACCCCAAGAATAGGAGGGTTTATGGAGTGGAAAAGTTACAACTTGGCATTAGAGGTGGAGACATTGCACAATAATTACTTAATAGAGAATGTCAGTGTATATTTCTGCTAGGGGGATTACAACCAATGGGACTCAATTAGAAGATCAATGATGGGCTTTTTCATGGGTAGTAGTATATCTTAGGTGTAGTAAGATACATTATTTCTGTGGATGCATTTTTTAGCTGAGGAACCCCTCATGTGGGAAATACCACATGAGATCAAAGTAATGCTATTTGGTATATGGGTGGCTATCGATGAGAAAACTAATTGCTATTTTGTAATATAATTAAATATATAGGATATCATATCATCAAAGGGTCTTAAATTATCACTTGTTATTTAATGGGGTTTTGATTTATTTTTTAACTTGTGTGTCATACACTATTTTATATTATTTTTTATATTATCACTTTTAGTTTAATATTTCAGTACACAGTACTATTATACATTTAAAGCAATTATTATAATGGATTTTTAATTTATATTTATTTATATATACATTTTAATTCTTCACAAAGGGTAAATATAGTAACTATCCACAAGGTAAAATGTGATTAGTCAACCTATTTTTTACTATGTAAGATTATTCACATACTGTATGATTAGGAGAATGTAAACTAAGAATTTTGATTAATCTGAGTCACTATGCTCTACACCTGATATCCTGTCCACTATTAAATTTATATATGGATTTTTTTAATTGTTTTATAAATTTATCCTCATCTTGAATCATCATAATAATGTGCTTCCTTTAGCAAAATGTATTAAAGGACATCCATAACATTTATTGGAAATGGTGATGAATGATATCTGTAGTCCGGCATTAATGTCAATCAACTGGCTGGACACTTACCAGTGCAATCTCTTCTTTTACCTTGTGCTAGTCAACCAGATTAGACATTTACTAGTAGAATTTTTCCATTTATTTGTATTTTTCTCATAAGGGACTGAACAGCCAATGAAATTGATGACAGGCAAACCACATTGGTGGAGGAAGCTGTTAGCCATGGTTGTTCTTCCAATCAAGCATTTACCAGTGCAATCTTTCCATCTGTTTTTATTATTCTCACTAAATAGACAAAACAGTCAATGAGGTCACTGACAGGTGAATCTCATTGTCTGAAGAAGACTGTCCGGCATGATTACTCTTTTTATTGGCCGAGGGGACAGTCAATCACTGCCCGGAGTAGTAATTGGTGGGAAGCTAGGTTTTAAGGTTTTAAGGTGGTGCAACTCGGTGGTTGGTTTGCTCCTATGATTAAGCTGACAGCAAGATGCACATCAGGACTGTGTGAGATACGAGATGCTAGCATTTCTTGTGTGATTTTAATGTTATGTCTCCACAAACCATGTTATTAAGCAGATTTACTTAACAACTATTCAGATTATGTTGAATATGAGCTGAGACAAATGCACCCCTGCACCAACAATATGCTATGAGAAGAGGTTGATTTATGTGGAATTATGATGTGCTGTAAAGCCTAACATAATTCAGCTGGATAAATATTATGCTAATGAGCTACACAATGATTTGAAACACTAATAATTAAAGATGAAAGGGATTTAAGTAGTAATTTATTTAGTACTCTACCCATTTTATAAGTAAATGAATAGATCACCTGGTAATAGATTTTGCATCCAACATACTATATAGAGTACATAATTAGCTTATTAACACCTTGCTAAGTGTGGAATAATACAATTAGTTAATATTTAAGACTTACTTTGAATACATGAATTGAGGGCCAGATTTAACACTATGGAGCCTAGGCAGATGTCTAGGGCCCAGCAGGTCCCAAGTAGCCCATGGCAGGGCCCCCACAAAATCTGGCCCTGGAGAACCTGCTGTGCTGTCTGTGACTTCACCTACTGCTACTAGCACCAGCCAGGGAGAGAGGAGTCGGGAACAAACATACAGTCTGTGAGTCTAGTTGTAGTAGCACATCCGAGGCCCTGCCCCTAGGGGAGGAGGAGGTGTAGTTGAAAGCCAGGGCCGGACCTATCATTAGACAGGAAGGGGATACTGCCAGTGATGAATGGATCACCACTGCATTCACAGTCAGTGACAGTGACACACTGTCACTTACTTGGTCCCCCGCTGTGCCACTGTTATAGAGGCTGGACCACTGGAGCTACACGTAGAGCCATGCAGGTCTGTGGTATGCCAGACAGGTGTTGGCTGGAGCTGGTGGTGTAGGGATAAAAGTGCTGAACTGTGAGGGGATGGGGGGAGGTCTAAGCTGAGTGTGTTCTGTTCTGTGAGGAGAGAGAGTCTTTATGCTAAAAGTGGTCTGTGAGGGCAGGGGGGGGTCTGTGCAAAAATGGAAGGGGGGTCTTTGCTGTGAGGGTCTATGCTAAAAGGGGTCTGTTCTGTGAGGGGAGTGTCTACAGTATATGCTAGAAAAGGTCCTGTGAGGGCATGGGTCTGTGCTTAAGGGGGGTCTTTGCTGTGAGGGGTCTGTGCTGTGAGTCGTGGGGTGGTGGATCTGTGCTGTGAGGGGAGAGGAGTCTATGCTGGGAGGGTCTGTGCTGTGAGGGGAGAGGGGTGTATGCTTTGGGGAAAGGGGGGTCTGTGCTTTGAGGGGAGGGTTAGATCTAAATTGAAGTGGGCTGCAGGATCTGTGACCCATGACAACAGGGGGAGGAGCAGGGTTCAAAACATGGGCCCCAGAGTGTTCTCTCAACAAAGGTTACTGTTCCCACTATATGTCCACATGGATAGTAAAAGTGGAATGACAATGTAGTTATATGGATTGTTTGAAGGAGGGGGGCCCCAAACCGGTATCATTCCTAGTGCCCACTGTTGTCTAAATTTGGCTCTGCATGATATTCTGTGATTATAGCTCCAAATTCCCATGATTAGGTTTATATTTTTTGTTAATTAAAGTAGTGTGATACCACTTCAATCTGATTACAGTAATCGTTTATAGGGTCTTCTGTATGAGATCATAGATCTGGGATACATTATATATCATATTGCATTAAACTGTGATGGAACATTTTCTTAGAATATAGTACCATTAGTTCTTGTGATAGATACTATCTTGACTACAGAGAAGAGATATGGTGCATAAGTGGCAAATGCAGGATTTCTAGAGGAGGGTTTTCAAATGCTTCATTTTAGAGTGAGTTTGGCCAGTCCATGAAGAGGGCATAATTACTACTTATCCAGCTTTAATATGCATCATACAAAGTGTATTGTGTGTCACAATTCCAGCATATACAGGACCAGAGATCATAGTAGGCCATTAAATGCGGCAGCAGGGCAATCCTGCCTTAGCTTACCCAGTATTAGTAAATACTGGGTAATATAAAGTCAGCTAGTCTGACGTGAGTTAAAAATATGAAATAAATTGAATCATATTTGGAGTCATAGCATGGGGCATAGGGCCTGATTCAAAGCCGGACGCTATTTGCGCTCGCTCGTCCAGAAAAAGGGGCTGGCTATTTAAATTAACCATTCGCTCTTTGTGGTCTGTTCACACCTCTATGTCTGAACGAGCGAACAAAACATGCGAACGTAATTTTAAAAAACATGCCCCCTGGCCGCTCGCATCATACGTCATGTCCGCTATTTATTAGATTAATCGAGTACATCGGAAGGTGTATGAACTGCTCGCTATTCTTGTGGTTGGTTTTTCCTACCACAATCATGCGAGCAGTTCTGACTATAAAACAAGCAACTGACGTGGTCGATGACGCTGCTTTAGTAATTATGCACACCCTTAAAACGCCCATTTTGACCTTTAGGCATGCCTGCGTTCGGATCTCCACTCCCCATTTTCAAGCACCTTCCCCCCTTACCACCCACTGTGGAGATGACTTTTAATGCACAAGTGCACAATTTTATAATAATAATAATAATAATAATAATATAATGTAATATACAACTTTATACAACAGTTATCTGTAGGATTAGAGGATTGGGGAAGGACACTCCATATATAAAGGTTTGTGCATATTTTCTGTTTGTTATTTTGTTAACCCTCAGATTATTTAAAATGACCAGGGATTCCCTGCTTCCCGGGCCAGTAAATCTGCATCAGAACAAACACTTGCCTCAGCACTACATCAAAATGCAGATGACAGACCCTCATTTTGTGGGACAGACCTAGTCTGTACATCCACCCCAAAATTTGGGCAGCATCTCATTGGTATTAGGGGCATTATGACCATCATTGCTGGAGGAGATCTACAGATGTTGCCTGATATACATCTTTGCTCCATACGCCTTGTAGCATGTCATGCAAGTCACACCCTGCTGTGCCACTGTTTGGTATTCAAAATTGCATCATGCTGCAGTAAGGTGCAAAGTAAAGTACTGAAGTGCTGGAAAATCTGGAGCATGTAATACAACTTTTTGTCCAGCAGATGTTGCTTTTCCTAAACTGCACAGCTCTTGCTTCAAATAGCCAATGAAGATTTTGCAGTCCCATCTGCTGATTGGCTGATGGAACCTGTCATTCATTACATTATACAGTAGTAGTGAACTGCGCTTTGTAATGAATGCAGGATTAAATAAATAAATAAATAATTTGGTGTGTGATTTACATATCTGTGTTTGCCAGGAGACACATGCCCAGTATTAAGTAAAGATAGAGCAATTCAAGTTCAATATTCTTAAGGAACTCTGCCTACTGTAACTCAATAAATTGCTCCCAAATTCTCACCAACTGTCATTTCTATGCCACTGTAAGCCACCCAGCTGCATTGTATGCTAAACTTCTATAAACATAGTATTGTACACATTGCAGGGCCTTCCATACTGCACAGCAGTATAGAAATTCCTACTACAGCTAGCTCACATCAACCTTACCTTGCAAACAAATGGAAACATTAGTAACTTTGAGTACCAAAGGAGAAAGGAGCCTCACTCACAATTACAGCAGGTCATACCTTACTTAGAAATTGCTAACCTTTTTATACGCAATGAGAAATCAAGCTGTGTATAACTTCACTGTAGCTAATTTATGCACGTCCATGTAATGGCATTTAAATAGACAGGCATGTCTGCATTTTGCCGGCCACCACCCCCAAATGCTCACTGCCTGACAATCACTCAGTGATGGTTCTCTATGGTCTGTGTGATATCAATGTGATATGCAATAATCAGCTGTCTGCATACACTTTTGCAGTTGTGATCCAAGCTGAATGTCATTGACCCATGTACTTTTGTACATCAGTATTGTTTTTCTTCAATACAGGAATAAATAAAGAAATAAATCATTTGGTGTGTGTTACATATCTGTGTTGGCCAGAAGACACATGCCCAGTATTAAATAATGACAGAGCAATTCATATTCAACATTATTCAGGAACTCTGCCTACTGTAACTCAATACATTGCTCCCAATTTTCCAGTACCTGTCATTTATATGCCACTTTATGCCACCCAGCTGCAATTTCCACTATAGACATTGTATTGTGCACATTACAGGGCCTTCTGTACTGCACACTAAACTGTCCTGACATGATGAAAAAAGATGCATGGGAAATTTATCATAAAAACAGATTATTTCAGGTTCAATACTCTTCAAACACTTTGCTGAGCTTTATGTATTGCTCCACATTTTCCCCCTCCCTTCATCTCTAACTTACTTTATGCCACCCAGCTGTATTACACTCTAAACTGCTATTGATGGTTTATAGTCTAATAAAGCTGGGTGTCATAACATGGAGATGAAGAGATGTTGAAAGTACAGCTCAATGCATAAAATTGAGCAGAGTAACCCTAAAATGCTCTATCTATAAAAAAAACTGCCTGTGCGTCTTAAGGTCAGGCATCTTTACACCATGTAGTGATATTATACAGTAAGAATGGCCCATAATGAGTATAATGTCTATAGCAGTTCAGTCTTGACACAAAGTGATCATTGCAAGCACTTTAAGAAGAGAATGTTTACAATAACTGGAACACGATTGGCCAGCCTCTCACATTTCACTGCCCTCTGCTACAGTATTGTATTTAGTACTGTAGTTTTCATCCATGGAGCATTTGCCACCCAGGGGATAAAGACACTGCCTGTTACTTATGCACAACTCTGAAATGGAGTTAAGACACTCAGGCACGCCTGCCTTCGCACCTCCACTCCCCCGTTTCTAGTGATCTGCCCCTGTCACCACCCACAAAAGGCCTCTTCTGTCACTCATTTAACAGGGCAGTCTATGCGCGGTGAGCGTGCGCTTCCTGATCTGTCACACTGATTACGCACACAATATGAACCGTCAGTAGCTACAAGTAAACACATCCTAGCAAGAGGGTCTGAATCAGCTCCTCTGTACTATATTTACTAAAATAATGTGATCTAAGAATTTTATAACAATATGAAATACTATAGCACTTCCTGTATAGCTAACTGACAGAAATGCATTATATAATGAATTGTTTCAATCTTACTGTGACAGATGAGAGAGCAATTTTGTGTGTTCAAAAGACAAAGGCAATTTTTGTGTGGTGTTAAGGTGGCCATACATGGTGCGATTTGTATTCAATCCAATCTCATATACAATTTCTCTTGAAATTCTTCCTTTGAAATTCTTTAAGATTTTTTTTAGCAAATGGAATGATTGTACAAACAAGCATACAATTAGATGTGTTGAAGAATAATTGCAAATAGTTTACAATATATTATATGCAGCAAACAAACATCTGCTGGAATCTCAATAGGGGATGACTTATCTAGGGGGTATAAATGGCAGAATACATTTTAGATCTGGGAAAACTGGGCCTGATTCAAACACGCTCATGAGTGCTATGCGCTCTCAAGCGGGTTGATGTGGCACAGTGCGCATTCGCACGACGGAGCCGGCTCCATCGTGTGCATGTGCGAGTCCCGGAGAGCGATGGGCAAACTGTTGCTCCGGGTCTCGTACCAAAGGGGGCGTGCTGTCAATGTTGAGTGACAGCACACCCCCTTTGGTGGGCAGGCCGGGGGAGTGGCAGCCCAAAGAGAGGCATTCCAATGTGAACGCCTCCATTTGGGGGTGGCCCCACTGACATCACGAGTGGAGGAGAGGCAGACCATTGCTGATTAATTTGAATGTAGGTGGAATTTCCCCAACTGCGGTCTAGCCATTGTTGGCAAACATACCTGCATTAACCTACCTGCATGCAGCAAATCCTTTTATTACAATTATAAGGGATTTTTAGTATAGTACTCATTGCAGTGGTGAACGCCAATTACAAGTTTTTTTTTGTTGATGTGGGCAAAAATGGCCGTGCTTCTGATGGAGGGTCATTTAATGGAGTGGGGGCAGTACCATCGCAGAAGGACAGTATATGCTAATGTTATATGGACAATTGTGGACTAACGAACTTTTAAAAAAACATTTGGCATGGCATGTATACACTATGGAACTCATTCAGACCTGGTTGCAAGCGCTGAGTGCTCGCAACCAGGTCGATGTTAAGGCCCTGCGCACGCACAGTGGCAACACTGCGCATGCACAAGCCCCGGAACAAGGGAGAAAATCTTTTGCTCCAAAGCTCTCTAAAAAGGGGCGGCTGTAGATGTTGATCGACGGCTCATCCTGTTTTGTAGGCGGGGTGGGGGGTTGGCTACTCAAATGTAGGAGTTCCTGACAGAATGCCTGCCATTTTGTGGGTGGCCACACTGACATCAGCAGTGATGTCAGTGGGGAGGTTCCTGCTTGATCAGAGCAGGAAGCTCCCTGGGGCTTGTGGTTGCTGAGACCCAACCTTAGGGTCTTGTCGCAAGCCCCAATGGTCGCGATGGTCTTGACCATCGCGACCATCACCCTGGTCAGTTGCTAGGGCTGTGGGTGGTAACCAACAGCTTAGTGATCGACCAAGAGGCGGCACTACAAGATGCAAGCAGCCGCCCTCATTTAGAGCAACCACTTGCATCTAACGACTGCCTCTGAATGAGACCCAAAGTGAGGAGGAGAGGACAAACTTGTAAGGGATACAGCCATTTTGGGGAGCTTATCTTTTTAATTAAATTGGCTCTATTCAAAATGGACAGCCATAACTGTTGCCAGCTTTCTAATTCTATTGTTATTTTACAAATAATAGTGGCAATGTTTAGTTCATAGGATCTCAAACTCGGTCCTTGGGACCCCAAACAGTGCATGTTTTCCTGGTCTGCTCACAGAATCCCAAGTGAAATAATTACTCTACCTATGGATCTTTTAAAATGTGTCAGTGATTTAATGAATGCACCTGTGCACCAGCTGGGTGACCTGGAAAAAGTGACTTGTGTGGGGTCTTGAGGACTGAGTTTGAGAACCACTTGTTTAGTCTATAAATATTATTCGAAAATTGCATGGTACTGTACTTTACTGTAGATAGGCAATATGTGAAGTAGCCCATTGCAGAACTCCTACATCATGCTTTAGGGCCATGGCAGTAGATGTTGGAAGTGAATCTAGAGAGAAGAGTAAATGATCTAGCTTTGTCATTAAGGGCCGTAAGAATTTCTCAGGGTTTGCAATGAAAAATAGTAAATCATCCACAAATTCAGAAATTTTAATCCCCTCTTGACCTACTGTATTGAGACACTACAAAAAAGAAACCATATTGAAGATCTCGCAATGAAGGATCTAGGGTAAGATTTAATAGCAGAGTAGGTAAAGGACATATTTGTGTGGTTCTTCTAAAAATTGGAATTGGTTGTGCTTAGACTGTCATTAATAAGTAATTTGGAACTAGATGAAAATTAAAGATATTTGATAATATTCATAAATGTGGTGCCAAAGTACCTGAATTCAGTGTACGCACATTATCACATTGCACAGGAAGATGAATGATTGTACGATTACAATGTCATAATCGTACAGTCGGTCCTCTATCATTTAGTGTATCCACACCGTTAGGTTACAATGGTATGCATATTTTAAGTGACTATGAAGAATATATAGTTTTTCAATTCTGTTTTTATTATGTTTGTCCAAATAGGAATAAATAAGCCCCTTATCACTGCCTTTAAAGCCTCACAAAATAATACACGGTTGTGCCAGTGGAGAATGTCATCCAGATAATCCCTCATTTACTGTAAATTTCAGATAGGTTTTAAAAAATCTTCATTTTAGGAAAGGACCAAGGACAGGATGTAGAAAAGATATTTTGCTGGTATAAAGGAGAGTTTTCTGAAATTAAGAAATCAGCTATAAACATATGTATCACTATCATATATCACTATATGTCAGAGTAAATTATTCTGCTATCAGGGGTGGATTAGAAAGGAAAATCATGCTAGGAAGTTTATGGAAGTAGACTTATTGGGGCGGTATCTGTCAAGGGGGGAATCCCTCCTCATAGGGCCTTATTCTGAGTTGGACGCAGTTGCGGCCTTTCCTTGCTTCTTTTGCTGCAGTTGCATTTGCAAGTTTATGTTACTGCCACTATAATTCCCTTTACTGGTTTACATCCATGTGTCCAAACATGCAAAGACTGAGACACCCACTGTCAGTGTCTACAGACACTGCAATCATGCCTTAGATACCAACATTGGTCGCACCATTTAAACTTTCACAATTCCTATTCTAGGTGCAGATCAGCTATATGACTCCAATGTGAGCAATTCAGTATCTCTCTACACAACCACTTTCAGCAACAAGTCCATGTCACTGCAATAACACACCCATACTAAGTTACTGTACATCTGCATCTAATTAGCCAACCTCCAGTAAACAGGGGAGGCAAGAGGGTGGGCAGGTACAATGTACCTGGGCTTCCTGAGGGGCCCAGCGGGGGCCTGGGTCCAGCACTGCCCCCCACTCCATTCTCTTTCCCTCACAGCAGCCCAGCACACAGTGTGTACTGAGCTACAGTGGGATACTGCTCATGCCTGATGTGCAGCAGCCACAGCAGTCTCCTATGCCTGTGGGGGGAGCGATCACACTTATTGCAACCCCCTGGCTTTGCACTGGGCTGAGGGGTTCACTGCACCCCCCTCCCCAGCATGCAGCGCTGCAAAAGTGTGTTGTTGTTTTTTTTTCACATAGGGGGTACTTCTCACCCAACTCATAGTTCCAATGATCTGCTTTCTTAATTGTTTAGCCAAATTCAGGGATGTAAAGAAGTTGTCAGTAGTTACATCCTTCCCTTTATCTATATAGGGCTCTTGTAAGTGCAGATCAACATGTTCCTCAAGACTTCAGTCAGCTGGTCTAGTTTCATCCTTGCAGAGATACAAAAAGCCATTCAAAATGTACCTCTCTTTGGGCAGTATTCAATTATTGCACCCCTATATGTGCCCGACAGGAACTGTTCAATTGTTTCTCCTGTCGGGTGAGAACAGCTGCCGGTGCACCCTTTCAGCTCGCAGCTTCAGGAGGATGCGAGCTGCAATGGGCAAAAAGTGACATGTTTGGGTACCCAAACATCACTTTTCTTTATCGTGCCCAACACTTCAGTATGGCGTAGCCGTTATATGCATCTAAACCCAAACATTTTGGGCGTGATCAGAGTTAAAAACAGCAACAATTGAATCGTGTCTCATGATCTCCCATCACTTTAGACAGGAGATTGGGTATGCTATAACAATAACATACCACCCTTTGAATTAAAGCATTCTAGCTGGAGTCATGCCAGGTAGCCCTTCCCAGCATGTCAGCACCCAGTGCACCTACAGTAGAATTACACTGATCATCTTTTTCTCATCTTTTTTGCTCAAGTATGGATCAGTTTTGAGACAAAGAAACCGCATCACGAGATTAATTGTGTGTGAATGAGTCTGAACCTGCATATAAAATGCTTTTGATGTAGCAGCTGTTTGTTTTTTTTATGCACAGTTTCATTTTGCTTCATCTGCAACTTTGTACATGTTTAAAACTAACTCCTGTCTAAATAAAGTCGCAGCATAGTGACTCTGGTACAGTTTGAGTGGTGTTTCGAAGTGCTTTGTGGCTCGAATAAGATTCACATTTAAATAAAAACTCACTATGCTACGCTGATTTCCGCAGCTGAGTCACACCTGGCGTATTTCTCCTCCTGGCGTATTGAGGCTAGTGGTATATATTTACTACAGTGCAGGTTTTTAGAAGTGGAGATGTTGCCCATAGCAACTAATCGGATTCTACTTTACATTTATCTAGCACCTTCTAGAAAAAAATAGCTAGAATCTGATTGGTTTCTTTGGGCAATATCTCCACTTCTAAAGACCTGCGCTTTAGTAAATATAGCCCCTAGGTGTATAATGACACTTCTGAAGATTGCACTGATAAATTTGATGTACTACATTTATTCATCTATGAGTAAATTGTTTGGATCTGTATACAAAGTGCTACACTTCAGTGGCCATGGCTTTTTCTCATGACAAGTTATATTGTGCTTCATCTGCACTCTGCTTGTGTTCAAAACAAATTCCTGTGTGGTTAAGGTTGCAGCCTGGCATCTGTAGTGCACTTTCACTAATGTTAAACTATGTCTACAATGATAATAAGATGCATAATTTAAGGAAAAAGATGCCACATTACAGCTCTCAGAACTCTCATTGGTGCTGGGCATCTTGTGCCCTATGGTGTAATGAGGCTAGGTGTATGTGGATTTATCTCCATGTTCTATGTCTCATGAGGATCATATCCACAATATTTCCTACACTGTAGAGATTACTGTATAAATGTTCAGTTTAAATGTAGTGTAATATTCACTGTATAACAGTAATAAAACTTGTTTCAACTGTGTTTGTTATGTGATCCCATCTGTGGGGTTAGGAATAACACTGACACTGGAATGTAAGTTTCCTACACCTAACACTTACCCCTCACTCCCTCCCAGGTGCCTAAACCTAACCTCCCCCTCCCTGCACCCTAACCCTCAAACCTTTAGTGCCTAACCCTTCCCCTAGTGCCTAAACCTAACCTCCCCCTTCCCACACCCTAACCCTCCTCCCTTTAGTGCCTAACCCTCCCCATAGTGCCTAACAATAATCCTCTCCCTAGTGCCTAAACCTAACCCTGCCCCTAGAGCCTAACACTAATCCCTAACCCTTCCCTAACCCCCAATATTTACCTTTAGGATGCCTGCAGTTGGGATTCTAGAGCCAGGATCCAGCCGCTGTCTCCATATGAGGTGTGGCATGCCAACACATAGGTTTGGGTAACTATTAGAGAGTGTGTGGTCTGGGCCCCTTTATAAATATACATAGTAAATACTGATAGTGTATGCATACCATAATCCTGGAAATGTAGTATAATGTATCATATGCACAGTCTGGAACCAGACCCCTAGAGGAAGGTGTGGGCTCTCCCACAGTGTGGCCAACCAGTGATTTCCCATTTACCCCAGTGGGCTAGTCCAACCCTGTCTATCAGCAACTCTGAGCCAGACAGATCTTTTTTTTTCTCTGTGGCTGCTTAATTTGTATTTCTGGGTATCACAGGTATGCAGCCAGAGGATGAACCCTATTCTGAGTGGTGTGTATGCTGAGAGAATACCTATGCTGGAAGAAGTTTATTAACATATAATTAGTATACCATTAGCATTTCATTAGCATACAATTAGCATATCATTAGCAAAATATCTACATTTTAAATACAGCCACAGATGGAGCTGCCTGTGAGACAGAATCAGAAATTTAGTTTCAGGAACTAATATAGCAAGGAAACCTCTGAGATATTGTAACATGGTGTCATCATTACTAAAACTACCTCCGTTTATTTGAGTTTGGTTAATATAAAACATGTTTATGCTAATCGGATACCCATCCCACTCTGTGACTAATAAAGACACAGCTCCACCATTTACTCTCTGCTGTAACATGGGAAGAAGCTGTGTATGTTACATTTATAATGATGATATGAATTATTGAACACATTTCTGCATTCCTGGAGGTAAATCCAACATGAACTTTTCATCAATCCTCACTTTGGTCTAAAAATGTATTTGAGTTCCATGAAACAGCCAAATTCAGACAAATATTAAACTGAAACTAATAAAGGCTGGTGTCACTTACCTGTGTATAACCATATATATCCAGCACTTGTGCCATAGGAATGGTGGTGAAAGAATTGAGATCTCCAATAAAACCAACAAGTTTACCATGTTTCCTACATGAATAATTAGGAGTTAATTTTTTAGAAGATAATATATCTAAGACATGAGTTACAGCTTTCATTTCATATCCACAAGAATCAAACAAATTGTAGCCCAGAGTAATATTGGGCAGAATGTTTACTTTTCTGTTAATCTCATTAATTGTATAAATAAAAGCTCGGAGGTGTCTGTACTTTTTACGGTTTACCCTGTTTAAACAAATAACAAAAATAATTTAGCATAAATGTGTTACATTTTTAATTATTACTAAAATGAAAACTAAAGTAAAAGCTGTAACATAATTATTATAGAAGGATTCAGACTTCTATAAGTCCATCAGAGCTGAATTTAGGTTACTGAGTAATGACTCAAATCTGCATGCCAAAATTAGACTTTGTTATAAGGCAAAACCACATTTTAATAGAAAACTTAGATCTCACTTTTTTATAGCAAAATCCAATTTCTGAGGTGAAGCAGGTTAAACATAATTTTCCAATAATTATCTGTTCATGTTTTTTTTATCACATATAAGTACAGATTAGCAGGTTTGGTTTTTCAAAAAATTAAACCCACCTGAATTTTGCATATCTGAGTATTTACATGAACAGGCTCAGTGTCTCCTGCTAGACTCAGAATCCAACACATGGCAAAATGTCATCTTCCCAGCATTGGATCTCGTGTGTTTTGGATAGGGATGTGTAGGCTCGGATTAGTTTACATTTTCCCGCCAAGTTTGAATTTTTCGCGCCAAAAATCGGGTTTCAGAAAGAGGCAAAATGTCATCTGTCATGGAAAACATCATCTTTCATGGACTTTTCTCCATGAATGATGATGTTTGTCCATGAAAGATGACATTTTGCCTCCTTCTGAGACCTGGATTTTTTGCGGGAAAAATCTGAATTTGGCAGGAAAATTCAAACTTTTCTGAGCCTGCACATCCCTAGTTTTTGATTGCATATTAAAGTCCCTCTCATGTGCTCAGTTGCCATTTCACACAGGAGGTCCAATGTAGGAGATAGTGTTGGCAAGGCTCTTAGAGAAAGAAGGCAAGTTTAATTAATTAGTTAGCACCACCATAATGATCACACAGTGGCCCTGATTCATTATGGATTGCTATTATAATCGCGTCTGCGATTATGCATGCAGTTCTGCTGCAAAAATATGCTAATGAATGCTACTGCAAAGCCAGCATGGAGACAACCACTACCTCCCACTACCACTATATCACATCTGTAATACCTTGCAGTCCTGCGTTCACATCGGGAACATCAAGTAACGTCAGACCTTCTCGCACAATTACAACAGGTTTGACCTTACTCAGAAATTACTAACCTTGTCGCACGCTGTGAGTACTGAAGCTGTGTATTATAGTACATCAAAGTGGCTAATTTATGCACATCCAAGTAACTGTGTTCAACCGGACAGGTATGCCTGATTTTCTCAACCACACCCCTCTCACCACCAAAGTAAGGAAAATAGGTAACTTTTTATAGACCATCATCCGTAGTGGAAAAGAAAGCCTCGGTCCATGGAAATTTTTTGCTCAACATGTTATTAGTAGAAACAAGCCCAGATCAAAAGTGATGGTCTGATACAGTCATGCATCTCCTGCAACCTCTTCAGCACTAGCTTCTTGATCTAAGTGGATGATTCAGCTGCTGATACAGAAGCTATTGCAGCTGTCTACATGTTATAAGCTAGGATAACTGTAGTATGGTAATGCAATAGGAGGCGTAACACCTCCTATATGTATTATTGATCCAAGATTCATCCTTGGATGCAGCAGTGGATCATTTGCATGTCACTCAGCCAGCTGAGTGACTATGGGGTCAGGCAAGCCTGCCATTGCAACTGCCCAAAAAGAGGCAAGGAAATCTCCATCTGCCCGTGGAGATCCTGGCCTCTTCCTTCCCCCAAACAGCGGTGACATATCTCCGTTTTGCAAAATGGAGTCCATCACCGCCCCCTCCCCACCCACAAAAAGCACTGTCAATCACTCCAATAATTTCTAAATCATCTGTAAATGTACTTGTATGTTTGAGTAATAATGAAAATTATTTACAAATAAAGAAATGAAAATGAGATGTTATTAATCTGCAACATTATGATGTTCATACTTGTGCATTTGACAGTAGGGACAGTGATGACGATTATAAATGTATTGTAGATAAAAAGACTGATGTTGATAATGGTGTATCTGGCAATAAGGATGATGATGGATATAATCATTTTGTTAGATATAAAAATATTTACAATTATGATGTTTATAGTAAATACTTGTGAGTCTGACAATAAGATTGATGATGATGGTAAGTGTGTTTTACATATCAAAGATTGATGATGTAGATGATGAATGTGTTGTACATATCAAAGATTGATGATGATAATGATGATGATGATTGTGTTGTACATATCAGATGATGATGATGATGAGTGTGTTGTACATATGAAAGATTGATGATGGTAAATGTGCTGTACATATCGATGATGATGAAGTTGAATGTGTTGTACATATAAAAGAATGATGAAGATGATGATGATAAATGTGTTGTACATATAAAGGAATGATGATGATGATGAATGTGTTGTACATTTAAAAAAATGATGATGATGAAGATATAAAGATGAATTTGTTGTACATATAAAAGAATGATGAAGATAATTGATGGATGATGAAATTGTTGTACAATAAAAGAATGATGATTATGATGAATGTGTTGTAGAAATTGTATAAAAGGATGATGATGAATGTTTTGTACATATAAAAGAATGATGATAATGATGTTGATAAATACGTTGTACATAAAAAAAAATGATGAAGATGAATGTGTTGTACATATAAAATAATAATGAGGCTGAAGATGAATGTCTTGTACATAGAAAAGAATCATGATGATGATGATGAATGTGTTGTACATATAAAAGAATGATGATGATAATGATGATTCTAAATGTGTTGTACATATAAAAGAATGATGATGATGATGATGATGATTAATGTGTTGTACATATAAAATAATGATGATGATGATGATAAATGTGTTGTACATATAATAGAATGATGATAATAATGATGATGATAATTGTGTTGTACTTATAAATAATGATGATGATAATGAATGTGTTGTACATATATAAGAATGATGATGAGGATGATGATGAATGTGTTGTACATATAAAAGAATGATGATGATGATAAGAGTTTTGTACATATAAAATAATGATGATTATGATAATGATGATGATAAATGTGTTGTACATATAAGAAAATGATGATGATGAATGTGTTGTACATTTTAAAGAAAGATGGTGATGATAAATGTATTGTACATATAAATTAATGATGATGATAAATGTGTTGTACATATTGTTGATGATGATTATGATGATGATGAATGTGTTGTGTACATAAAAAGATGATGATGATGATGATGATGATGATTGTATTGTACATGTAAAAAGAAAGATGAAGATGATGAAAGTTTTGTACATATTGATGATGATGGTGAATGTGTTCTACATATAAAAATGATGATGATGATGCTGATGATGATGATTGTTGTACATATTGATGATGATGATGATGAAAGTGTTATACATTTCAAAGATTGATGATGAAGATGAGGATCAATATGTTGTATATTAAAAATAATTATGATGATGATTATAAAATTATTGTACGTATAAAAGAATGATGATTATGATGATGTGTTGTACATATAAAAGAATGATGATGATAATGATCATAAATGTGTTGTACATATAAAGAGATGATGATGAATAATTTTTTATACATATCAAAGATTGATGATGATAAATGTGTTGTACATATAAAAGAATGATGATAATGATGATGATAAATGTGTTGTACATATAAAATAATGATGATGATAATGATGATGTTAAATGTGCTGTAAATATAAAATAATGATGATGATGAATGTGTTGTACATTTAAAAGAAAGATGATGATAATAAAAGTATTGAAAATATAAAAGAATGATGATGATGATAAATGTGTTGTACATGGTGAAGATGATGATGGTGATGATGATGAATGTGTTGTACATATAAAATGATGATGATAAATGTGTTGTACACATAAAAAGATGATGATGATTTTGATTGTATTGTACATACAAAAGAAAGATGATGATGATGATGATGAAACTTTTGTACATATTGATGAGGATGATGAATGTGTTGTACATATAAAATGATGATGATGATTATGTTGTACATATCGATGATGATGTTGAATGATGATGATGATGATGATGAATGTGTTGTACATATCAAAGATTGATGATGATGATGATGATGATGATCAATGTGTTGTATATATAAAATAGTTATGATGATGATGATTATAAATTTATTGTACATACAAAAGAACGATGATTATGATGATGATGTAATGTACATATAAAAGAATGATGATGATGATAAATGTGTTGTACATATAAAAATATGTTGATGATGATGAAAAATTATTTGTACATATCAAAGATTGATGATGAAGATGATGATGATAAATTTATTGTAGATATAAAAAAATGATGATGATGAATATGAATGTGTTGTACATATAAAAGAATGATAATGATGATGATGATTATTATGTTATATATATCGATGATGATGATGATAAATATGTTGTACATTTAAAATAATTATGATGATTATTATAAATGTGTTGTACATATAAAAGAATGATAATGATTATGATGATAAATGTGTAGTACATATAAAATGATGATGATGATTATGATGATTATAAATGGTGTTGTACACATAAGAATGATGATAATGATGATGATAAATGTTTTGTACTTATAAATTGATGATGATGATGATGATGATAAATGTGTTTTACATATAAAATAATGATGATGATGATGATGATGATGATGATGATGATGATGATGAATATGCTGTACATGTCAAATGATGAAGTTGATGATAATTGTGTTGTACATATAATAGAATGGTTATTAAAATTATGATAAATGTGTTGTACACATTGATGACGATGATGATTATGATGATTGTGTTGTACATGTAAAAGGATGATGATGATGATGATGATGATGATGAAGATTTTTAATGTACAAATCAAAGATTGATGATGAAGATGAAGATGACGATGATGATGATAAAAATGTTGTACATATAAAATAATTAAGATGAAGATGATGATTATAAATGTGTTATACATTTAAAACGATGATGATAATAAATGTAATGTACATATAAAATAATGATTATGATGATGATGATGATGATGATAATAATTGTGTTGTACATATCAAAGATTGATGATGATACATGTGTTGTACATATCATTGGATGATGACAATGATACATTACGATGATGAAGATGATGAAAAATATGCTGTACATGTCAAATGATGATGATGATAAATGTGTTGTACATATAAAAGAATGATGATCATGATTATGGTGATAAATTTGTTGTACATATAAAAGAATGATTATGATGATGATGATGATGATGATGATGTACATATAAAAAATGATGATGATGATGATGATGATGAAAGTGTTGTACATATAAAAGAATGATGATGATGAATGTGTTGTACATATTAAATAATGTTGATGATAATGATGATGATAAATGTGTTGTACATTTAAAAGATGATGACGAAAAATGTATTGTACATATACATAAATGATGATGATGATGATGATGATAAATGAGTTGTACATATTGATGATAATGATGATGATGATGATGATGATGATGATGATGATGAATGTGTTGTACACATAAAAAGATGATGATGATGATGATGATGATGATTATATTGTACATATAAAAGAAAGATGATGATGATGATGATGAAAGTTTTGTACATATTGATGATGATGGTGAACACATTTAAAAAAATGATGATGATGATTGTTGTACATATTGACGATGATGATGATGATGATGATGATGATGAATGTGTTATACATATAATAGATTGATGATGAAGATGATGATCAATGTGTTGTATATAAAAAATAATTATGATGATGATTATAAATGTATTGTACATATAAAAGAATGATGATTATGATGATGATGATGATGATGTGTTGTACATATAAAAAGATGATGATGATGAATAATTTTTTATACATATCAAAGATTGATGATGATAAATGTGTGGTACATATAAAATAATGATGATGATGATAATGGTGATGATAAATGTGTTGTACATATAAAATAATGATGATGATGAATGTGTTGTACATTTAAAAGAAAGAATATGATGATAAATGAATTGTAAATATATAAGAATGATGATGATGATACATGTGCTGTACATGATGATGATGATGATGATAATGATGATGAATGTGTTGTACATATAAAATGATGATGATAAATGTGTTATATACATAAAAAGATGATGATGATTTTGATTGTACTGTACATATAAAAGAAAGATGATGATGACAAAACTTTTGTACATGATGATGATGATGATGATGATGATGATGAATGTGTTGTACATATAATATGATGATGATGAAACATTTTTTGTACATATCAAAGTTTGATGATGAAGATGATGATAAATGTGTTGTACATATAAAAAAAATGATGATGATGAATATAAATGTGTTGTACATATAAAAGAATGATGATGATAATGATGATGATTATGTTATATATATCGATGATGATGATGATGATGATGAAGAAGAATGTGTTGTACATATCAAATATTGATGATGAAGATGATGATAAATATGTTGTACATATAAACAAATTATGATGATGATGATAAATGTGTTGTACATATAAAAAAATGATGATGATGATGATGATGATGATAAATTTGTTGTACATATCAAAGATTGATGATGATAATGATGATGAAGATGGTGATGATGCAGGTGTTGTACATATCATTGGATGATAATGATGATGATCTTGATGATGATTATGATGATAATTGAGCTGAACATATCCAATGATGATGTTGATAATGATGTTGATGAATGTGTTGTAAATATAAAAGAAGGATGATGATAATAATGATGGTTGTGTTGTACATATTAAAAGATGATGATGATGATGATGATGATGATGATGATTGTACATATAAAAGAAAGAAGATGATTATGATGATAAATGTGTTGTACATATTGATGATGATAAATGTGTTGCAGATATAACAGGATGATGATGCATATATTGATGATGATGATGATGATGATGATGATGAATGTGTTGTACATTTAACAGATTGATGATGAAGATGATGATAAATGAGTTATATATATATCAAAAAAGGATGATGATGATGATGATGAATTTTTTGTACATATCAAAGATTGATGATGAAAATGATTATGATGAATGTGTTGTACATATATAAGAATGATGATGATGATGATAAATGTGTTGTACATATTGATGATGATAATGAAATTGATGTATATGTTGTACATATCGATGATGATGATGTTGTACATATAAAATGATGAAGATGATGTTAATGATGTGTTGTACATGTACAAAAATAATGATGATGATGATTATGATAAATGTGTTGTACATATAAAAGGATGAGGATGATGATGAATACATTTTTGTACATAGCAAAGATTGATGATGATGATATATGTGTTGTACATATTAAAGATTGATGATGATGATGATGATGATGATGATGAATATAAATGTGTTGAACAAATAAAATAATGATTATGATGAAGATGATGATAAATATGTTGTACATATCAAAGATTGATGATGATGATGTTGATAATGATGATGAAGATGATGATGATATATGTGTTGTACATATAATATGATGATGATGATGATGATGATTGATGAATGTTCTTCACATATCAAATGATGATAATGATGATAAAAGTGTTGTACGTAAAAAAGAATAATGATTCTGTTTGATGATGATGATAAATGTGTTGTACATATAAAAAAGATGATGATGATGATGATGACGATAAATGTGTTGTACATATAATAGAATGATGACGATGATGATGTTTGTATTGTACTTATAGATGATTATGATGATTAAAAATGTGTTGTACATATAAAATAATGATGATGATGATGTTGATGATAAATGTGTTGTTAATAAAAAAGAATTATGATGATAATTGTTTTGTACATATAGATGACGAGGATGATGATGAATGTGTTTTACATATAATTGATGATGATGATTGTGTTGTACATATAAAAGATTGATTATGTTGATTATGATAAATGTGTTATACACATTGAATATGATGATAATCATGTTGACGATGATGAAGATAAATGTATTGTACATATAAAAGAATGATGATGAATGTGTTTGACATTAAAAATTATGATGATGATGATGATGATGATGATGAAGATGTTACACATATCGATGATTGATGATGATAAATATGTTGTACATATAAAAGAATGAAGATGATGATGGTGATGATAATAAATGTTGTGTACATATAAAAGGATGATGATGATGATGAATGTATTGTACATATCAAAGATTGATGATGATTATACATGTGTTGTACATATCATTGGATGATGATGACGATGCTGAATGTGCTGTACATATCAAATGATGATGATGATGATGATGATGATGATGATGATGATAAATGTGTTGTACATGTAAAATAATGATGATAATGATGATTGTGTTGTACATATTAAATAAATGATGATGATGATTGTGAGGACATGGGATGTGTGTTACAAATTTACCGGCAGCTTCTCAGTCTTTGCAGAGATCAATTTACTTTTTAGTCCTTTTGTGTCCCCATCCGTCTCCTAGTGTATGTGCGATCATTCTCAGGACACACATTTCCATTAGCATGTCTATTATGTACTGTACTATAATAATGTAAGTAATTGTAATGTTTAATACTGGATAAGCCTTGATGTTAGCCTGGTCCATATGTCTGTGTTATTTGTAACCACTAGAGCAAGGTGACGCCTTTCAGAACAAAAGACCCTCTAAGTTAATTCCCACCTCCCCAGGGGACGCTCAGGATTTACTCCTCCTTCCATTTGCCTGTTTTGTGTCTCACGTGAATCTGGTAGCCCGAACGGAACCATCCCAGCAGGTGTTTGTCAGGGAAGTAATATCCAGAGGAAGTAGGAGAAAGTGACAGCATAAGGGACCCGCACCAATCAGGAGATGGTGCAACCCCCCCTGGGTGGTCACAATATCATGGGAAATTGGAAGATTTTAAAACATGTCACTGAAGGCAACTCCACATGTTAGTCGCTGACTTTGGCTAAGAGGCCTCGCTCTGCTAAGGTGCTAGTGGAACGCATCACCAGTTCTGTGGATTTATACTTTGGAAATTCTGCAAGGACCTATACGCTATTCATTGCTGTGTGTTCTGTGATTAGCTTCTACGTGTGGGGTCCTGGAAACGATTGAGTGGACTTATGCACTATTCACTGCAAGTGTGATCAGTGATACTTTCTACTGTGAGGACTGAGGGTCTCTAGCTATTTCGTGGAATTGTTCTGGGACATTGTACTCTACTGGGACTGCCTCTGTCTGGACTGCTACCTGTTTATTACCCGTTCACTGTATTTACCGCTTGTCCTGACATATTATCTGTTGCTGTGTGCTGTGGAAAAATAAACCATCACATTGGTTTCATCTGCTCGGTGTCTGGGTGATTGAGAGAACCCCATATCCTCACAATGATGATGATGATAAATGTGTTGTACATATAAAAGAATGATGATGATGATAAATGTGTTGTACATATACATGATGATGATGATGATGAATGTGTTGTACATAAAAAATATTATGTTGATTATGATAAATGTGTTATACACATTGATTATGATGATGATGTTAACGATGATGATGATAAAACTATTGTACATATAAAAGAATGATGATGATGAATGTGTTCGACATGAAAGATGATGATGATGATGATGATAATGATGATGGTGTTGTACATATCACAAAATGATGATGATGATGATGATGATCATGATGAAGTATTTTTTGTACATATCAAAGATTGATGATGATGATAAATGTGTTGTACATATAAAAGAATGATGATGGACTATGATTATAAATGTGTTGTACATATAGAAGGATGATGATGATGATGATGATGATTATAAATGTGTTGTACATTTAAAATGTTGATGATGATGATACATGTGTTTTATATATATATATATATATATATATATATATATATCATTGGATTATGATGATCATGATGATAATGATGATAATGATGAATTTGCAGAACATATCAAATGATTTTGATGATAATTGTGTTGTTCAAATAAAATAATGATGATGATGAAGATGATGATGATGATGATGATTGTGATGTACATATAAAAGGATGATGATGATTGTGTTGTAAATATAATATAAATGATGATGTACTTGATGCTGTATTTGTTGTACATATCAAAGATTGATGAAGATGATGATAAATGTATTGTATATATCAAAGAATGATGATGAAGCATTTTTTGTACATATCAAATATTGATGATGATGATGAAAGTGATAATAATTGTGTTGTACTTATATGATAATGATGATGATAAATGTCTTCTACAAATCAAAGATTGATGATGATAATGATGATGAAGCTGGTGATGAGACTTGTGTTGTACATATCAAAGATTGATATTGAAGATGATGATAAATGATACATTGGATGATGATGATGAATGTGTTGTACATATCAAAGATTGATAATGAAGATGATGATAAATGTGTTGCATATATAAAATAATGATGATGATGATGATGAATATTTTTTTGTACATATCAAAGATTGATGATGACGAAAAATGTGTTGTTCATGTATAAGGATGATGATGATGACTATGATGAATGTGTTGTACATATTGATGATGATGATGAATGTGTTGTACATATAAATGGTGATGATGATGATGATAAATATGTTGTACATATCGATGACTTTGATGATGATGTTGTTGATGATGATACATGTGTTGTACAAATAAAAGGATTATGATGATGAATAATTTTTTGTACCTATCAAAAATTGATGATGATGATGATAAATGTGTTCTACATATAAAAGAATGATGATGATGATGTGTTGTACATATAAAAGAATGATGATGATGATGATGATAAATGTGATGTACATATAATAATATGATTATGGTCATGATGATGATGTTGCTGATACATGTGCTGTACATATGAAATGATGATTATGATGATGAGAAATGTTTTGTACATATAAAACAATGATGATAATAATGAGGATGATAAATATGTTGTTATTAAAAAGGAATGATGATGATAATGATGATAATTGTTTTGTATATATAGATGATGATGATGATTATAAATGTGTTGTACATATAAAAGAATGATGATGATGATAATGATGATGATAATTGTGTTGTACATATAGATGAAGATGATAATGATGAAGGTGTTGTACATATAATAGAATGATGATGATGATGATGATGATGATGTTGATGATGATTGTGTTTGACATGAAATATGATGATGATCATGAATATGATGATAAATGTGTTGTATATAGAAAAAATTAAGATGTTGATGATGATGAAGTATTTTTGTACATCTCAAAAATCAATGATGATGATGATGATGATGAAGATGATGATATATGTGTTGTACATATAAAAGAATGAAGATGATGATGATGATTATAAATATGTGATACATATAAAAGGATGATGATGATAATAAATGTGTTGTACATACAAGAATGATGATAATGATGTTGATAAATGTTTTGTACATATAAAATAATGATGATGATGATGATAAATGTGTTGTAGATATAAAAGAATGATAATGATTGTTTGTAGATGATGATGATGATGATGATGATGATTGTGTTGTACATATAATAGAATGATAATGTTGATTATGATAAATGTGTTGTACATATCAAAGAATGATGATGATGATGATGATGATACATGTGTAGTACATGTCATATGATGATGATGATGATGATGATGATGAAGTGCATGTCAAATGATGAAGATGATGATAAATATAATGAACATATAAAAGAATGATGATGTTGATGATAAATGTGTTGTACATATAAAATATTGATGATGATAATTATGATGATGTTGATGATGATAAAAGTGTTGAACATATAAAAGAATGATGATGATGACGGAGATTGGTTGTACATGATGATGATAATGATGGTGGTGTAAATATAATAGAATGATGATGATGATGATGATGATGATGATGATTGTGTTGTACGTATAAAAGGATGATGATGATGAATCATTTTTGTACAAATCAAAGATTGTTGATGAAGATGATGATAATGATGATGATGATGATGATAAATGTGTTGTACTTATAAAAGAATTAGGATGATGATTATAAATATGTTGTACATATAAAATGATGATGATGATGATGATGATGATAAATGTGCTATACATATAAAATAATGATTAAGATCATGATGATGATACATGTGTTGTACATATCATTGGATGATGACGATGATACATGATGATGATGATGAATAATATGCTGTACATGTCAAATGATGATGATGATGATGATGATGATGATGATGATGATGATGATAAATGTGTTGTACATATAAAAAAATTATGATCCTGATGATGGTGATAAATGTGTTGTACATATCAAAGAATCATGATGATGATTGGTTGTACATGATGATGATGATGATGATGATGATGTTGTACATATAATAGAATGATGATGATGATGATGATGATTATTTACAAATCAAAGATTGATGATGAAGATGAAAATGATGATGATGATAATAAAAGCGTTGTACATATAAAATAATTAAGATGATGATGATGAATGTAGTGTACATATAACAAAATTAAGATGATGATGATTATAAATGTGTTATACATATAAATGGATTATGATGATGATGATGATAATTGTGTTGTACATATAACAAAATGATTATGATCATGATGATTATGATGATAAATGTGCTGTACATATCAAAGATTGATGATGATGATGATGATGATGATGATACATTTGTTTACATATCATTGGATGATAATGATACATGATGATAATGAAAAATATGCTGTACATGTCAAATAATGATAATTATGATGATAAATGTGTTGTACATATAAAAGATGATGATAATGTGTTGTACATATAAAAGAATAATGATGATTATGATGATGATGATGATGATGATGATAAATGTGTTGTACAAATGATGATGAGTGTTTGTAGATGATGATGATGATGATGATGATGGTGTTGTACATATAATACAATGATAATGTTGATTCTGATAAATGTTTTGTACACGATGAAGATGATGATGATGATGATGATGATGATGATGATTGTGTTGTACATATAAAAGGATGATTATGATCATGATGATTATGATGATAAATGTGCTGTACATATCAAAGATTGATGATGATGATGATGATGATGATACATTTGTTTACATATCATTGGATGATAATGATACATGATAATAATGAAAAATATGCTGTACATGTCAAATAATGATGATTATGATGATAAATGTATTGTACATATAAAAGATTGATGATGATGATAATGTGTTGTACATATAAAAGAATAATGATGATTATGATGATGATGATGATGATGATGATGATGATAAATGTGTTGTACATATAAAAGAATGATGATGATGAGTGTTTGTAGATGATGATGATGGTGTTGTACATATAATACAATGATAATGTTGATTCTGATAAATGTTTTGTACACGATGATGATGATGATGATGATGATGATGATGATTGTGTTGTACATATAAAAGGATGATGATGATGATTTTTTGAAATTCAAATCAAAGATTGATAATGAAGATGATGATGATGATGATGATAAATATGTTGTACATATAAAAGAATTAAGATAATTGTGATGATTATAAATGTGTTGTACATATAATAGGACAATGATGATGACTAATGTGTTGCACATTTAAAAGAATGATTATGATGATGCTGATGATGAATGTGTTGTACATATAAAAGAATGATGATGATGAATGTATTGTACATTTAAAAGAATGATGATGATGATGATGATGATGATGAATGTGTTGTACATATAATAGAATGATGATGATGATTGTGTTGTACATAAAATAGATTGATTACATTGATTATGATAAAAAAAATTTGTATACATTGATGATGATGAAGTTGATGATGTTTTTGTTGAACATATAAAAGGATGATGAATTTTTTGTACAAATCTAAGATTGTTGATGAAGATGAAGATGATGTTGATGATAATGATGATGATAAATGTGTTGTACATATAAAAGAATTAAGATGATGATTATAAATATGTTGTACATATAAAAGGATGATGATTAATCTTTTTTTGTACAAATCAAAGATTGTATATGAAGATGATGATGATGATGATGATGATGATTGTGTTGTACACATAAAATAATTAAGATGATGATTATAAATGTGTTGTACATATAAAATAATGATGATGATTATGACTAATGTGTTGCAC
The DNA here is from genome assembly GCA_031769625.1 of Taudactylus pleione. NCBI lineage: Eukaryota > Metazoa > Chordata > Amphibia > Anura > Myobatrachidae > Taudactylus > Taudactylus pleione. Next base: position 2,202,661 of record JAUIMM010000591.1, on the reverse strand, counting down.
ATTTAAGAGAATGATTCTGATGCTGATGCTGATGATGAATGTGTTGTACATATAAAAGAATGATTATGTTCAATGTGTTGTACATTTAAAAGAATGATTATGATGATGATGATGAATGTGTTGCACATTTGAAAGAATGGTGATGATGATGATGATGAATG